>VWYP01015956.1:61868-76152 GCA_013400435.1 Pycnonotus jocosus | reverse complement strand
CCCGGCACGGCCCTGAGGCGCTGGCAGCCGCCTCCTTTGTGCGGTGAGCGGCTGTGCGGGCTCCGTCCCCACCCCGCAGCCCCGGCTCGGCGCTGGCCCGCGGGCGAGCGGGAGAGATGCTGCCCTCGCCGGAGGAGCCCAGCGCTGGAGCTCGGCGGCCAGGAGCAGGTACGGGGCTCCAGGGGATGGGATGGGGCAGGGATGATGTCCCGGGAGGTGGCGGCTTGTCCCCGGAACGCTCCTCACCCAGGGCCCCCGGGAGCAGCGGGGACGCAGCGGGGACAAAGCCGCTGCCAGGGTGTGAGGACGGACCCGCCGCTCCCTGCTCCGGGGGCGGGGGCAAAAAAATGCATCCGGATTTTCATGCCCGTGTCCCCCGAGCCCCCTGAGCCTCAGCCCCAGCCGTCCTCGCCCACCACGGGGCTCCCACCCCGCTGGAGCGCCGGGGAAGGATGGGGACCACCGGGGCGGGCAGCATCCTCCACCCCGGCAGCATCCTCCATCCCGGGATCATCCTCCATCCCGGGATCATCCTCCACCCCGGGATCATCCTCCACCCCGGCATCAACCCCCAGCACCCCTCTGCTCCATCCCCCCTTCCCTCTCCAGCCAGCCAGGGGAGCTGCCTGCCGGTGATGGTTTTTTTGGGGCGGTGGGTGGGCAGGAAAAGCGTTGAACAATGCGAAGGAAGGCTCCATGATGGATGCAGGGCAGGTAGCGCTGCCGGAGCAGCCCCGCGATGCTGCAATCCCGGCGCTCGGGAGCCTTTCCCGGCTCCGGATGCCTGCGGCTTTTATCAGCGTGGCCGCCGTAGTAATGACTCCAGTAATTCCCTCCGATCCCGCTGGTTGCCGTGGAGATGGCAGCAGGGAGAGCTTTTGCGGCCGGGGTAGGACCTGCCCAGGACACGGAGCGGGCTCCGAGCGCGTCCCCATCCACCTGGGCCGGATCCCGCCTGGCATTTCGGCCGCGAAATTCGGGCTGAGGCTGCTCGGCTGCCCCGGGAGACGCGGGCAGGGATCCAGGCCTGAGGCAGCAGGGCTGATTTCCCCTTCCCTGCGCTGGAAAAGCGCTTTCTCATCCCCCCGGCAGCGGTGTCGAGGTGTCCGGACGTGCTTTGTGCTCGCGTTCCGGCGGGGCCGAGCCGCTGTGGCCCGGGTGGGGTTAATGTGGGAGGCTGTGCTCGGGAACGGCCCCAAAACGCAGCCAAAGCGGGTCACAAACCCTCCCGGCTCGTCTTGGGTTTATTTCTGGCACGGATTTCTTGCCTTCGCTGATTTCTCCCTTTTAAAAAAAATGGTTTCCCAGCCTCGTGGCCTGGATGTCCCTCTGAGGGGATGCTGAGGCGCCAGGGATGCTGCCCTGGGGACCTGCAGGGATGGGTGGAGGTTCCCTGGCAGTTCAGGGCTCACCAGCTGGTGGTTATGGGATGCAGGAGGGCTCTGAGAGCTTGTAGGGTGGTGGGAAGGGCGGTGGGAAGGGCTGTTTGTGGGATATTGCAGAAGGATGAGCGGGGGATACTCCCACCCATGGGTGCCCTCGGTGTTCTGGGGTAAAAGCATTGCAGTTTTCATCTTTGAATGACAAATGAGTGAAAAATGAAAATATTGTGCCCTGAGGTGCCCCCTGGGCTGGAGGGGGCCGTGGCAGCCCCCTGGGCTGGATTTTCACTGGCTTATCCCATTTCACAAGGATGATTTCCCCCACTGACATCGTGCAGGATGAACCAGGTCCCACAGGGACCCTCACCCACCCAGGCAGGAGAGGCCACCACGTCCCCTGCACTGGGCAGCGTGGGGGGCTCAGGGATGGATGGGAGGAATCCCATTCCAGGTTTCATGGGCTGATCCAGCAGGAAGGAATCCCATTCCAGGTTTCATGGGCTGATCCAGCAGGAAGGAATCCCATTCCAGGTTTCATGGGCTGATCCAGCAGGAAGGAATCCCATTCCAGGTTTCACGGGCTGATCCAGCAGGAAGGAATCCCATTCCAGGTTTCACGGGCTGATCCAGCAGGATTTGGGTCAGCCTTTGCCTGCAGAGGTGCAGGGTCCCAGCACCTGCTCCTGGTGTTGGACACAGGGATGATCCAGGGCCTTGGAGAGCCCTGGTGCTGCAGGGGCTCACTGGGTGGGGTTGGGCAGGAGAGCAAAAGGGTCACCTGTGCCACCTCCTGTGAGCAGCTCAGGGTGGATGGAGCGAGATTCCTGTGGGTTGTGCACCTCCCTGATGGCTGTGCTCCCCCCAGAGGGTTGTGAACCTTCCCAAGGGCTGGGAGACCTTCCCAGCTGTTATGGATCTTCCTAAGGATTTGTAGAACCACAGAATCCCTCAGGTTGGAAAAGGCCTCTAAGATCATCGAGTCCAGGAGCTGTGGGACTTCCCAAGGGCTGTGAAGCTTCCCAAGGGCTGTGAAGCTTCCCAAGGGCTGTGGAGCTTCCCAGGGGCTGTGGGTCTTCACAAGGGTTGTGGAACTTCCCAAGGGTTATGGAACTTCCCAGTGTTTCTGGAGCTGCCCAGGGCTCTGCACATTCCCAAGGGTTCTGCACATTCCCAGGGTTCTGCACATTCCCAAGGGTTCTGCACATTCCCAGGGCTCTGCACATTCCCGGGGCTCTGCACCTTCTTTAGCACCCCGTGCCCTCCCAAGGGATGTGTGTGGGAGGGAGGGACATGGGAGAGTGGGATGGAGGCACGGAGGGGACCCAGAAGAAGGACCAAGGAGGGATTTTTGGGGGACTCCCCTCACCCCTTTATCACTGACCCCATCTCTTCCAGCGCCCGGCACCGCTGGATGCTGACACCCCCTGAGGATTGCCAGATCCCCCCGAGGATTGCCGGGTCCCCTCAAGGATTGCTGGATCCCCCCAAGGATTGCCGGATCCCTCCAAGGATTGCTGGATTTCCTCAAGGATTGCTGGATCCTCCTGAGGATTGCCAGGTCCCCTCAAGGATTGCTGGATCCCCCTCTGGATTGCTGGATCCCCTTCGTGGATTGCCAGATCCTGCCTGAAGATTGNTTGCTGGATCCCCCCAAGGATTGCCGGATCTCCCTCTCGATTGCCGGATCCCCCCAAGGATTGCCGGATCCCTCCAAGGATTGCTGGATTTCCTCAAGGATTGCTGGATCCCCCTCTGGATTGCTGGATCCCCTTCGTGGATTGCTGGATCCTCCCAAGGATTGCCGGATCCTTCCCATCCCATCCCGGGCTGTCCCCAGGCCATGTCCCCGCGGAGCTGCCACCCCTCTGCCGGGGGCTCCCCGGTGCCCCGGTGCCGTGCCCGGAGGCTCCGCGCCGCGCCATGAGCGGGGCCCCGGCCGTGCCCTGGCCCGGGCAGCAGAGCTGAGGGATGGCCTCGCTGGACCTGCCCTACCGCTGTCCCCGCTGCGGGGAGCACAAACGCTTCCGCAGCCTGTCCTCGCTGCGGGCGCACCTGGAGTACAACCACACCTACGAGACCCTCTACGTGCTCTCCAAGACCAACAGCATCTGCGACGCCGCCGTCTTCCCGCTGGCCGCCGACGGGGCCCTGCTGACCCCGGCCGCGCGCAGGGACTACTTTGAGAGCACCTCCTTCCAGGGCAAGGACCAGCGCTTCTCCTGCGACCTGGTGCCCGCCGAGGAGCTGGAGCCGGCGCCGTCCTCGTCGCCCACGCCCCGCTATGTGCACGAGATCGAGATCCCGCTGAGCGAGATCTTCACCCGCGGCAAGGCCGTGGCGCCCGCGCCCGCCCCGCCCGCCGCCGTGGACGCGGCCTACGAGGAGGGCCTGGCCCGCCTCAAGATCCGCGCCTTCGAGAAGCTGGAGGTGGACAAGAGGCTGGAGAAGCTGACGGAGGAGGTGGAGCAGAAGATCGCCTCGCAGGTGGGCCGGCTGCAGGTGGAGCTGGACCGCAAGAGCTCGGAGCTGGAGAAGGCCAAGCAGGAGAGCCTGCGGCTGAGCCGGGAGAAGCAGGAGCTGGAGGACCGCGCCTCGGAGCTGTCCCGCCAGGTGGACGTCAGCGTGGAGATGCTGGCGTCCCTCAAGCAGGACCTGGTGCAGAAGGAGCAGGAGCTCACCAGGAAGCAGCAGTGAGTCCTTTTGGCCCTGTCCCGGCTGTGGGGTGCCTGGCAGGGAGCCCTGGAGATCCTGTGGCTGCCCCATCGCTGCAGGGCTTCGAGGCCAGGTTGGGTTTGGAGCAGGGGGAAACAGGGGAAAGTGTCCCTGCCCATGGTAGGGGCTGTAACGAGATGGGCTTTGGGGTCTCTCCCAATCCAAACAATTCCATAAGTCCAGAGGAGCCCAGTACCACCACCAAAGCCTCAGGGCCAGGGCTCAGGCACAGCCCCATGGTGATGCCCACCAGCATCGTCCCTTACCTGGTTCTGCCTCTTCTCCCCCTCACTCAGTGTCCACACAGACCTGAGCCCCTCCATGGCTGGGTCAGGACAAGCCAGGCCTTGTCCCAGAGCCACCAGTGCTCCCAGAACACGGCCGGGCTGGGGAGCACCGAGTCACAGACTGGTCTGGGTTGGAGGAACCTTAAATCCCACCTCACTGCCACCCCCATGCTGAATTCCAGGTTTTTCTCCCAGAGGGAAGGTGGGGCAGCCCAGGCAGTGCCAGCTCCATTTGCTGTTGAGCCTGTGACACTTCC
Organism: Pycnonotus jocosus; assembly: GCA_013400435.1. Lineage (NCBI taxonomy): Eukaryota > Metazoa > Chordata > Aves > Passeriformes > Pycnonotidae > Pycnonotus > Pycnonotus jocosus. The sequence goes on along the minus strand of VWYP01015956.1, from coordinate 71,514 downwards.
ATCCTCATTTCCATCCCGTATTCCCCTCTCAACACCCCCTGCCCACCCCAGCTCTGCTCCTGAGGTTCCCTCCAGTCCAGTTCTGCCCATTGGTGCTGTCCAAGCAAACCAGAGCTGGCTCCTCAGGAGTTTGGGCAAATCTGAGGGAGGCCCAGCAAGTCAGTGAGGAGTTCATGGGGGACAGGCATGGCTCTGCTGGGCTGGGAGCTCTGCTGGGATTCCTGGAGGAATTGTTTTAATTCTCATCATCCTCTGCACATTTGGGAATGACTTTGACTCCAAATCATGACCTGGCTGAGAAACAGGGCTCCCAGGATGGGGGGATGGCCTGGCTGAGGAGAGGGGTGACCCTGGGGCTCCATAAGGACACCCCCAGGTTTGGGGGCACATTTATGGCACAGGTAATGAGGGGTTTGGGGGCACATTTGTGGCACAGGCAGTGAGCAGTTTGGGGGTACATTTGTGGCACAGGCAGTGAGGGGTTTGGGGGCACATTTGTGATGCAGACAATGAAGGGGTTTGGGGGCACATTTGTGGCACAGGCAGTGAGCAGTTTGGGGGTACATTTGTGGCACAGGTAATGAGGGGTTTGGGGGCACATTTGTGGCACAGGCAGTGAGCAGTTTGGGGGTACATTTGTGGCACAGGCAGTGAGGGGTTTGGGGCAATGTTTGTGGCACAGACAATGGGGGGTTTGGGGGCTGCCTCGTGGGTGTTGTCCAGGTCACCCTGGGGATTTGTGGTGAGGGAATTAAGGACTCCAGCATGGATGAGTCTGGAGCAGGGCCTGGAGACAGCTAGGCAGGGTAAATTGAGTCTAATGTCTCTTGGTAGAGCCTGGACAATGTTACCCCTAAACCCCTGAGTTTGTGCCCCAAAACTACCTCCTGGACCTCCCATTCCACAGAGAAACCCTCCTGCCCCTAAACTGTACCCATCAGTCCCCAAACTCCCCCACCCCCAGGGACAAAACCCCTTTTGAGGCTGCAGGGAGAGCATGGGAAGCGCTGGTGTGAGAGGAGGTTTTCCCCTGGACATGTGAAAGCCATCAGGAATCCTTTTAATCAGCAAAGCCTTCCCTGAAAACATTGTGGGGACATTTCCCAGCCCTGCCAGCTCCAGGACACCACCAAGCCGTTGTCCTCCTGGCAGACCTTTGGCTCCTGGGCTCCGTTTCCTTGGCCAGGAGTGTTTTTCCACCCAGTCCATGGGAATGAGAGAAGTTGGTGATAACCATCAGCATCACCTTACAGCTGCTGCCCAGCTCCACATTTGCCTTCCAAATCCCCTGGGGCCCCTTCCAGGAGCCTTCCCAGACCTCCCAGGCTCTGCCTGCAAACGGCGGGTTGGGGATAAATTAATTGGTGATTAATTGGTGATTAATTGGTAATTGATAGCCAGCAGTGGGAAATTATGTCAGTAAGGGCTGCCCCCTCCTTTTCCTTTGTGCTTCTGAGCAGATCATTGTGTCCAGGTGTCCAAGGTCAGGTGTGCACCATCAGCTTTGGTGTCCAGGTGTGCTCTGAGGTCAGGTGTGTGTGATCAGGTGTGCAAGGTCAGGTGTGTGTGGTTGTGTTTCTGTGCTCAGGTTGGTGTCTAGGTGTGTGTGGTCCGGTGTCTGAGGCCAGGTGTGCCCCAGACAGACGTGCAAAGCTGTGTTTGTGCATCTTCAGGGGTTGCTGGGTGTTCAGGGGAGGTGTGAGCAGCTCTGGTGTGTGTGTGTGTGTGTGTGTGTGTGTGCAGCACCAGCAGTGCAGCTGTGAGCAGCTGTGCCTGTGCCTGGGGTGTGTTCACATGGGTGCTCGTGGAGTCATGGAATCGATTGGGTGGGAAGGGACCCCAAAGCCCACCCAGCACCACCCCAGCCATGGCAGGGACACCTCCCACTGTCCCAGGCTGCTCCAGCCTGGCCTTGGGCACTGCCAGGGATCCAGGGGCAGCCACAGCTGCTCTGGGCACCCTGTGCCAGGGCCTGCCCACCCTCTGATGCTGCCTGTGGCTCTGTGTGCTGTGTGTGCCCAGCTGTTTGTGCCTGGCTGGGTGTGCTGGGTGTGCCTGGCTGGATGTTCTTGGCTGTGTGTGCTGGTTCTGCCCAGCTGTTTGTGCCTGGCTGCGTGTGCTGTGTGTGTGCTCTGTGTGTGCTGTGTGTGTGCTGTGTGTGTGCTCTGTGTGTGCTCTGTGCTCTGTGTGTGTTCTGTGTGTGTTCTGTGTGTGTGCTCTGTGTGTGCTGTGTGTGTGCTGTGTGTGCCCAGCTGTGTGTTCCTGGCTCTGTGCTGGATTTGTGCTCTCCTGGTGCTGTGTGGGTCACTCAGGTGTGCAGGACAGGGCTCTGTGTGTGTGTGTGCTCTGTGTGTGTGCTGTGTGCTCTGTGTATGCTGTGTGTGTGTGTGCTGTGTGTGTGCTCTGTGTGCGTGCTCTGTGTGTGCTCTGTGTGTGTGTGTGCTGTGTGTGTGCTCTGTGTGCTCTGTTTGTGTGTGTGCTCTGTGTGCTCTTTGTGTGTGTGTGCTCTGTGTGTGCTGTGTGTGTGCTCTCCGTGTGTGTGTGTGTGCTGTGTGCTCTGTATGTGTGCCATGTGCTCCGTGTGCTCTGTGTGTGCTCTCCGTGTGCTCTGTGTGTGCTCTCCGTGTGCTCTGTGTGTGTGTTCTGTGTGTGCTCTCCGTGTGTGCTCTGTGTGTGTTCCCGGTGCACAGCTGGGTGCTGATGGAGCACATCCATGTGCAGGGCTGTGGTGGCCCCGTGTGTTTTGGGCCTCCCCGGGGTGTCTGTGCCGTGTCCCCTCGCGCTTCCCTGGTTTTTGGGGAGCGGATGAGGACAGCGGGTGTTTGTGGTGGGGTGGGGTCAGCTCGGGTCACGGAGCTGCTGTCACACTGCACCCCAGGGCTGGCCACATGTCGGGGGAAACAGCCCTTCCGCAGGCTCAGAGCTCCCGAGCACCTGCTAATTAATGTGTTAATGAGGGAGCCGGGGCCCTGCAACCACCGGGCTCGAGCAGGGTTTAAGGGTATCACTGCCATCCTCCTCCCTCCCCATCATCATCCTCTTCCCTCTGCTCCATCGTGCCCAGGAGCCTGATTCCAGTCCTGGGGGTGATGGGTGAGGTGCTGGGGGTGTCACCTCACCCCTAAACCAAGGTGTCAACAGGGTGGGAGCATCCCTCCCTCCCTGTCCTGCCCCAGCCCATCCCCGGGGCCACCCGTGCTGGCACAGCCCCGGATCAGACCCAGGGTGGGACAATCCGGGCGCGCTGAGCACCCCCGAGCCGCTCCCAGCCGGGACACGGGGATGGGTGCGGGAGCCCTGGGGTGTCACCGCGGGTCCCTGTGCCAGGGAGGTGCTGCAGATCGACCAGTTCCTCAAGGAGACGGCGGCGCGGGAGGCCAACGCCAAGGTGCGGCTGCAGCACTTCATCGAGGAGCTGCTGGACCGCGCCGACCGCGCCGAGAAGCAGCTCCAGATCATCAGCAGCAGCTGCGGCACCACCCCCAATGGCAGCCTGGGCCGCTGCGGAACCCCGGCCACCAAGGCCATGGCCAGGGCCGGACCCCTGCGGCCACAGGCACGGCCACGCCGAAGGGAACGGGCCCGGGGGATTGGGGAATGGGCCCGGGGGCTTGGGGAATGGGCCCGGGGGCTTGGGGAACGCGTCAGGGGGCTTGGGGAACGGGCCCGGGGGCTTGGGGAACGGGCCCGGGGGCTTGGGGAACGCGTCAGGGGCTTGGGGAACGAGCTCAGGGGCTTGGGGAACGAGCTCAGGGGCTGCGGGAACGGGCCCGGGGGCTTCGGGAACGGGCCCGGGGGCTTTGGGGACGCGCCTAGGGGCTTCGGGAAGGGGCCCGGGGCTTGGGGAAAGAGCTCAGGGGCTTCGGGAAGGGGCCCGGGGGCTTTGGGAATGCGCCCAGGGGCTTGGGGAACGCACTCAGGGACTTCGGGAACGTGCCCAGGGGCTTAGGGAATCTGCCCCGGGACTTCGGGAACACATCTGGGGCTTCGGGAATTCACGCTCTGTTTCGGGAATGGGCCCGGGGCTTCGGGAATTCACCCAGGGGCTTCCCTAATGCAAGCCTGGCTTCAGGGATGCGCCCCTGGCTCTCTCTGGGGCCGAGGAGGGTGGTGCAGGGACCCCGTCTCCCTCCCTCGGGAAATGGCCGATCCTGGGTGGGGGTCCCACAGTTGTTTCCCCGCGGGTCGGAGTTCCCGTGGCGATGCTGGAGATGCTGTTCCACATCCCGCTGGGGGAGGGTGTCCCCCCCAAACGCAGCTGGCACTGGGGGGTTGGCGGAGTCCCCTCCCTGGGCTGCAGCGTGCACACGCTGGGTTGTGCTGGGTTGTGCCACCACGGCTCCTCTTGTCCCCTGTCCCTGCAGCGAGAGCGACACCCGGGCCCGGGGGTGGCCGTGCACGGTCCCTACGGCGTGTCCAACCAGCGCTCCTCCTCCAGCACCGGGTGAGTGCCCCTCGCTGCCCCTGTTCGCGATTTTAACGGGATGAGAAGGGGAAGGGGCCAGCCCTGAGGCCGGACATCCCTGTCCCCAGGGCCTCGAGCCGGGCCAAGGCCGTGTCGCAGAGCTCGGGCTGCTACGACAGCGACAGCGCCGAGCCGTGTCCCACGGACGACACGGCCGAGGGTCACCCGTACCCGGCGCGGGGCTCGGGGCTGCGCCGCCAGGCCATCCAGAACTGGCACCGCCGGCCCTACCGCAACAGCACCGAGGGCGAGGAGGGCGACGTGTCCGACGTGGGCTCCCGCACCACCGAGTCCGAGGCCGAGGGCTGGGAGCCGGAGGCGCCGGGATCCGCCGCGTCCCGACCCGCCGGCAGCTGCCGCCTGACGGGTGAGAGCGCAGAGAGCCCTGCGGGGGCGGCAGGTGAAAGGTGGGGCAGGGACCGAGCCTCCCTGACCCGCTGTCCTCCCCTCGCCCCAGTGGCCACCGATGCCGGGTGCCCCACGGCCAGGCCCGAGGGCGCCGGGGGCAAGGTGTGCCGGCTGGAGCGGGGCAGCCCGGGCCACTGCAGCGAGGTCATCAGCCCCGAGATCCTCAAGATGAGAGCGGCTCTCTTCTGCATCTTCACCTACCTGGACACCAAGACCCTGCTGCGGGCGGCCGAGGTGTGCAAGGACTGGAAGTTCGTGGCCCGGCACCCGGCCGTGTGGACACGGGTGCTGCTGGAGAACGCCAGGGTCTCCTCCAAGGTACCGGGGAGGGGCTGGCACCGCCTTTCTTCCCACAGGGTAAAGCTGTGGGGGCATCTCCCTGAGGGGCGGGATGGTTGTGCCAGGGGGGGACACAGGAGGGTCATGGGGGACACAGGGGGGCGCTTGGTCTGGTGCTGCAGGTGCACAGGTGAATGCTCGAGGACAGGAGCTCACACCTGCACGGGTTTTCAGGTGCTTTTGTGCTCACCCCCGTGATTTTGTGCTCACCCCCGTGATTTTGTGCTCACACCTGTGCTTTTGTGCTCACACTGATAATTTTGTGCTCACACTGATAATTTTGTGCTCACACCTGTGCTTTTGTGCTCACACCTGTGCTTTTGTGCTCACACTGATAATTTTGTGCTCACACTGATAATTTTGTGCTCACACCCGTGCTTTTGTGCTCACACCCATCATTTTGTGCTCACACCCATCATTTTGTGCTCACACTCATGATTTTGTGCTCACACCTGTAATTTTGTGCTCACACCCATCATCTTGTGCTCACACCCATCATTTTGTGCTCACACTGATAATTTTGTGCTCACACCTGTGCTTTTGTGCTCACACTCATCATTTTGTGCTCACACTCATGATTTTGTGCTCACACCTGTGATTTTGTGCTCACACCCATCATCTTGTGCTCACACCCGTGCTTTTGTGCTCACACCCGTGCTTTTGTGCTCACACTCATGATTTTGTGCTCACACCTGTGATTTTGTGCTCACACCCATCATCTTGTGCTCACACCCGTGCTTTTGTGCTCACACCCGTGCTTTTGTGCTCACACTCATGATTTTGTGCTCACACCTGTAATTTTGTGCTCACACCCGTGCTTTTGTGGCACGAGCTCTGCCATGCCCTCGCATGTGCACCTTCACACATTTGTGTGTGCACAGGCGGGGCTGGGTGGCGTGGGACACTCTGGGCTGTCCCTGGCAGTGAGTGCCACCCCTGTGCCCCAGTTCCTGGCCATGCTGTCCCAGTGGTGCACCCAGATGCATTCCCTCACCCTCCAAAACCTGAAACCGCGCCAGCGGGGCAAGAAGGAAAGCAAGGAGGATTACATGAAGAGCACACGGTGAGTGCCCGTGTCCCTCTGTCCCCGTGTCCCTCTGTCCCCTTGTCCCTGTGTCCCTCTGCCCCCGTGTCCCTCTGTCCCCGTGTCCCCTCTCCCAGAGCTGCTCCTCAGGGCTGCTCAGCTCCATGAGCCCCAACATCTGTTCCCATGATGGACCCTAAACCACATCAGCTCCTGCTGTGGGGTTTGGGTGCCCTGGAGCTGTGGGGCTGCCCCTGGGATGTGTCACCCTCCCGGGCTGGTGACAGGGAGGGTGAGCACGGGCTCCACTCCCTGATCCTGGCTCCATGAGCCCCAGCATCCATTCCCATGAGGAACCCCAATGCACACCAGCTCCTGCTGTGGGATTTGGGTGTCCTGGAGCTGTGGGGCTGCCCCTGGGATGTGTCACCCTCCTGGACTGGTGTCAGGGAGGGTGAGCACACACTCCAGTCCCTGATCCTGGCTCCATGAGCTCCAGCATCAGTTCCTACTATGGATCCCAATGCACACCAGCTCCTGCTGTGGGGTTTGGGTGCCCTGGACCCATGGGGCTGCCCCTGGGATGTGTCACCCTCCCGGGGTGGTGACAGGGAGGGCGAGCACACACTCCAGTCCCTGATCCTGGCTCCATGAGCTCCAGCATCAGTTCCTACTATGGATCCCAATGCACACCAGCTCCTGCTGTGGGGTTTGGGTGCCCTGGAGCTGTGGGGCTGCCCCTGGGATGTGTCACCCTCCCGGGCTGGTGACAGAGAGGCCGAGCACACACTCCCGTCCCTGATGGTGGCTCGGTGCTGGCAGGGGCTGCCTGGAGGCGGGGCTGGAGTCGCTGCTGAAGGCCACGGGCAGTAACCTGCTGATCCTGCGCATCTCACACTGCCCCAACGTGCTGACAGACCGCTCGCTCTGGCTGGCCAGCTGCTACTGCCGCGCCCTGCAGGCTGTCACCTACCGGTAAGGACAGCCACCAGCGCCTGTCACAGCGCGGGGACAGGGCTGGGAACGGCCACGGGGCGTGCTGGGCTCAGCCCCGTTCCCTGGCAGAGCACAGCCCGCCTGTCCTGGTGCAAAGGACCTGCCTGTGCGTGGCCCCACCCTGGTGACAGCCCCATGTCCCCAGTGCCAGATGTCCCTGCAGCTCCTGTCCCCTTGCAGGCTGTCCCCATGCAGGTGTCTCACTTCCAGCTCCATTCCCATCACCCCATTACCGATCCCATCCCAGCTGGAGGCACCACGGGGGGCTCAGCAAGGAGACCCCGCTCTGTGGTGGAGAAGGGTGGGGAGGGGGTGCCCATGAGGTCCCACCCTGCTGGCACCCCTGATGGAGGAGTCAATGGAGAGAAGGGGCTCAGGGTCCCTCTGTCCTGGGAGGAGAAACAGCTCTGCCATGGGAGAGCCAAGATTCGGCTCGGAGATCTTGCCTGAGGTCAAGGACACGAGGCTCATGATGATCCTGGAGGAGGTCACAGGTCCTGGAGGGCATCACTGGCCACTCCTTAGTTCTGGCCACCTGTGCAGACAGGATTGGCCTTCCCTCCATCCTCCAGGAGGATGATCCTTGCTCTGCTGCACCTGCAGACAACCTTGGTGTCCCTGTCCCTTCCACCTGGTGCTCATCCAGCCCGGGCAGAGAATCCTCCAGGTGGGAAAACCCATCCAGCCCCTGCCCTGGTGTGAACCCAGGAGCTCAGCCCCAGCTCTGACCCACACCATGAGACAGAACACGGCCCAGAGCTGCCAGGTTTAACCCCAAGGCTGCTCCATCAGCTCTTCCAAGGGCAGCAGAGCGAGCCCAGGAGCTGCTCTGTGACTCACGCTCTGATTAACCTGCTGCTCTTGGCACCCTGCTCAGCACAGATGTGTGAGGCACTCCACATAACACCCAGACTTATTTTTAGGCTTGCCTGAAGTTCTGAAGTGGAGCATTTAGACTTGGGAAGCTTGGCCTCGCTCCCTGGAAGGCTCCTGGTGTGGTGGGACAGCCAGGGGACTGTTTGGGCTGGTGGCATCAGGATGGTGGCACCTCTGTGGCACCTCTCCTCGGAGCTGGGCTCCTGCAGGCACGGTGACACAACCACAGAGCAGGGACAGAGGCCACAGAGCAGCCCCTGCCCCTGGCTGGGCTGTCCTTCCCACCCCCTGGCACTGTCCCCATGCAGGCCAGGCAGGTGACAAGGGACACCAGCCCAGAGTGACCTGCAGGGACAGGTTCTGTTTGGGACACATGGCCTGGCCGTCTCTGCCAGTCACCTTTGCATGTGGAAGATGCACTTCCAGCTCACCTTGCACCTTTAACCTCCCCTCTTCACCTCCATCTGACCTTCAACCTCCCCCTCTTCACCTCCAGCTCACCTTGCACCTTCAACCTCCTCCTCTTCACCCCCATCTGACCTTCAACCTCCCCTCTTCACCCCCAGCTCACCTTTAACCTCCCCTCTTCCCCTCCAGCTCACTTTCAACCTCCCCTCTTCCCCCCAGCTCACCTTGCACCTTTAACCTCCCCTCCAGCCCCACCTCCCCCTCTTCACCCCCAGCCTCAGCTTCTGCCACTGCTGCCATTGCACATCCATGGGCACCATTCCCATGGGAATGCCTCCAGCCCTGCTCACAGCTTGTGGTGGGCCTGGCTGCTCCAGGGGCTGTAAATAATGAATGCCCACATTGGCACCCCTGGGTGCTCCAGGGGCTGTAAATAATGCCCACATTGGCACCTCTGGGTGCTCCAGGGGCAGGTGCTGGGCTGTAAATAATGAATGCCCACATTGGCACCTCTGGGTGCTCCAGGGGCTGAAAATAATGAATGCCCACATTGGCACCTCTGGGTGCTCCAGGGGCAGTAAATAATGCCCACATTGGCACCTCTGGGTGCTCCAGGGAGCTCCCTGGGGGCTGCAGCCCCAGCCCAGGGGTGGCCCTGCTGCTGGTGGGGCCATGCCGTGTCCCCGGTGTTGTTGCAGGAGCTCCACAGACCCCGTGGGCCATGAGGTGATCTGGGCCCTTGGAGCAGGCTGCAGGGACATCATCTCCCTCCAGGTCGCACCCCTGCACCCCTGGTAAGGCACAGAACCAGGGTGGGGTGGGTGGGGAGGGACCCCAAAGCCCACCCAGTGCCACCCTGCCGTGGCAGGGACACCTCCCACCGCCCCAGGGTGCCCCAGTCCCCAATGTCCAACCTGGCCTGGGACACTGCCAGGGATGGAACTGGGTTGGGAGGAGCCCACGCTGAGTGTGAGGAGCTGGAAAGGAATTGGGGGCAGAACCTGATTTGCTTGGGGAGGGTGCTCATGGGCTGAGCAGCAATGCAGGCCCAGGAGCTCAGCCTGAGCAGCAATGCAGGCCAGGGAGCTCAGCCTGAGCAGCAATGCAGGACAGGGAGCCGAGGCTGAGCA
>VWYP01015956.1:33978-47762 GCA_013400435.1 Pycnonotus jocosus | reverse complement strand
GGGGGGAAACCCCAAAAAAGCAATCCCAACACTGGGGGACACCCAAAGAAAGGACCTCAAATTTGGAGGTGAGCACCTATAAAAGCAAGACCAAAAACAGACTCCAAAAACGAAGGGGAAAACCTCAAAAAGGGGAGGGAGGAGCCCTCCAAAGGGACCTTCAGAGGTGAAGGGGTGACCCCAAAAAGGGAGGGGTGACCCCAAAGCAGGGGCACGCCCCGGGGCCGTACCTGGGCGTGCTTGGCCCGCAGCTTGTTGAGGATGTTGGTGGCATCAAAGCCGGCGTTGTCGCAGAGCTGCCGAGGGATGATCTCCAGGGCCTTGGCGTAGGCACCGATCAGCAGCTGCTGCTTGCCCGGGATGGTGCGGGAATAATCCCGCAGGTACTTGGAGAGCTCCATCTCGATGGCACCGCCCCCTGCCACCACCGAGTCGTTCTGTAGGGACAGGACACACAGCAAAGGGCTCTGTGAGGGTGCTGCAGTGCTGCCAGCACATGGAAATCCACTGAAGGGACAGGACACACGGCAAAGGGTTCTGTGAGGGTGCTGCAGTGCTGTCAGCCCATGGAAATCCACTGCAGGGACACAGCACAGGGCACTGCAGCACTGCCAGCACATGGAAACCCACTGCAGGGACAGGACACAGCAAAGGGCACTGCAGCACATGGCAATCCACTGCAGGGACACAGCAAAGGGCTCTGTGAGGGTGCTGCAGCACTGCCAGCCCATGGCAATCCACTGCCCTGCCTGTTCTGCAGGGACACAGCACATCAAAGGGCTCTGCAGCACTGCCAGCACATGGAAATCCACTGCTCTGCAGAGCAAAGGGCTCTGTGAGGGCTCTGCAGCACTGCCAGCACGTGGCAACCCACTGCTCTGCATGGACACAGCACAGGGCTCTGCAGCACTGCCAGCACATGGAAACCCACTGCTCTGCATGGACACAGCACAGCAAAGGGCTCTGTGAGGGCGCTGCAGTGCTGTCAGCACATTGAAACCCACTGCAGGGACACAGCACAGCAAAGGGCTCTGCAGCACTGCCAGCACATGGCAATTCACTGTCCCTGAAACCCCTCAGAACAATTCTCTGAGTCTGGCCCTGGAAGGACAGATCATAGACTCCTCTCCATCTAGTCTGAAAGAGAGGACATTCCTCCATTCCATGGTGCTTTGCAGTGTGCTCTGCCCTGTCTCTCCCCTCCCCATGCCCCTGCTCTTGTGGTTTCCTTGTTTCCCTATTGGTGGTGGCATCTCAGGAGGCTGCCCCATTCTTCCTACGGGTCACTGACCTCTGCCCTGCCCCTTGTACTGCCCCCATGCCCTGCTGACCCCATACTTGAGCCTGTGCACAGCACATGGGCAGCTCTTTGTCCCTGATCTCCCTTTGGCTCCTGAAATAAACCTCACTGGAACTGATTGATACAAAAACTCTTCTTGCCTCTCCTTGCTGAGCTCAGCTGTGGTGTGTGTGGATGTGTGACCTTGAGTGCTTTGCCTCAATTCCTCCAAGTGTTTTTTCCACTGGAGATGATTATTGGGATCTAGGTGGCAGCTCCACACCTAAAAAGCTCACTGCTACAGCTGGCAGCAGCAGGGACATGCCAAGAACCTGCAGTGGCAGCTCCAGCAGCTCAGCCCAGGGGGTTTGGGGACACTACACCCACTCAAAGGGAGGGATGGCAGCTCACAGCCAGCTCGGGCCAGGGAAACTTCCCTCACTTCCATAAAGCCTCCAAAATTCAAGATACTGGCAGCAGCACTCTGCAGCTCAGTTCTGCTGTTTTTTCAGGAGAGAGATCAGGAGGCTCTTCCTAAAAGCAACAGCTCCAAAAATCCTGACGTGCTTCTCCCCAGCGCCTCAGGACATGCAGAGCTGCTCTTAACCAGAAGCCATTCCTACAGCAACATGATTTTGTGTAACCCAGAAACAGCCAGAGCCTGGCAGTGTCACCCAGGACCAAACACACATTCAGAGAGGCCCTGGACTTCTCCTGGTGCCCCCAGGCTGCCCTCAGAGCCAGGGGACTGTCCCACCCTCAGACTGGGCACCAGGAGAGGGGTCAAGAGGCTTTATGGGCATGGACACACATGTGCCATCCACCCAGCACAGCCAGGAGATTGTTCCCCTCAGGGTGGAGGAGAGAGCAAGCACGAGGTTCAGCTGTACAGAAGTGCAGACGTGCCTGGAAAGCAGCTGGAAACGCTGCCAAAGCCACGCTGAGCTGCCAGGGAACTGCACTGGACTGAATCCCTGAGCTGTGCTCACTCTGCACAGAGCCCTCAGCCAAGCCCTGGGGTGTGAGGAGGTTCCCAGCAGCTCTGTGCCAATGCAGTGCCCTGGCAGGGCAGGGGAGCTCTGGTGCTGGAACCCTGGGCACTGAGAATTCCAGACTTTCTGTGCTGCCAGGCTCTGACCCCCAAGCAAACCCTGCATTGACCTGAGGGCTTGGAAAAGGCTCTCGAAATTGAGTGACAGCACTGGGATTATGGGGGTGTGGTTTGAATAGAAGTGTGTGATATCACAGGGTGGAGAACTTAGGAGTTTAAGGGTTTGGAATACAGGAATAGAGATATAAAACAAGATGGAGGATTTAGAGTGTAGGCAAAGTCCTTCTTTTTCACCCTCTTCTTCATTGGTTTGGGTGATATTTTGTAATTGAATAGAAGAATCTGCACTGCGGACCATGGGTGGTTAGCTATTGGGTTAAAAGTAAAAATAATTTAGGTGTTGGATAGTTTGTTCTTAAAAGGCCTTGTAAAGAGATAGAAACAGAGCCATTTTTCACTTTGTTAGCCAGAACTCACAGCTTGCAAGGCTGTAACATATCTAAGAATTAATAAACACCTGAGTCTGAACACAAACCCCATCTCTGGAGTATTTCATCCCGACTCTGGCAGAACAGCAGATGAAAAAGCAGCACCCCGTGGGTCTCACCTTGATGGCTCTCCTGACGATCATGATGGCGTCGTGCAGGGAGCGCTCGGTCTCCTCCATGAACTGCTCGGCGCCCCCGCGCAGGATGATGGTGCACGTCTTGGCCTTGGGGCAGCCCGTGAAGAAATTGTACCTGCCACAGGACGGGGAGGGCATGGAGAAGCTGCTGCTGGACTGGCTGGCTCTGTTCTCACCCTGCAGTCATGTTCCCCTCTCAGGCTCTGTGAGCAGCACAGCCAGGGGAGCACAGAGCTGCTGTTCCAGCTGAGCCAGGAAAATCCCTTCTCTTCCTCTCGTCAGGGATTCAAACTCAACTGCTGCTCCCAGTTTGCTCCTGGTAGGAGCCAGTCCCAAACAGGATTGCTCCTCCAGCAACAGCAAGGACCCCAGGGTATTGTCCCCAGGAAGTGTCAAGCTGGAACATCACAGAGGTGCCACAATCAACCCCAAAATATGGTGGTTTTCCATTACAAATGCAACAGTACCACTGTGCTTTTTATAAGGCGCTGCAGAATAAATATCTATTCTTAAAAGCATTTATAAGAGGTAGGATCTCAATGAAATCTTGCTCCTGCCCCCTCTCTCAGCCTCAAAAAGCACCTTCTGGTTACAATAAAATATACATATTGTAACAACCTTGTTTTTATCTCAACAGCTTGAGAGATGTTGACCCTGCCAATGCTTTGACCCCAGCTTTCCACCTGCTATGAGAGGGCTTGCACAGCACTACAGGTTTGCAGCTGGTGTTTTTACCTCTCTCCCCCAATCTGGGTCTCCTCAAAGAGCTCACAGCGGCCCAGCACATCGTCTGACAGGGCATTGACACTGGTCTGGATGGATCCCCCACAGGCCTGCAGGGAATGGACACAAACATGGAATTAGCAGTGCTGCCAATCCACACCAACCTCCCAGCACGCTCCACTCCTCAGGGACAGCCCAGCTGCTGAGCTGGTGCAAACCCATCCTGCAGATTCAGGAAAAACCTTCTCCTTCCCTCCCCTCTCATGGACCCAGGCCAACCCTCAACAGCAAAATAAGATTATGCAGCTTCAACGTGCTGACTCACTGGCTCCAGAGTCCAGGAGACACACAAAGAAAGCCCAGGAAACAAAACCAAACAAACCACTCATGATGGAACAGGGAAGAACTCAGGAAAATAAACCTCTACTGATGCACAAATGAGATCTTTACAGATAACATCACTGCCAGTGTGTGACTGCTCATCCCACCAAGGAACAGCCCTGCCCTTTCAAACCTTTGCAAGCAGCAGTGAGATCAGTGAGCAGCTGTTTGGGAATGCCCAGAATGTTTGGAGTGTCAGAATGAGTACAAAGGCTTTCCTGGCAGCCAGGGGTGCTCACCATCATGGTCCTCTTGAGATCCTCCTCGGGGACACGGCCGGCACAGAACATGTCCCTGTCTGCAAAGTACTGGGTGGCCACGTCCCCGATGGGGAGCTTGGACAGCACCACCTTGGCTCCTGATTTGTGGATTTTGTCCAGTTTGTCGTAGAGGATGTTCCACTCTGCATCCACGATGGCCTGGTAATCCTGGCAGGAGCACACAGGGACAGGTGTTGAGTGGCAGGGGATGCCCCACGGGCAGCCCTGGCATGGAGCTGCTCCAGCACTGCAGTCAGGAGAGCCCTGCCCTGTGCCACTGCCCAAATGGCAGATTAAACCTGCAGCACTGCATGCACTGCTGGCTGCTGAGCAGCTCCTGCAGCACTGCAAGCACTGCTGGCTGCTGAGCACCTCTGGCAGCACTGCAAGCACTGCTGGGTGCTGAGCAGCTCCTGCAGCACTGCATGCACTGCTGGGTGCTGAGTAGCTCCTGCAGCACTGCATGCACTGCTGGCTGCTGAGCAGCTCCTGCAGCGCTGCAAGCACTGCTGGCTGCTGAGCAGCTCCTGCAGCGCTGCAAGCACTGCTGGCTGCTGAGCAGCTCCTGCAGCACTGCATGCACTGCTGGATAAACTGTTCCTCTAGGCCTAAGGCAATCAGCACAGAGCTGATGGCTCAGCACTGCTGGGCACAGGGACAGCTCACAAACGTGTCCTGAACCTGCTGTGACTCCCAGGCTGCTGCACCCTCATCCCCCCAGGGCAGCACAGCCCACCAGGTGTGCCCAAAGGTGAGGGATGGGCAGAAAGGAAACTCATTTATCATGGAACGGTTTGGAGGGGAAGGGACCCTTTAAAGGTCACCCAGTGCCACCCCTGCCACAGGCAGGGACACCTCCCACTACTCCAGGTTGCTCCAAGCTCCATCCAACCTTACCTTGGACACTGTCAGTGATGGGGCAGCCCCAGCTGCTCTGGGAATCCCAGCCCAGCCCCTCCCCACCCTCCCAGGCAGCAATTCCTGAATCCCAAGATCCCAGCCCAATCTCCCCTTTCCCAGTGGAAGCCATTCCCTGGCTCCTGTCCCTGCAGCCCTTGGCCCCAGTCCCTCTCCAGCTCTCCTGGAGCCCCTGCAGGGACTCGCAGCATTCCCGGCATTTTTCCCTTCTCCAGGGGAACATTCCCAGCTCTCCCATCTCACCCTCACCCCACAGGATGAGCAGCCCCAGGTGTCCCAGGGCTGAGGAAGCAGCCAGGCTCCCCTGTGGCTCTTACCTCTACTGTGTTGACTCTGACCTCGGCGTTGTCCTTCTCAGCTTTGAGCTCCAGCTCCACGTTGAGCAGGGCGATTTTGGGGTTCTGGTACTTCTTGGGCTGCATCTCAAACCCAGCGTAGGAGAAGGTTTTCTTAAAGGCAACTCCAGCCACCAGCTGTGAGTCCTGGAACACAGGGATTTGCCTCAGGCTCAGCCCCCAAGGGTTAATAATAACTCCCAAAGGACACTTCCTGCTTCCACAGGCCTCATTTACAAAGCCTTCCCTCCCTGCTTCCACAGGCCTCATTTCCAAAACCTTCTCTTTCTGCTTCCAGAGGCCTCATTTACAAACCCTTCCCTCCCTGCTTCCAGAGGCCTCATTTACAAAAGCTTTCCTTTTTGCTTCCAGAGGCCTCATTTCCAAAGCCTTCCCTCCCTGCTTCCACAGGCCTCATTTACAAAACCTTCTCAGCACTGCCTCCTTTGATTAACCCACTTCCAGAGGAAATAAGCAACAAGGATTTTTTTCAGCTCACAAAAGCAGCTTCCTCTCTACCCCTCAAAACTCCTCACAGAACCTGAAGATCAAGGAGAGGAGCAATAAATTCTTTCCCTGATCTCTCTCCCATTCCTCCCCTTTGAACTTTTGGATATTTCTCATCCACAGCCCTGCTGAGGGCTGGTTTCTGCTCTGGTTTGTCTTTCCAAGTTCCATTACCACCTCCTGGATTCTCTGCAGCAAACCAGCCCTGTCCAACACCATTCCCTGGCCTGAGCTCCTGGATTGCCTGGGTGAAGCAATCAGGATCTCCCTCTCCACAGCCAGGAACAATCCCCTACCACATGTCCAGGTGCAGTGCCAGACACAAGAAGTTTTCCAGCACTGTGGTATAAACCACACATCCCACATCCCACCATTAAATCAGCTTAATGAGGTTTTCCTTGCATCTTTCCCAACCCATTCATTCTACATCCAACAAGGACTTGTGGATCCAGAAGCAACAAAGACTTCCCACAAAAAAAAAACCCCAACATTAATTATTTGTGGAGAGATAAATGGAATTTTATCAGTTTTATCCATTTTATCAAAACAACTTTTGCTGCAGTGAGGTGAAGATTGTATTTAGCTCAAAAATCAGAAACTCTGGCTATGGGAAAGAAACCCAGCCCTATCTGTCAAGCTTCCTCCTCACACCAACAGCTCTGTCCCACTTTGGGAATTCCCCACAGGCACTGTCCAGCCAGGCTGCACATCTGCTAGAGCTCCAACACTTACTTCCAAAGCTCCTCCTTGCACCTTCTTTATCCCAATCATCTTGAGCTGCAACAAGTCATCCAACATCATCACAGCATCCACAACCATCTTGGAGAAGAACTCCTTGCTCTGGGAGATGAGCTTGGAGCTCAGGGCTGTGGCTGCACACTTTTCCAGGAGACTCCTCTGCTCACTGCAGGGAAGGAAAAACAAAGGTCTGGTCACCTGCCAGATCTTTTCACAAGCTCCAAACATTGTATGTGGCTTTGTTCATCTCAGGTTTAGGCTGGAAAATATCTTTAAGATCATTCAGTTCAGCACTGCCCAGGCTATCATTGCCCCCTGTCCCCAAGTGCCACCTGCACAGGGCTTTAAAATACCCCCAGGGATGGGCACTCCAAACCTCCCTGGGCAATTCCAAGGCCTGGGAACCCCTTCCATGAGGAAATTCCTGCTCCTGTCCACCCTGAGCCTCCCCTGGCCCAGCCTGAGGCCGTTCCCTCTTTTCCTGTTATTCCCTGGGATCAGATCCCAAATCCCACCTGGCTCCAACATTCCAGGGATTTGTGCAGAGCCACAAGGTCCCCCCTGAGCCTCCTCTTCTCCAGGCTCAGCCCCTTCCCAGCTCCCTCAGGAATTCTCCAGCCCCTTTCCAGCTCCCTTCCCTTCCCTGGACACCCTCCAGCCCCTCAGGGTCTCTCTTGTCATGAGGGGCCCAAAATCCTCTCTGACAGAGGCAAAGATCAGCTCCCTCCTGTCAATGGGGAGGACAAGGCACAAATCCCAGTCTCCTTTTTAGAGCTCAGCACTGACAAGGCTGATTGGCTTTTATGCACCTAAAATCAGAACAGAGCAGGTGCTTTCCTTCATGCCAAGGCAGGAAGATGTTTCTGAAAGCCTCTAAAGGCAGCACATTTCCTCAGGTACTAACTCAGGTAATACACACACAGCAGAGTGGGTGACAGAGACACCAGGGAGATGTGGATCCAGCTGCCAGGCTCTATCCCCCATGGCAACCACTCTATTTCCCATCACAGGACCACATCTGGGGCTTTCTCCAGCATTTTTTTTTAGCATTTGGTTTGGAGAACCCATTTTGGTTTATTCGAGGTGCTTATGCAGTTGAAATATTTCGAACTAACTGCAGGTATCAGCAAGGGCAAGTAGACAAAAGCTTAAAATCCAGGAGCAAAGGAACTCTGGTATTCTCACCTCAGCTGAAGGGATCACTGCTATGAGCTATCTACCTTGGTGTGTGACAGCTAAAAAGGGATCTGATCCTCAGGGAAGTGCTGAGATTTAACACTGCCACTGATTGCAGCAAGAGCTCCAAGACTCCACCGCTGCAAAAAAGAAATCAGGCCACTTATTTTGGTGCCCAGCTTCCCCTGTGAGCTCTGGGAGACACTGCCCTACATCATCCCCTGCAGCCAAGTGAGAGCACAGCAGCAAATTCCAGGGAAATTGGGAATAACCCCAGTGTGGGGCTGCAGCTCCAGATGCCACCTGGAGACCTCAGCCAGAGCCAGAATTCAGGAGCAGCCTCAGAGCAGCTAGCTGGAGCCCAGAACACAACCAGGTCACCTCCAAGGGAAACTTACTCTTTATCCTCCTTCTTGACAGAGACAGCAATCTCTTTGATCTTGTTCACAGCCTGGCAAAAAGGCAACAGATGGATTAATGATTTATGTTCTTGAGCTTGAGACCTCCAACCTCTCACTTTGCATTCTATCTTTTGTTCTCTGCTTCAACATCTCTGAAGTTTCAAGTGTTTAAGTTATTCCACCCCTGTCAGCACAGTTATTCCAAGGAATGCACCAATGTATGAGGAGTGGGAGGAGGCTCAGAGCTGCTCTGCTGTTTGTTTGCAGCAGAGATCCTGGGAATCAAAAGGCTATTGAGGAGTG
Organism: Pycnonotus jocosus; assembly: GCA_013400435.1. Lineage (NCBI taxonomy): Eukaryota > Metazoa > Chordata > Aves > Passeriformes > Pycnonotidae > Pycnonotus > Pycnonotus jocosus. The sequence continues at coordinate 39,065 of VWYP01015956.1, read as the reverse complement.
AACCTCCAAAAATCAGCTTCATGGGACCAACAGGCTCCAGGAGACACAGAGTTTACTAAGGGGTAGCAGAGAACAGGAGAATGGAAAACGAATTTCCCATTTATTCCTTCTTCCCTGGAAAAAACCAAAGGAAGCGAGGGCACTCCAGAAATACAGAAATACAGAAATACTGGCAGCAGCAGGCACTGGCACCAGGAGATGGCTGCTGGCACTCCCCATGCCCATTCCCAGGTGGTTTCCCCTGGCAGGGTGTCCCCATGCTGGCACAGAGCTGTCCCCAGCTGCCCTCCCCAGCCTCACCAGCTGCGTGGCCGTGCGGAAGGCTCGGATGATGATCTGGGGATGGAGCCCCTCCTCCACGTAGGGCTTCACCTGCTTCAGGAACTCTGCTGCCAGCAGGGTCACAGACGTGGTGCCATCACCCACCTGCACGGACAGGGGACACTGTGTCACCCCCACGTTGTGTCACCCCCACGTTGTGTCACCCCCACGCCGCAGAGACCACCTGAGAGCAGCTGCAAAACCATTCCAGAGCTTCCAGGGAAACCAGAGCTCAGGATTTTCTCTGCTCACAGATTTGTGGCTGAATTCCTCAGTGGTTCGGAGTGGTCTGGGTGGGAAGGGACCTCAAAGCCCACCCAGTGCCACCCTCTGCCATGGGCGGAGACACCTTCCACCATCCCAGGCTGCTCCAAGCCCCAATGTCCAACCTGGCCTAGGGCACTGCCAGGGATCCAGGGGATCCACAACCTGGCCTAGGACACTGCCAGGGATCCAGGGGATCCACAACCTGGCCTGGGACACTGCCAGGGATCCACAACTGCTCCGGGCACCCTGTGCCAGCCCCTCCCCACCCTCCCAGGCAGCAATTCCTGAATCCCAAGATCCCAGCCCAATCTCCCCTTTCCCAGTGGAAGCCATTCCCTGTGTGCTGTCCCTGCAGCCCTTGGCCCCAGTCCCTCTCCAGCTCTCCTGGAGCCCCTGCAGGGACTTGCAGCATTCCCGGCATTTTTCCCTTCTCCAGGGGGACATTCCCAGCTCTCCCAGCCTGGCTGCAGAGCAGGACAAACCCCAGCATTCCATGAGCAATTCCCAGCAGGCAGCACAAAGCCCAGGGCAGCAGTGACACCCAGGCCCAGGCAGGCTCCCCTCCCACCTCTGCATCCTGGGATTTGGCGATGTCCACCAAGGTCTTGGCGGCCGGGTGGACGACGTCCAGCAGCTTCAGGATGGTGGCCCCGTCGTTGGAGATGGTGGCTTTGCCTGGGGTTGATGGAGAAGAGGGAGTTAAAGGCAGCTTTACACCACCGGGGGTGAAGCCCTGTCTCTGGGGGCTCTCAGGAGATCCCAGCAGGCTCCTCTGCTCCTCCCAGCCCATTTGTGGAGCAGGTTCAGTGAAGTCTGTCTGAGAACAGAACAACTTTCCACACCAACAAAGGTCTGGAATTCATTTCCCTCTTCTCAACAGCCTTCCCAGACAAATAAAACCATATTCTAGCCTGAGACTCTCATGAAGAAAGAGCCAAGAAGTCATTATTAGTTATTAGATAAATTTAAATCCAATTATCCTTTTGAACAAGGATTTATTACAGTTCCTATTTGTAAAAACTATTTATAAGATAATACTAAGCCTTTTCACTACCCCCTTCAGTAACAAAAATAATAAATAATTAGTTTGGTGACTTCATACAAGTCTTTTCAGAGTGAGGGCAAAACTCATCTCTAAATCACACTCCAAAAAAAAAAAAAAAAAGATTAAAAATCAGCGCAGGAGCATCCAGTGACCTCAGACTCAGCCACAACTGCTGAGTAACTCCACAGGTATCATGAACCTTATTTAAAAATAGAGATGACCAAAAATACCTGAGTACAGGTTCAAGACTCTCTGTTTCTCCTGTCTGGTACAGATTTACACTGGACACATCCAACCCCACTGAGCTGGATTTCCCCAGGGGAGAAAACAGGGAATCCTCAGGCTGGACTGGCAATTGTCCTTTATTCTACAGGGGACACCAAGTGTCAGCAAGACAGAACTGAGCCTCTCTTGTGAGAGCCAAGCCTAGCACAGGCTGAGGCTGCTGAAATGCACATAGGTGCAAATGCTGGCTTATTTCTATTTATATTAGTATATTTACATAATTATATTGTTAAATTAATATATTATATTAACATCATAGTAATATGTTACTGTAAATTCATTGCTATTGATTTATTGTTATTATATTTATATATTTGAAAAATACCTCTAAAGTCCATATCCGAGTCACTGTGTGAAATTAATCTATAGGGTTTATTATTATTTTCTATTCTTCTGTAAGGAACTGTATACTACCAGAAAACAAAATGTATCCACTTTGTCCTTGCCGTTCCAACCTTTAATTTTGTTTCTAATTTTTACTGCCCGCTTTGTCAGGGCAGCACATGAAAGCCCCCACAGCCAAGTCCCGGTGAGAGAGGCGCTTTTCCCGTGAGGTAAGGAACACGCTCAAGTGCAGGAACAGTTTGGGATTGGATTTCCCGGCTCGGTGAAGCCCTGGCAGCTCACCCCGCTCGTCCACGATGAGCTTGTCCATGCCACGGGGGCCCAGCGTGGTGCGCACGGCCTCGGCGATCACCTGGCACGCGTTGATGTTGCTGACCAGCTGAGGGATGCCCTGCGACGTGTCCGTGCCCTCCTTCAGCAGGATCACCGGAGTGGGCTGCAGGGACAAGCACAACACAGCTCTTATCCTCAGGGATTAGCCCTTTTCCTGACCCACAGGTAGGTTTGAAAAACTTTTATTCCGTTTTCAGTCTCATGTGAAGGGGGAGACAATACAGATATTATGATCCATACCATCACAATCAGAAACTAAACTATTTCCTAATTGTAACACATTATAAGTGTTTTTTATAAGGCTGCATATATTATATACTACTTCCTAATTAATAGTATATATTATATACTATTTCCTAATTACAATACATTATAAGCATTTCTTATGAGACTGCATATATTATATTCTATTTCCTAATTAATAGTATATATTATATACTATTTCCTAATTACAACACATCTTAAATGTTTCTTATTGCCACTCAATGCTGCTAATGCCTTAAAGCCAATCATCTGAATTGATCAATGCCTTAAAGCCAATCCTCTACAATCCCCCCTGGTGGGTCCCACTCCAATGCACCTTTCCCAGTTCTGTTTCTCCACAGTATCCAGTCTCATTTGCAAATCCATCCTTTGGAACTTGTTTCCAGTTCCATTTCTCTCCCCACAATGTCTGTCCTATCCCATGGCATGTCTGGGTCAGCATTTCTTATCTCAGAGTTTGCACACAGATCCACACCATGTGAGCTTTCTGTCAGGCTTTGAGAATTCTCTACAAATCCACTTCCCACATTTCCCCAACCCCAACAACCTGCAGCCAACTCCTTATGGCCCAGAAGGACAAAGCAGTGCAAGAACAAGCCCAAAAATACAGATTCATTGTAATTCCTCTGCTCCACACAACCCGGCTGCTTCCCACCTCCCACTGGGAATTCACACAGCTGCTCCCACCACAGGGACCATGCAGTGATTGCCCCAAAAATAATGGGGGCTCTTTGGGGCAGCATTGCCCACTGAGGTTCTGATTCTGATGCTGGCCTGGAGGAGACAGAACGTGCAGGAATTACAGAGACAGTGAGAAACCAAACCAATCTGAGTGGTGGTAGCACCAGAGCAGCTGTGGCTGCCCCATCCCAGGCCAGGTTGGACACTGGGGCTTGGAGCAGCCTGGGACAGTGGGAGGTGTCCCTGGGACAGTGGGAGGTGTCCCTGCCACGGCAGGGGTGGCACTGGGTGGGTTTCAAGGTCCCTTCCCACCCAAACCATTCCATGAATGCTGCAACCATCTCCCAGGCAGAGCTCAGGCAAAGCCCAAACACAGCCAAAATTTGGGATGTGCTGGTTCAGAACAGCAGGCACAGAGCAGAATTAAACTGAATAAATAATAACTGAATAAACTGAATGAAAGTCAGTGCTTGTTGCACTGAGGGGTCACAAGTACAAGAAAAGGAGCTGCTGGAGAGGGTTCAGGGACAGGCACAAAGAACATCTTTGGGGTCTGGAGCATCTCCTGTATGAGACTGCAGGAGCTGGGCCTGGTTGGGCTGGAGAAGGGAAGGCTGAGAGAGGATCCCATCAATCCATCCAAGGCAGTACCAACAGGTTGGTGCCAGATTCTTTCTGATGGTGCCCAGCAACAGGACATAAATTAAAACACAGGAAGTTCCACCTCAACGTGAGGAAGATTTTCTTTCCATAGAGGGTGACAAAGCCCTGGGACAGCTGCACAGGGAGGGCCTGGAGTGTCCCCCTGCCTGGAGATATCCCAAACCCACCTGGACACGTTCCTGTGTCACCTGCTCCAGGTGACCCTGCCTGGGCAGGGAATTGAACTGAGTGATCTCCAGCCCTGCCTATTCCGTGATCCCTGGAAAGATTTTGGGGAAGAAAACATACAGCTTTCCTCCATACCCAGCAGAGCGGGGATCTCAAGGGAAAAGGAACCGTTTATCCCCGGGGAAAGCAGAGTGGAGACACATCCACCTCCCGCATCACCGCGGGGCTCGGAGCCGGGGAGCGCCGCGCCCGGAGGGGACCCGGGGCCGAGGCCGTAGGGCCAGAGCCGGGCCGGGCCGGGGCGGAGTCCGCGGGATGGAGCTCCGGGCTGCCCGCTCCCATCCCTCCCGGCACAGCGCGGGTACCGCCAGGCCTGACCNTCCTGGGGGCGGGCCGGGGGAGGGGAGCACAATTTGGCAGGGAGGGAAGAGGGCGCGCAGAGCGGGGAAATGGCATGGATCAGTATTTGGCAGCGGACGCCGCGCTGACAGCGAGCTGCCCGCCCCGGCTCGCGCGTGATTGATGGCGGTGTAAACCAATAAAAAAGAGGGCGGTAAGACCATCCACCAATGGGGAGCGCGGGGCGGGGCGATGGGCGGGGCGTGGCGCAGCCATGCTGCTCTGGCTCTGGCTCTGGCTCTGCGTCTGCTGCTGCCCGGGCCGCGGTGAGTGAGGGACGGAGGGAGGGACGGAGCGGGGACAGCGGCGGGGACCG
>VWYP01015956.1:20178-33949 GCA_013400435.1 Pycnonotus jocosus | reverse complement strand
ACCGCGCTGCAACCCCCCGGACCGCGCCCCCAGGCCCCGCACACACCCCCAGCATCCCAGACCGGCCGCTTGGAGCACCACGATCCCGGTGTATTTCCCCTCCCGGCACCCCGGCCCCGTTGCGGTTCCCTTCCTGGGTCCCTGTCCCGGCCCCATTGCGGTTCCCCTCCTGTGTCCCTGTCCCGGCCCCGTTGCGGTTCCTCTCCTGTACTCGTATCAGAGTACGGGGTCATTTCCCCTCGGTGCTCCCCCACATCATTGCGTTTCTCCTCCTACGTCCCGATCCGGGTGTGTTTCCCCTCCTACACCCCAATCCGGATGCATTTCCTTTTCTGCATCCGAACGTGGGTGCGTTTCCCCTCCTGCATCCCAGTCCTGGTGCAATTCCCTCGGTGCACCGCGACCTAGTTGCCTTTCCCCGCCCAGCACCCCAATCCAGCAGCGTTTCCTCCTGGTGCATTCTGAGCCCCTTGGATTTGCCCTCTGGGCCCTGTGATCCCGGTACATTTCCCAGCACTGCGCCCCAGCTCCGTTGCATTTCCTGCTGCATCCTAATCCAAGCGCATTTTCCCTCGGTGCCTTGTGATTCCGGTGTGTTTCCCCTCTGTTCGGGTGCCTGTCACCCCTCTGCCCTCCATGATCCCGCAGCATTTTCCCTTTCCCCTTGAGCACCCCAATGCCGGTGCTTTTCCCACCCCTGTCCCCTCTCAGCCCCTGGGAATTGCCACATCTGTCCTTGGAACACCCCAAAACCTTTGGGGCATTTTGGGTCCTGGGCCCAGCCAGCGTTTGGCATTGCTGAAGGGCTTGTTCTCTCCCCCACAGTTCAGGAGTGATAACTGAGACTTCTCCCCTTTTTTCAGGGATTTTGCCTTTAGTTTCCCTTGCCTCTCAGCCCTGTCCTTTCACCCCCAGGTTTGCGCATCCATGAATATTTGTACTTCCAAGTGCTGAGCCCCGGAGACATCCGCTACATCTTCACTGCCACCCCAGCCAAGGATTTTGGTGGCGTGTTTGTAAGTATTAAAAACTGAATTTGTCACTTGGGGTCCCTCCATCCCAATATTTCTCCTTGGTGAGACTCAATGATTTGAGTTTTGATTAAAATGGAGCTCATTGCTCTTTTCAAGCATCCTTGGCCTCAGCAGCATTCCAGAGGCGGGGATTGGCCCCAGGGCTGGCTCTGAGCGTCCCTGTACCCAAAATCTGCCCCAGACCAGCCCCCAGAGGGATGAGCAGGGTGTGGGGCTGGGAGGGGGGGGCAGCTGCAGTGCCCCCTGGCTCACCCCTGCCTGTCTCCTGGGAGAACACAAGGTACGAGCAGATCCACCTGGTCCCAGCGGATCCTCCCGAGGCCTGTGGAGAGCTGAACAATGGGGTCTTCATCCAGGACCAGATCGCCTTGGTGGAGAGGGGGTAGGTCTGGGGACCCTGCTGGGCAGGAGGGGAGCCCTGGCCACATCTCCCCATCACCTTGACATTCTTCCTGTGGCTTTCCCCACATAGATAAAGCAGGAAAACATCAGGGTGTTCTGACCCTGGAGAATTGCATCTTGTATTTTTTAGCCTGTGGTATGGTAGGAAAAACCCTGTCTGGGTTCAGATTGAAAGAGAGCAGGTTTAGATTAGACAGTGGGAAAGATCTCTTCCTGTGAGAGTGGTGAGGCCCTGGTACAGAGTGCCCAAAGAATTTCTGGATGCCTTATATCCCTGGAGATATCAAAGGCCAGGTTGGACATTGGGATTGGAGCACCCTGGGATAGTGGAAGGTGTCTCTGCCATGGCAGGGGGTGGAACTGCATGAGCTTTAAGGTCTCTTCCAACCCAAACCATCCCAAGATTTGATTTTGTATTTTTTTAGGAGTGTGGGTGCCTTGTGCCTCAAATACAGACTCAGAGGATCAGGGTTTGGAGGAGGTGTGGAATTACGGAGACAATCCCTAGTTTGGGTGTCTCCAGGCAAGCTCTGGCATGTGCAGGCTTTGGAGCTGCCTGTGGCCACCATGGGTTTGGGTGTCTCCAGGCAAGCTCTGGCATGTGCAGGCTTTGGAGCTGCCTGTGGCCACCATGGGTTTGGGTGTCCCCAGGCAAGCTCTGGCATGTGCAAGCTTTAGAGCTGCCTGTGACCACCATGGGTTTGAGTGTCTCCAGGCAAGCTCTGGCATGTGCAGGCTTTAGAGCTGCCTGTGGCCACCATGGGTTTGGGTGTCCCTAGTCAAGCTCTGGCCCGTGCAGGCTTTAGAGCTGCCTGTGGCCACCCTGGGTTTGGGTGTCTCCAGGCAAGCTCTGGCCCGTGCAGGCTTTGGAGCTGCCTGTGGCCACCATGGGTTTGGGTGTCTCCAGGCAAGCTCTGGCACGTGCAGGCTTTAGAGCTGCCTGTGGCCACCACAGATTGGTCACAGTGTGGTCCCTCTGTGTCCCAGGGGCTGCTCGTTCCTGTCCAAGACACGAGTGGTCCAGGAGCACGGCGGGCGGGCCGTGATCATCGCTGACAACGCCTATGACAATGACAGCTTCTACATCGAGATGATCCAGGACAGCTCCCGGCGCACGGCCGACATCCCCGCGCTCTTCCTGCTGGGCAGGGACGGGTACGTGCCCAGGCTGCCTTCCCAGGGCTGGCACAGCTCACGGGAACTGCCCAGTGACAGCCCCGTCCCTCACAACGGGGAGGTGCCAGCGGTCAGCGTGGCCCTGCCAGGCTTTGGGAGCCACGTTTTGCAAGGATTCAGTCCTGGTTAACGGGCAGAGTTTGAGCTGGGTTGTGGTTTGTGCTCGGGTCTGGCTCTGCTCTCCCAGCTCTGGCAGCTTGGGGACATCTGTCACTCCTCCATCCCTCCAGGTACATGATCAGGCGCTCCCTGGAGCAGCACGGGCTCCCCTGGGCCGTCATCTCCATTCCTGTCAACGTCACCAGCATTCCCACCTACGAGATGATGCAGCCCCCCTGGACCTTCTGGTAGCAGCAAAAGGCTGTGGCTGATCGAGGACTTCCTGGTGGAGCCCAGGATCTCACCCTAAGGACCAGGTTTGAGGAAAAGATCCCAACATGCTCCAGAGATCCCGCTGGATTCGGCGACAGGGAAATCTTTCTGCTGGCACCGGTGTGTGGCCAAGGGCAAACACCAATGCCAGGGGGAACCTTGAGCCTGGCACCGAGCTGGGGCTGTGTGGGAGGGAGGTGAGGGCCCAGAGCAGGCCAGCACTTCCCAGGAAACATTTGACCTTTTTGTGCTGCTGATTTGGAGGGATGCAGGACTGGCAGGGATGGGAGAGCGATACAGGCTTGGTCTGTACCAGCAAGGCTCACCCAATGTCTGTATATTTTTGTCTGAGCTAATGAAGTCTGATTAAGTTTTAGAGAAAGGGAAGTTTCTCTTTTATTTCCAACAGCCAGCACATAAAGAGATAAATCTCATCCCCAAATTTTTTCCTAGTAAAATTCTCCAAGTCCCTCCTGCAGCTGGGGCAGGGCTCAGTCAGAGCCTCATGGGACAGCACAGCCCCCAGCACCTGTCCCCAGGGGTGGGCTGGTCACAAATGCAGGGCCCACACTTGCAGAGGTGTCTGTTCCCTCACCCCAGACCCATGTCCCACAGGCCCAGCCCCTGGTCACAGCCCTCTCTGCCCTCAGCACCCACCAATACAAAGCACAGGTCCCAGCTGTCACCAGTCTGTTTATTACGAACACTGAAGGGGAGGTGGCCCTGGGACAGCTCAGGACAAGCAGCGGGAGGCAGGGCTGGCAGTGATGGCAGTGTCACAGGTGTGCCACCCTCAGTCCCACAGTCCAGCTGCCACAGACACAGCAGCAGGAAAACAGCTCCCCAACATCCACAGAGGAAGGAAATAACCCCGGGTGCATCCCTGACCTGCTGCCTGTCCATCATTTGGAGCTGTGTTGTCCCTCCAGCCACAGGGTCTGCACACAGGGATGTGGCCCTGAGGGTGGCAGAGTGGGATGGGTGACAAGGGGACATCAGTGGGGCCACTCTGCACTGGCACATCTCCATGTGGGAGCACTGGGTGCAGGGAAGCACCAGCACATGCTGCATCCCCGGGCACAGCTGCTCCTGCACAGGCACATCCTCCAGCTGGAGGGAGGGAGGGACAACTCCTTCCCTGCCAAACCCAGGTGTTTTCTGGGTTTGGGATGCCACCACAGCCCATGTCAGCTCCTGGCCATTCTCCATCCCCAAACAGTCCTGCAGTCGCTGCTGGGGCTCTGTATCATGGGCAGGATGGGCCGAGCTGGGAAGGAGGTGTCTGCAGGGTCAGCTCTGCTCTCCCTGCTGGACTCGAGCTCTGGGCCACCCTCCAAGGCATCCCCTGTAAGACCCTCCTGCCCCTCACTGCTGGCCAAGGCATGGAATGGAGGATATATGAGGGCCCCAGCTCCATAGTGTGTAGATAGTGCTAATATAGACATTAAATAGTACCCTCGTGACAGACACAGACACACACACACATTCCCCTCGTCCCTGCAGGGTGGGAAGGACAAGCTCTGCATCCACAGCCTGCACAGACAGCAGAGTGACCTCACAGGTGACCAGCGTGGTGGCCCAGGGACTGGCTGGATCCCACTCTGCTCCAGCCTCCCCTGCAAGCACCAGCCAGCCCTGCTGGGAACTGGGATGTGGTGGAGGGCCACTGGCTCACAGCTTGTCCTCACAGGGAGGACAGGGACAGCCTGACACACACACACACAGGGACAACACGGACAGGCGGGAGCAGGGCCTGCCTCCGGCTCCCGCCCATCCCACTCCGGCACCTCCAGCACACGGCGCCCACCCGACCCCACAACACAACCCTGTTCTAGTATTAAAGCTGCTGCCTCTTGGAGGAACCTCCAGGCCCTTCCCATCCCGTCTCATCCCTTCCCTCTCCTCTCGCCCGGGGCCAGGGTCACACATCAGTCATCTCATCCTCCAGCTCTGCATCATCCGTCTCTCCTTCGCCCTCCTCCTCTTCGTCCGACGTCACGTCGGCGTCGTCGGCTTGTGCCAGGCACTTGGGACACGAGCAGGTAAACAAGTAGTTCTCCCTGGCAGGTGGGCAGGCAGGAGACACAGGGATGGTGCTGAGGCTGGTACAATCCCACCCTGCTGCTGGGCAGGGGCTCGGGAAGGGAACAGCCAGGAAGGGGCTGAATGTGTCAGACCCAGAGGAGTTTGGGGGTTCCATCCTGCTGGCTCAGGCAGGGTGAAGGTACCCCGGGTGGAGAGGGGGATTCCTCAGCCCCACAGGGGTGATGTGACAGGGGGACAGTGACCCCCAGCAGGAACATATACCCTTGAGGTAGAGGTTCTAGGTTTGCAGGTGTAAGCCTGCAGAGAGAGGGGGGGAACCCAAATCCTTGGTCCCCAAGGCTACGACACAGTACAAGGAGCTCAGAGCACCAGAAGCACCAGGTGCTGCACACACCCCCTGCCAGGAGCCCACTGACGTTCACAGCACCTTGTGCACAGCCACACCCCAAGGCACACAGCCCCAGGGTGGGGACACGGCCCTGATGGACAGTTTGGGGTGTAAGGGGTGTGAGTTCCCCCCAGGTACCTCCAGGCAGCCCTTACCTGAGTATCTTGTTGCGGCTGTGTCTGCTCCGCTCCCTCTGACAGCAATCTAAGTAACTGATGCAGATTTCCTGTCAGCAAACAGAAATGGGATGGGCTCAGAACTGCTCCCCACCATCCCAAAGCAGCAGGATTTAGGATTTGTTCCAGTCCCTCTCAGAAGCAGGCAGAAACATGGGGTCTGGCAGCCCCTACATGCGATGGGGATTGAACTCCTCTGCCAAGATGGCAGGAATTTTTGAGGCTGGGGTCCATGGAGAATGTAGGGGACACAGGGATGATGCCAAGCTGTGATGTCACCTCAGGTCCACCCAGGCCCTGCCATCTCACCTCTCCTGCTTCGATGTCCTCCAGAGCAGTGAGATGCAGGAGGAAGTTGTTTTCTGGGAAGGATGTCTCAGCATTGGGGATGCAGCTGTGGTTACCTAGGGGCAATACAATCTCTTTGCTACATGCCTAAGTGCCTCCTGGAACCACATCAACATCTGAGTGCATCCAAGGCAGGACTGGCCATTCCACAGCTGGGCAAGGTGCCAGGGAACGCTGAGAGAGCAGTACCCATCACATCCACCCCATCCCATCCCACAGAAGGCAAGCACAAACCCCTTTCTCCAGGGGAAGAGGTGAACCAGTCTAGCACAGTACATTTCCCTCCTCACTACTGGTTTTCCTCCCAGTCCTTGTGTTACTTACAGCAGCTTTGCAGCACGTAGAGCCCTGATCCCTCGCAGTTGAGGAACTCTCCTGACTCTGCAGCACAGAGAGAGGGGTTAGAGCTTTGCATGGTCCATTCCAGCTCTTCCACACCCGAGCGCCAAGGGATCTCCATCAACACGGACACACCCACAGCCAGCACCCAGGGCTGGGTGGTGCAGGGTGATTTCCCAAGAGCCTTTCCCTCCAACTGGGAGGGGATGGAGGACAAAGACTCATACCCTGAGGCTCCCTGTCCTGTCCCTGCAGTCCCACAGAGCCTCACCCTTCTCAATGTCCTTGTAGAGCTGGTCAATGAAGGCGTCCAGCTCCTCCCGCTGCAGCATGGGCAGATCCAGCGCATCACACGCGTGCACCCACTGGCTCAGGGAGCTGAGGAGAAACGGGACACTGTCACAGTCCCACAGTGCTGGCAGAGAGCAGTGGGACACTGTCACAGTCCCATGGTGCTGTCAGGGAGCAGTGGGACACTGTCACAGTCCCACAGTGCTGGCAGGGAGCACTGGGACACAGTCACAGTCCCACAGTCCTGTCAGAGAGCAGTGGGACACTGTCACAGTCCCACAGTGCTGGCAGGGAGCAGTGGGACACTGTCACAGTCCCACAGTGCTGTCAGAGAGCAGTGGGACACTGTCACAGTCCCACAGTGCTGGCAGGGAGCAGTGGGACACTGTCACAGTCCCACAGTGCTGGCAGGGAGCACTGGGACACTGTCACAGTCCCACAGTGCTGGCAGAGAGCAGTGGGACACTGTCACAGTCCCACAGTGCTGGCAGGGAGCACTGGGACACTGTCACAGTCCCACAGTGCTGGCAGAGAGCAGTGGGACACTGTCACAGTCCCATGGTGCTGTCAGGGAGCAGTGGGACACTGTCACAGTCCCACAGTGCTGGCAGGGAGCACTGGGACACTGTCACAGTCCCACAGTGCTGGCAGGGAGCAGTGGGACACTGTCACAGTCCCACAGTGCTGGCAGAGAGCAGTGGGACACTGTCACAGTCCCACAGGGCTGGCAGGGAGCACTGGGACACTGTCACAGTCCCATGGTGCTGTCAGGGAGCACTGGGACACTGTCACAGTCCCACAGTGCTGGCAGAGAGCACTGGGACACTGTCACAGTCCCACAGTGCTGGCAGGGAGCAGTGGGACACTGTCACAGTCACACAGTGCTGGCAGGGAGCAGTGGGACACTGTCACAGTCCCACAGTGCTGGCAGCACATGGTGGGACCTCACAGAGGGGATCCAGGGTGGCTCTGAGCAGCCAAGGTCTGGCAGAGGGATGTGGAAGGGTTGGACACAGCCAGGGTGAAGTTTTTCAGTCTGCCTCTCCCTCCCCATCTCTTAACCCCAGCCATTCACATTCCTCATCTCCACTGCCCTGCAAGGAGCACCCACAAAGCCCCATTACCTGGTTCCTATGCCTTGGCCATTGGTCCCCACGAGGGCAAAGAGGGATCGAAAGCCTTCTGGAGTGAACCACTGCAGAAGGGAGAGGACAAAGGAACTGAGCCCAGGCCAGCCTGCAGGAGCACCTCGCTCTGCAATGCTCCAAATGGCACAGGGAAATTTGGGGGAAGCAGGAAGGAGCAGAGTCCCAGGGGAAGCCCTGGCCAGTGCTCCTGATCCACTCACCCTGCTGAGATACTCATCATAAAGGGCTTCAGTGAAGAGCAAGCGCAGCAGCTCCAGCTGGCCCTGGCAGGACAGGGCAGGGTGAGAGGGGCTGTGGGTGTCAGCCCCGGGCTGAGGCTGAGCCCAGCACAGGCCAGAGGCTCCAGAAGGACTCGGGCTCCCCGGCCTGCCCTGCACGGCTGGAGGCTGCTGCCCTCACAGCCATGAAATCCACCCATTTTAGCAGCAAAAGCCACCCACTCAGCAGCTAAATATCACGCTGTCCCAGCCCACAGCAGGAACATCTCCTCCACAGGAAGGAGCAGTATATCCCATGAAAGCACCACAAGGCCAAAACCTTCTAAGCTACCACTTCCTCACTGTCAGGGCCCTCCCTTTAAGCCTGGAGTTTCCAGTGTTTCCTATCCCCGCTGCAATGAAGTTTTTGCATCTGTGGGCTCACAGACACAGGCAGGAGAAGGAAGGCTCGAGGATTCAAGAGCTGCTGGGTCTTACCTTAAATTTGTCCCCCAGCAGCTTGTGCACAATCTCCTCTTCTTCATTTGCTGTCTTGCTGCAGAACTGGGAGAAGGCCTTGATCCACCACTCCTTGTCTTTAGCCTGCCAAAAGAATCAAGCAGAGGCATTGCACCAACACCACTTTCCTCTCCAGCCCAGAGAGAGGGAGGATTGACAGAGTAAATGCTGAGAAAGCCAGGCCAAGGAAACAGAGCCCTGGGAATATCATCCACAATGGGAAAACAAAACCACCCACTGTACCTGTTTGATGGTGGCGACCATCCTGGCCATCAGCATGATGCTGGAGGTCTCTGGAGGGTAATGCATGTTTCTGTGGGATTCAAATGGGGAAGAGATGAGCAGAGCAGGGCTGGCATGGGAATGAAAAGCTGCAGGGAGGTCAGGCCTGCACTGATCCATCACACCAAAGTGGTCAGTGCAGCATCGCTGTGTGGGGGGTCCAGTGGAGAGAAACCTGCAGCCACCTTCCTGCTCCAACCACACAAACAATCCCCTCCCATCCTGTTCACTCTGCTGGAGCTTGGGACAAGATTTGGGTCAGGGATGTTGTTTATCCCCTCCATGACCAGTTTTTTTAAAGCAGGGACCCATGGGATGCTACAAGGAGGATCTCCCAGAGGCTGGAGATCTGCAGGAGCACCATAAAACTGCAGGAGTGAGGGATGTGCAGCTCAGTGCTTTGTAGCTCTTTAGTAAGAGAGAAGTAAGGAGTGCTCAGCTGTGTGTCCAAAGCCTTGGGATGCCAACACCACAACACCCAACCAGGGAGAAGAGCTGGGCAGTGCCATCCCCACCCTCCAGCCACCCTGGGAAGGGATGTAGAGCAAGGAGCCAGCCCAGGAGAGACACCTCCCCTGCCCGTGGAGCAGCAGGCAGGTCAAGCCCTACCTCCACGCCTCCTGCAGCTTGTTGAGAGGGTGTGTGGGGTCATCCCGGGACGGGCCGAGGCAGAGGACCTGGTGGTACTGCTCCAGAGCTGCCTGCCTGCATTCTGCACTGCAGTACGTCACCTAGAGCGAGGGGACAGCGCTGGCATCGGCTGTGGCAGCAGGAAAAGGGGCTCCTGGATCCAGCTGAGCCAGCTGTGCCCCCTCCCTGAGCAGCAGAGCCCTGGCTCTTTGGCCCATAGCACAGAAAGGCAGACAGCACAAGAGCCTGGCTGCATGGGAAGGACTCAAGGATCCCAGGAAGAGCACGGTGCCTCCTGGCAGGGCCATACCTGGCAGCGGGGACACTGCTGGTGCAGGTCTTTGCGGATGCTGCACTGCTCCGGGTGGGGCAGCACCAGAGAGCTCTTCCCCAGCAGGCGCTGGGCGTTCTCCTCCGCCGTCTCCAGCGCCCGCAGGCAGTGATCACACGCTGTGGGGAGACAGGAGGGAAGGGTGGGTGGGTGGGTGGATGAAGGATGGATGGATGGATGGACACATGGATGGACGCATGGATGGACAGATGGACGGATGCTACAGGAAAGCCTTTGGAAAGGAGAGGGGCCAGAACCCAGAGTAATGCAACACAACTGGTACCAACACCAGAAAGCAACAAGAGGATGGAGCAATGTGGGCTAGANAGTAAGGAGTGCTCAGCTGTGTGTCCAAAGCCTTGGGATGCCAACACCACAACACCCAACCAGGGAGAAGAGCTGGGCAGTGCCATCCCCACCCTCCAGCCACCCTGGGAAGGGATGTAGAGCAAGGAGCCAGCCCAGGAGAGACACCTCCCCTGCCCGTGGAGCAGCAGGCAGGTCAAGCCCTACCTCCACGCCTCCTGCAGCTTGTTGAGAGGGTGTGTGGGGTCATCCCGGGACGGGCCGAGGCAGAGGACCTGGTGGTACTGCTCCAGAGCTGCCTGCCTGCATTCTGCACTGCAGTACGTCACCTAGAGCGAGGGGACAGCGCTGGCATCGGCTGTGGCAGCAGGAAAAGGGGCTCCTGGATCCAGCTGAGCCAGCTGTGCCCCCTCCCTGAGCAGCAGAGCCCTGGCTCTTTGGCCCATAGCACAGAAAGGCAGACAGCACAAGAGCCTGGCTGCATGGGAAGGACTCAAGGATCCCAGGAAGAGCACGGTGCCTCCTGGCAGGGCCATACCTGGCAGCGGGGACACTGCTGGTGCAGGTCTTTGCGGATGCTGCACTGCTCCGGGTGGGGCAGCACCAGAGAGCTCTTCCCCAGCAGGCGCTGGGCGTTCTCCTCCGCCGTCTCCAGCGCCCGCAGGCAGTGATCACACGCTGTGGGGAGACAGGAGGGAAGGGTGGGTGGGTGGGTGGATGAAGGATGGATGGATGGATGGACACATGGATGGACGCATGGATGGACAGATGGACGGATGCTACAGGAAAGCCTTTGGAAAGGAGAGGGGCCAGAACCCAGAGTAATGCAACACAACTGGTACCAACACCAGAAAGCAACAAGAGGATGGAGCAATGTGGGCTAGAGCAAAGTGTCCCTGCCCATGGCAGGGGTGGAATATGATCTTGAAGGCTCCTTCCAACCCAATGCATTCCAAGATTGTATGGTGGCACCTGGCACATTCCTCCTGAGCTGACGAAGTCACCACCCCTCAGATGGCACCTGAACTTGTTAACAGTTTAGTGCAGAGGAAGAAAAGGCAGCAGGGACACCTTTATAGAGGTGCTAAGACAAACCCAAACCCCTCCCTCGGTACTGGGCAGCTCCTCTGGGGTCCCGCGGTCACCGCACCGGGACCGGTGACAGGGATGGGGACATGCCACCAGCGCCAGCCGCTCACCTCGGTAGTTGTACAGGGCATTCCAGAGGAACTGCGATGACACCACCGGCCTCTCCACGAACACTGTTTCCCCTTTGCGGATGTTTTTGGTGGCGAACAAGCCCTTTCCCTGCCGAGGGACAACCGCGAGTCAGGGACGCGCCCGAAGCCGAGTCATACCCGGGAGCTGAGGGAATCCCTGGATCCCGAGGGGACCCTGCGGGCTTCTACTCCCTCTGCCCCCCAGGCTGGGCGGGAAGGGAGGGACCCTCACGGAGGGGAGACCGCGGGCTGCTCACCTTGGCGCTGCTGATGAACCGCGCCTCCGCCGCAGCCCCGGCGTGTGGCCCCGCCGCGGCCGCCATCTTCGGGCGGCGACTTCCCCGCCCTGACCCGCCGGGCAGCGCCTCTTCCTCTTCCTCCTCTCCTTCCTCCTCCTCCGCCCCCGCCCCCTGCGCCCCTCAGGTTCCCGCGCTCGCCATCGCCCCCCTCAGCCGCGGGGTGAGGGGAAGGGGAGCTGCCATCTTGGACCCCCTTCCACAGCCCCCCGCCAGCGTCTGCAAACACCGCAAAAACACCCTAAAACACGCCAAAAACACCCCAAAACGGGGCCCGGGGCGCTCCTGCTGCCGCCCTAAATCGTGCAAGAGTTTGCTGTCCCTCCCCAAGCAATTATTATTATTATTATTATTATTTAATGGCAGAGGAATAGCCGTGACAGCCCTGTCAGGCGGGAACACGAGTTCCCCCCTCACTTGAGGTCTCCCCTTGTAGAGAGAGGAGGCAGCGGCCACTGCCCTGCGCTCCCAAAACTGGCCCGATTTCCCCCCAAAAAAGCCTTCAAAACACGCTGCTGTGGCCACTCTGCCCTCGCTGCCTCCTGCTTGGGGGTCTGCAAAGCCTTAGAGTGCAAGGAAATATGTGTTTGGTTGTATTNCCCGGGAGCTGAGGGAATCCCTGGATCCCGAGGGGACCCTGCGGGCTTCTACTCCCTCTGCCCCCCAGGCTGGGCGGGAAGGGAGGGACCCTCACGGAGGGGAGACCGCGGGCTGCTCACCTTGGCGCTGCTGATGAACCGCGCCTCCGCCGCAGCCCCGGCGTGTGGCCCCGCCGCGGCCGCCATCTTCGGGCGGCGACTTCCCCGCCCTGACCCGCCGGGCAGCGCCTCTTCCTCTTCCTCCTCTCCTTCCTCCTCCTCCGCCCCCGCCCCCTGCGCCCCTCAGGTTCCCGCGCTCGCCATCGCCCCCCTCAGCCGCGGGGTGAGGGGAAGGGGAGCTGCCATCTTGGACCCCCTTCCACAGCCCCCCGCCAGCGTCTGCAAACACCGCAAAAACACCCTAAAACACGCCAAAAACACCCCAAAACGGGGCCCGGGGCGCTCCTGCTGCCGCCCTAAATCGTGCAAGAGTTTGCTGTCCCTCCCCAAGCAATTATTATTATTATTATTATTATTTAATGGCAGAGGAATAGCCGTGACAGCCCTGTCAGGCGGGAACACGAGTTCCCCCCTCACTTGAGGTCTCCCCTTGTAGAGAGAGGAGGCAGCGGCCACTGCCCTGCGCTCCCAAAACTGGCCCGATTTCCCCCCAAAAAAGCCTTCAAAACACGCTGCTGTGGCCACTCTGCCCTCGCTGCCTCCTGCTTGGGGGTCTGCAAAGCCTTAGAGTGCAAGGAAATATGTGTTTGGTTGTATTTACTAATTGACCGCGCTGCGGCTCAGCCCCGCTCCTCGCTGGCCGGGCGGCGGGAGCAGGGTTGGGAATTCGGGACGATTCCGTACCCGGGGCTTTGGGGAGTGATTTGGTGTCACTAGATGTCACTGTCGGCTCGTGGCGAGGACACGACACCGGGTGACAAGGCTGGAGCTGCCGCCTCCATGCCCGGGGCAGCAGCTGGAGCATGGTCTCAGGGCTGGCCGCTGACCCTCAGGACTGGCCACCGCTCCGGCCACCCGGCCGGGGGACAAGGGACAAACCTTGGGGGACAAGGAAGAACGTGGCTGCCAGGGGCACCTTTCCCAGCCTGTGCTGTGGGATCCAGCGCCGGGAGAGCCAGCGCAGGCTCTGCTCCATCACACCGTGCCCATGGCAGGGACTGCAAGGACAGGGCACAGGTGGGACGCTGCTGCCCTGACTCCTGTTGCCATTACATCCTCAGCCATTCGTGGGATATTTATGTGGGAAAAGCCCTCTAAGACTAACGAGTCCAATGATCCCTGGCACTGCCAAGGTCACAACTGAGCCATGTCCCCAAGTGCCACATCCACATGGCTTTTAAATGCCTGCAGGGATGGGATTTCCACCACTGCCCTGTTCCAGGGCTGGACAGCCCTTCCTGTGAATGAATTTTCCACAACATCCAATATAAACCTCTCCTGTCACGACCTGAGGCCATTTCCTCAGTGATTTCTTCATGGAAAGGGGTGAATGGGCATTGGCAGGGGCTGCCCAGGGAGATTTGGAGTGCCCATCCCTGGAGGTGGCACTCAGTGCTGTGGGCTGGGGACAAGGGAGGATCGAGAACAGCTGGGACTCGATGACCCTGGAGGGCTTTTCCAGCCTCAATGGTTCTGATTCCTCTCCTCCTGTTCCCTGCGAGCAGAGCTCGA
>VWYP01015955.1:78443-192280 GCA_013400435.1 Pycnonotus jocosus | reverse complement strand
CCTTGGTGTCTGCAGAGCTGTTCGCATGTTCTCATCCTGCTCTGATCTGTCTGCAATTACAACTGCATGATCAATTCTTTTTCTTCTTAAATGTATTATCACAGAGACATTACCATCATTTCTGGTTGGCCCAGCCTTGGAGAGTAGCATGTCCATTTTGGAGGTGCCGGGGACTGGTTCTGCTGGACATGGAAGAAACTTCTGGCAATGTCAAACAGAAGTCACCTCTGTAGCCCCTCTACTTCCAAAAACTGGCTACACAAACACACATTTGAAAATTTATACTTTTATTTTATGAACTATTAGAAAATAAAGGAACTTTAAGGACAAATCCATGGTAATGAAGGTCTTGACTTTACAGCTGTGTCTGGAATATGAGCTATCATGTCTTTGGCTCCTCCAACAATAAACTGAGATGAGCATACAATTACATATATTAACATATAATTAAGACTCTAGAAAAGTAGGAAAATCCCTGCTCTTTGGTAAGGGACTCCATAAGGCAACTGGGGCTCATGTTCTCAGAGAGGTCATGAACGTCCTTTGGCTAGAACATTTGGGTAGAACTTGTCTGCAGTAGCTAAGACAAAGAAGATGACGTCTCTGCGCTGTAGAAGATGCAAAGGCAGAAGTACTTGTATTACATTCAGTAAATCTCTAATAATTTTGTACTGCTGTGGTGGGATTGTGGAAGGAGAATGACTTTTGGCCTAAAGCATGTTCAGCCAAGTCTGATTTGAACAGGAGAGTCTCAATAGGCACATCAGCCTCCACCCAGCTCATATTATATCACATCACCATATATAATATATCATATATCATATCACCAAGTATAAAAATGTAGTGGGAATTTCTCATTATTTCCCAGGTGTACTGTCCCAGGCTTCATCATTTTTGTCTTTGGGATTTCCTGGCCACCAGTGGTATCTATAATAAACTCTTCATTCATGAATTTGGCAAATCATGCCATGAGTATATGCAAATGACCACAATGAATTGCAATTGGACTATTAATCATGTCAAGAAATTTCCATTTTTTGGAAGGGATTCTATACTGTATAATTTTTCAGTGATTATTTTTTTTTAGATGTATCTGAGTTCAAATTCAAACCAACACTTCCCGTTATTCTACAGACCTATATTTCATAGCCTTTCATGATATTTTTTTTCCTCTCTTTACAGGGTCTGTATGGTTTTGGATCCTGATATCAAGAGAAAATGGAGTTGTGGCAGAAAGGCACAGCAGGTAAAGTACTTTTGGGAAAAGCGAAGGTGGGGATTTGTCTCATATTCACCACAAATGCCTTTTAGCACTTCGAAGGTTGTGTTGTTTTTCTGAAACTCACCAGCTGACAGCCCTAAAAACTGCTTCCATGTGAAGCAAAGCAAAAGAACACAGGTCATGTTATGGTAGACAAAATCCATGTAGAAATCTCAGGTTAACTGTAGTTTTGAAGAGGTAGAACTGAAATTTATTGTATAATGAACATGCATAACAATACACAGAAGTTTGCTTACTAAAAAATCAAAATAATTTCCTGCCTGAAATATTTCAGTGCAGTGTTGCTCCAACGTGAAGATTCACAGTGAAGGAAATGAAAATCATTAATTTTGCTAATTAATGAAATATCCTTTTCATAATGCTGGCTATCCAAAATAGAGCCTATATTTTTAAACTTTATAAACTTTAAGTATGTTTTCCTGTGTCATTGTAGCATTCATTCCTGTTAATACATTTTTATTAGGGATTTTCCCAAGCTATGGCCTGGGAATTACTAGTTGAATATACAATTACTAGCTGAATATACAATAATTCTCTAATATTTATATTAATATTATATATTAATATTAATTATATAAATTATTGTATTACATAAACTACACATACCATTTAAAAGATTAGTCAAACAAATGGCAAAATTTCTGATAAAAGTTGTGATTACTATTCAAATCTGGTCAAATCTGTACTATTCAAATTCCCTGTTGGTTTTCTGGGCTCCAGTAATCCCATAAATATATTAAAAAGAAAACTATTGACTGTTTTAACACCTTTCTGTTCTCAGCTGATCCAGATCCAGCTTTTAGGACAAACAAATCTTCAGTTGTGATGTGTGTGTGTGTTACACAACTAGCGGTTGCCCAGCATGTTTTCTTTCCAAAGTGATGTGCGTATTAAAAATATATGAGGAGTCAACAAAGATCTTCATTTTGTTTAAGTCAGTGTTCAAGAATCTGGTAAAAGGACTGGAAATCTTCCTTTATTTTCTGGCTCCTCCACCCTGAGTTGTGAGATTCAATGCTTTAATTATATTTTTCCAAGGAAAAACATCTCAGCACATTTAAAATATCAAAATACCAGAGATATCTGTCAGTATACTCTGGTAAGTCCTGTGCTGCCGTAGTCCCTGTCCAGTTTTGTTGAGCAAGACACTTGAGATAGTCTGTAAGTTGTCAGTGTAGCTTGAGAAGACAGTTCAACTTAGTTGATTACAGAAATAATAGTGATCTCTGGTGTGTGCTTATGTTTCCATATGTCTCCTCTGTCTTGGATGGATACATGGCACTTATGCTCTTATATTACAAATCCTTACAAAACTATTGTATTACAGATATCAAAATGAGCTCTCATCCCAGAGAGAGAGGCATGGGAATATTTCACATTTGTGTTACTGCTTCAAATAAACCAAATAGAACCTGAAGAAAACCCTTGACAGAAATTACTGGATGTGAAAGAAGATTCCAGAAACTCCCTCCCAGAGATGCAGTGGCCCCCAACAGATTATGTAGTCTTAATTGGTCAATAAGAAGCAAAAAGAACAAATTAGCTTCTAACATTGAATAAAACATCAGAAATACAAATTCATATGTGGAATAACTCTGGGAAACAAGAAAACCACTGTAATACATATTTGTGACAGATGGGATGTGGGTCATCTTAGGATGGTCACAACAATTCTATCCTTATTTGACTATCCCCACTCATTGTGTCTAGAGGGAAGATGAATAGCAGAGAATTTCTGTAGTTACAGCCTGAGACCTAGGAGATTGGACTGTCATTCCTGTTCAGGAGTGACAGTCTAGTCTCTCCTATAGCTGGTGAAGTCATGGAAAAATCACTAATGTCTGGATTTCTTACATTAAATGTAGGCACTAATGGGAGATTAGATTGTCAATGGAGAAAAAACCCAAACACTTCTACTGGGTCATGGGTATTCAGGAGGGCTGAACCACTGACTATTTATTGGGTGCAAAGATTCCTGTCTTCTTCAGCTTAGACAAATGCCTCAAGTTAGATGTGCTATATTTGGACTTTGAAGACTTCTTTTAGGTTTCTATACCTAATGAGAATGCTGTGAGAACAAATACTTTTAAAACTTTTTGGCTATTTAACTGTAAAATGATCCAAGACATGGTGATATTCTGCCTTACAGGTACTACTAGTACAAAGAGTCTCTAATTTTATCTGGATGACCAGGATACAAACAGAAGTTTGCTGATTTTGCTTCCCCTTACATTTGCTAAACTTTCTCCATCACACATAGAGACCCTTTTATTTGACCTTGCACTGGAGGCCAACCTGTGTCTGAATATTGTGACTTGTTGAACAGCCAGCATCTGTAGCCAGGGCCTTGCATAACCTTTAAGACTACGGATTTTTTTAGCTGGATAAGACTAAAAATTTTCTTTTGCCAGTTTTTAGAGTTTTCCGCCAAACATCTACTTTGTTTATGCACCAGTATCATCGATGAGACTGGCATGGCCCTGGAAATATATTGTCTAGCTAAAACAGGAGAGTTAATAGAGGAGAGATGAAACATACACAGTATACTTCTGCAAAGCCCAGCTATTAGGAGTTTGATTGTACTTCTGTTTGCACAGTTGCAAGCTGGGAACGATTCCACTAAATTTAAGAGTTCTATAGAATACAAGTGGTGTTAATTGAGAAAAGAAACAGGCTCTTTCTTTCCTCTGGTCTTTCATAGTCTCATTATAGCTTTAACATACAGATTCAGGGTTAGGGCCACAAGGGCTCTGCTAGAGCTAAATGTTTCCTGTCAAAATCCCAAGTTGCAGAATGTTTTTCTTAAAATCTAATGGGGTTGCAGGCACTACCAAGGATGGCTATTACTTAGAGAAATTAATTACTTAAAAAACAAAACTAAACCGAAAACCAACAAACTCTGTCTGCTCACTTACAGAGTCTGTGAAACTCTACATAGAATTAGTATTTAACAGGATTGCCACTGGTCCTCCTTTTAAGCTGCACATCTTCAGGTAACTGCAGAAATAAATATCTTTAAAACAAATATTACTAGGAAAAAAACCAAAATAATAAATCCCAGAAAGCTGGTAGGGAATTTGGATATTAGTCATATCCTTACTGTGTTTTTTTTTCTTTTTTTCTCATTTTAAAGCTGACTTCAAATTGTTTGTGCTCTACTGACAACCTGATTTTAGACAAGAAAAATACAGAAAGATGGGATGACACAGTCATCTAGCCCTGGTAGAAAACTATGAAAAGACTAGTGCTAGTTTGGGAGGTAATTTATGAGATCTGCACAATAAATGATTTTTTTGAGGTCTAGAATTTAACATAGGGCTTTACCACAGAATTATCTCACTTATACTTGCTGAGAAATCCCTTGGCTCACTGAGGCTGATAGTTATAATCCAAGGAGACTACACTGTAGCTACTTCCTATCCCTCAAAGCCTCAACACTGTTTCCCAAGGGGATCACAACGTGAGCAGAGCAGAGTCCATGCATACTCTCCTCTGTTGGTGTCGGCATCTTTCAGCGGTCTGTTTGCAATTTGTGTGCCAGCTCATGTTATAAAAAGTCAGACTGCATTAGAATTTCTCCAGTATGCCAACCCTTCCTCTCTCAACAATTTTCTATATCTGGCAATAGGTATAGCTCTTTGTTTTGTGTTTTGTAGAGTTTTTTCTTTAATTAGTTCTTACACTGTTAAAGTCCTGAAATTATGTTATAGCCATTTAAAACAGCATAGTCTTGCTCAATGAAGTGTATACATCACTCCTGTGGTTTTAGCAGGAGTGAACTGTAATACCATCTTACCTGGATACCATCTTAGCTGGAAAGAGAACAAGATACAGCTGCAATGCTGACATCTCAAACAAAAATTACAAGTGGAAAACTTAGAAAAATCTCCAGCTATTTGGCCTCTCTATACAGAAATCATATTAATTCTTTAGGTCTTTCATCCATTCACTTCTCTTTCAGAACAACTGGATAGTAGGAGGCAAATAGAAAGGAAAATTAACACCATGCCATCTCTGCCTAGAACCAGTTAGAAAGTGACAGCTTATACTATCCTTACATTTGTTTTTCTATTTGTACTCAGCTGTAGACTGTCCTCTTTCTAAGCATTAGCACATACAATAAGTCAACTGATTTATATGAAATTTTAATACATTTTAAAAGTAATTCAAAAGTGAATTTAATTTTTATAAACATGACTGAAATCTTAAACTTTTCAAAATTTCATTTTCCTTTAAAAGAGTTGGAGTTCTGCTTTTTGTTCGTTTGTTTGTTTTACCTTGTTTGTGTTTGAATGATTAGGTATTATTTAAAATTTAAGAATTTTGTGCAGGCTAACATTTTTCCTAGCAGAGAAATATTTTCTTAATGCTACAAAACCGATTCTGCTCTATACAATCTGCCACAAACCACATTCTGATTCAACTGGAAAAAAAAAGATTAAATTTAGCATTCTAGACTACAAAAGTACCTCTATCACATTTCTTCAATTGTGATAGACATTTAATTAAATGGTTTAGACTGAGCAGAAAATTATTTAACTCTCTAACTAGTTAGGGACTTCAAAAAGTTTCATGGTGTCACTAACCAAGGTCTTTTGAGGACAGATTAAAAAAAAAGTACTGATGAAATAGAGTGCAGTACTCTTCCACTCTGAAGCAGATTTTTTTCCCCCACAAAATACAGGGTATGTGTTTATCAGGAAGTGAATAACATCTGTTACATTAAATTGATAGTATTTGTAAGTGAAACTGAGAGGAAGACTTTTGAATTTTTATACCAAAATTCTCCATATAATGATGGAATATGGGTGATTTCATAGAATTTACTCCAACTGTTAGTAACATCATGCAAAACCTTGTTTAGCATCTTCCTGCATATGTGAAGTATTTGTTTCTGTAGTCCACTGTAACTGTGATAGCAACCCTAAAGAATAACTCCAGGCAAACCTCTTAATAAAGAAAAAAAGGGTTGATATACATTTAACATATCTGTACTTGATATTGCAGATTTATGGTGAAAGAAAGTAAAACTTGAAAAGTCTTTCTCTGAAATGTACTTTGTTTGCCTGTTTAGAAGTAGAATTTTCCAAATGTGTTTTCTTTCCAAGCAGGGAATTTTTCCCCATCCGTCAATAGTAAATTTGATTTTCTGTTATTTTGCTTGGGCCTTTCATAAACACTAAACCATGCCTAAGTTCCTGTTACCCTGGGGAGGTCAAACACTACCTTCTGAAGGGCTCTGTTGCTAGCTGTTTATAGGAATACCTTTTCAATAATATTAGCAGAACTTATTTGCTACCTCCCTCAAAGAAAGCAGGATGCCAAAGCGACTTTTCCATGTGAATCAGTAACTATACTCCTTGAATATGTCCTGCTGTTTTCCCTTCATAAATGCAATTTGCAGTAGGACCTTACCTACATCAAAGACGGTGGCCCATTGATGAGAAATCAGGTTACTGCGACTGGGTGACTTCTGGTAGGATCTGATCAAAGGGCCAAAAGCTGTCACCTCAGACAGGCCCCTCTTGTCCCTTTGTTTGAGCCCGGAAAGGAGAGAGCTGATAGCTGTCTCTGGTCCTAATCGGTACCACTCTGCTAGACAGGAGATGAAAGCTGCCCCAATTATGGCTGGTAATAACTGACTACTACTTGCACTCATTGCTGTGCTTATCATCACAAATTACATGCTGCACTTTACCTGAAGCTTAGGGAAATATTTCACTGCAGCAAAATTTCGGCTAACATTAGCACTAAGTCTATTTTTACACCAAGAAGATCTTAAAGTAGAAATTATTCCAAAAAATAAATTCAGCATGATACAATCACACAAGAGAGCCCAAGAACTCACATAATGCTAAAGGCTGGAAATTTCTTTTAGTATATAATGTGAAGAATATTCAACCCCTCCACCCAGCCTCTGAGTATCTGCTTCCCAAATACAAATCTGCATGTACCAAGACAACATGAAAATGCAAAGATATTATATCAGTAGCCATGAATTGTAAGCATATAATTATATCAATTTGTTCTGGAAGGAAGAAATCACAAGCTCTTTTATTTCTACCATAATAACATGAGATACCAACCTTTTAATAGTAACATGATTCGAGTAATGTATAATTAGAAATAGAAAGAAAAAGGAAAAGAGAGATTGAGAATCATTGTTTGAGGCAGCAACCAGTAAGGTCTTCCAGTCTACTAAGGCAATCTGTCAGTCCTTACACTCACAACCAGAATGCACAGCAAATAAATAAAGGATGTTTAACTCCTGACATATCAAAAAGGTGAAATATTAAGAGTTGGAAGATATATAGGGAGAAGGGAAAAAGGCCAGTATATCTGTAAATGTACAAATAACAGCAAAAGATGCATGAGACAGTTTTGAAAGGTTTCATTTACCAGGGACACATGACACATTGAATGGTTAAATGCTGTTCTTTTGCAAACAAAGTTCAAAACCAAGGCAAATTCTGATGTGAGAACTCAATCATGCACACACACACACACACATATGTATATGCTTATGTGTCTTTATGATGTGCTTTTCCCTCAACCATACACTCAGGGCATTCTGAAACTCAATTTTTCATATTGTCAGAGAGGAACTTCTGTGTCATTAGTGAATTCCACACCTAAATTACTTCTTATTCCTATGAGAACTCATGTTATTGCCTTCACTAGCAATACTTGTTCTTGAGTTCTTTACCCTAAGGAGTTAAAAGATCTGCAGTAGGTTTTTTCCTAAAGAGGCCACATTATATTTATTTTCAGAACTAGAATATCCTAATATTTTTGAAGGGTATAAATTAAAATTTGGAATAAATTTATTCTTGCGATGTTTATTTATGAGGAACAGACAGACCACTTTAGTGAGGAACTGACTGTGAAATCAGTTTTACCTGGAATAATTGTTGGACTATTACAGGAAATAATATAAATTGTTTTGGAACTGTTTGATGTGTACACAGATGTCATGAATGAAAGAATGAAAGATGTCCACACAAGCAGCTCCCTTGACTCCTGCACACAGACACACAGAGCTTTATTCATTTCATTATGGTTCCTGACCAGAAATCCTGAATAAAGAATGACTCCTGCGTTTGTTAGGACTCTTGAATTCATTAGGATTGCTGAACACAGAGTTCCTGTTTGTGAAGTGTCTGGTCCTAGGCCTGGTCCTTGAGTGAAAAGGTTTCTCTCCAGCATTCACTGTACACTGTTCAACCATTTAAACACACAATTTTTGTACTCAACTACTGGTACCAACTATTACACATAAAAAATTGAGCTTGAATGTGTCTTCTTCAACTCAGTCATGCTGAATATATTTAAAAATCAGATGTCATTTTATTAATATTGCAAGCATTTTTATACCATATGAAACCTTTAGTACAGAAAATATTTGAGAAAGGCCCTTATAGTAAGACAAAATCCTTTTCCTCCTGTTTAATTGTTAGAGGTCCATTTAGACCAAATTTTGAGTAACTGAGAGTGTTCATGAAGTCTGCTGTTTAGTGTTGGTTTAGTTTCATTGTGCTTTTCTTCTGGTTTAGACCCAAAAGTCAGTAAGTCCTTATTTCCATCAACAGCCAATGCAACTTACAGAGGAAAAGGTCTGGACACCTGCACTGGTTTAAAGATCTATGTGCATTTTGTGGGCATTGTGAGACTTACTAGGGGATAACTGAAGTTCAGAAACTTTTAGTGCACTCCCTTTTTAGTGTTAATATCTCTTTGCTTCTCTACAAGAGAGTCGCATTTTTGTAATGTGAATTAGAAAGAGAGGAAGTAAGAGATATTTTTGGTCTTACTTTATTTTTCCCTTGAGATGACACTGTTCTATGTGTGTTCATCTGCATTTAAAAGGGGAAAACCCTCCTGCTTTAGGAGGAAAAGAAAAAGGAGGGAGAAAACATAGTTATTTGTCATTACTAGACAATTCTTCAATTTCTTTAAATGAATATTTAGTAGGTTAGACTGATTTTATAACTGTTTATAACTACCTTACATTTTCTTTACCAAGAATTTTCTGTACATTTAGGTATTTCAGAGACCTACTACAAGAAGAAATGCCTTTTTGATTTACTCAATGGAATCAATAAGAATTGTAGTACATTCCTCAGTGGTGTAAAATCAATGCTCTAATTGCAGCAGAACCAAGGGTATATACCACATTAAAAAGAAACCTTAACTTCATGACTGTAGCATTGCAAAACTAGTTAGGAAGCATGTGTGACAGATAAATGACTTTTGACAGGAGCCCTATTTAATTTTGCTGTTGTACTCAGAAGTAGCAATTTGTTTAATGGGGCAGTAACAGACACTCTGAAGTACAATACATATAATAAAAGCTCACTAATAATTATCCAGGTCCAGGTTAGTTAATAGTACAGAAGCTGTTCTATTTTGATGAAGAACACAACTACCCAATTGCTGCAGTAAATTAACACTTGAAAACAAAGACTCATTTTTTTCTGGTCTTTTTTTCCATCAGATCTCTGAAATACTATGTTTCTAAAGAAATATGTCAGTTATACATGATACAATATTTCCAATTCTTGTAAGTTTCTTTTTATTAGAGTAATTATAGTTTACATTTCCCATGACACAACCAAAATAAATTTTATCTAATATTACATTAAAAAAAAACTTTCTAGGTGGTTCCAAGGAAAGTTTTAGCTGAAATGCTAAATTCACTGTAACAATTTTTATTTCTGCCCACAGTGCTCATCATGTGGCTATCACATACAGTGTTGTATGGCACTGTTCTCATTGTGATTTGTGAAGACGCTTTGTCTATATAAGCCTTAGTCTGAAAAAAGCAAATTTTCCTGAATTTTAAGTGACTAACTAATTATAGAAGAATTTAATGGTATTTTTAAACTGTAGAGAATAAGATTTTCCAGAAGGTAATGTACAATGGACAATGGACAGTCATCTTGATTTTTAAAATTGTTATAGGGCTATCAGCTGATCCTTTCTTATATCACCATTTCCCCAACTATGAATTCCCCAGTTATGAGTTCCATGCTAAATACTTTGGCATGGAACTCATAATTCTCTGAAGTTGCAAAGATCTTTCAGAAATGGTTCACTGACATTATCTCTGAAAATTTTAACTTATCCTGAAATATTTTTAATGTCTATCAGGAGTATTAATTACTGCATTGTGATCTGCTACTTAAGAGTTTCTGAGAATAGTATAAATTATTATTTTACCAAATTTTTATTTCCCTAATTTTTATATTTATAAATTATTTCCATTTGATATATGGATATATATTCGTATATACACACACAAAAGCATACATAGACATATCTGCATACACATATTGTGTACATATATACATATTTATGGATATATGTATGTGTAGATGGATGGAAGTACTAAAGTAGTACCCAATGAAACAAAAATCATGGCTTAAAGTTCAGTTCATTCAGGTTGAATTGTCCTTGACTTTAGGAATACATGTGGACTTCTCTGAAGATTTCAACAGCGTCAAAACAGTGAAATTCAGAGTTCTAAAACAAGTTGGCTTCCTTATCAGTCTTATTGCATTTATAATTGCAAAATCAGTGAAACTGGGGAAAATATGCTGCTGAGAGATTTGCAGTACAGAAGAGTCACCTGTCAACAGCTGTTTCAAAGTGTTACGCTTCCACTCTCTCTGTTGTTATCTCTTAATAATGAATTTGGCACAACTTTGCTATATGAAGGAGCAGAGGTTACTCATCAGTGCCACTATGACTTGCTTTTGTATATTCAGTGATGGCACACGTCCACAGAAAATCTCTCTTGAATCTTTTTCTCATTAGAGGGTACAGAACTGTTTTTGGTTTATGTTATATTGAGATGTATCTTGCAGGAGAACCAGTGTTCACTCAGCATATTTTTGGGAAATGTACAAAAAATTTTGGTGAAGTCTTTAACAGAATTGGCAGGGTTAAAACTATTAATAAGAAAGCCACCTCAAAGCCTTCCCTGCTGGAAAACTGCAGTTGTGTACTCATGCAGGTGTCATTGGGACTTGTGAAAAACTATTCTAATAAGGAAACTTGAAACTGAGTAATTCTACCAGAGAAGTAGATACAGTTTTATTTCTGGGGGCCATATAGTGATTAATGCTGTCATTTGTGCTGGCTGATTAATTTTGACTTATGTAGGCATTTTCAAGCTACTGAAACTTCCAGTCTCAGTGCTCCAAATGCTTTCCTTGCCCTTTTAAAAATGTGTGTCTACTCCATCAGGTTTAACTCAGACTACCCAAGCAGTCTCCCCAGACTTCATATAGTCAATAGGCAGATGCTTTCACAAGGAATCAAAGCAACCTGAAAGGAAAAGCTGTGTGAGGAAAAAGCCCCTCTCTATGAAGAGTAAGGAGTTAGATATGGAAAGATAATATAAAAAATGGAACATATAGGTTCAAAATGTTTCATAGGTTCACTTGTAAGGTTTAAGAGCTACTGTTCCAGCGTTACCTTTTTGTGTGTCTTTTGTTTTTTGATCAGATAACTACTGAGTAACATCTGAAGTAATTGTAGATATTCTGTGTTTTGAGCCAGTCCTAAAAATATTTCTAAGGCTATTTATAGTAATTATTTGGTCTGGTGAGGAAAAGGTGATGCACAAAAATAGGCAGCCTATTTTTAAGCCTATCTACCATGTCATGCTGTAGTGAGTGGCAGGATTGCGTCATTAATCACACGAGATTCAAACTGGCAACCTGCTCATGCTGCACTAAAGTATCTCCTACCCTGGGCTGTGCAGTGGGGAACATCTGCTTACAGGTTCATCTC
Organism: Pycnonotus jocosus; assembly: GCA_013400435.1. NCBI lineage: Eukaryota > Metazoa > Chordata > Aves > Passeriformes > Pycnonotidae > Pycnonotus > Pycnonotus jocosus. Next base: position 180,201 of record VWYP01015955.1, on the reverse strand, counting down.
CACAGTGTGCAGTGTGTCACAGTTAGAAGGACATGCTTTGAAGGTGCCCCTAACATCTGCTCAAGTGGTCCTTGTCATTCCAAAGCAGAAGTTAAAATCAACAGCAGCACTTTACATGTGGAATAGCCACTGGCTTCCTCTCTGTAAAGGTGAAAAAGTGCACCCAAGGTCTGACATAACCTCTTCAGCCAGCAGCAGAATTGACCACAACTTCTGCCTCCTCTTGGATCACTTCAGATGAAGTGTCTACTGTTCCCTGAAGGCACATCTGTCTCCAGTGAATAGAGAAACCTACCTCACAATAACAGAAGAGACAAAGAAACACAGTTCTGTGGTTTGACTTAACAAGGTGAGGACACTACTAATTCTAGCTAAGATCTAAATTTAGGTGTAGATATGGTAGTAAGTGGGTAAGTATAGAGGTACAGTGGCACAGGAAAAAGACTAGGGCCAAACTGCAGTATAATGTGCCCCGTAAGCACGACCTTGGGCATTTAGAGTTCAGATTTATGTGGGCTAATTTGTATCTTCTGTCCAGGGTGCCCTCAGCTAACATCTTCTCTAATATTTTGGCCATACAGAGTGAATATTTTTTGAAATACACTGCTGAAAACCAGTGTATTTTCTTCAGTCACTAGTATCAGTCTGTGTTTTGGATTTGTGATGAAACACTATTGGCAATAAAAGGACATTTTGCTTACTGCTGAACAGTACTAACACAGAGTCAAGGACTTCTCCATTCCCCTCCCCACCCCACCAGTGAGGAGGCTGGTGGCTCCTAGAATGTGGGAAGGGGACAAACCCAGGACAGCTGACCTCCACTGACCCATGGGATACCCCATAACACATAGAATTATGCTCAACATAAAAAACTGGGGAAGAGGTTGGGGTGTGGGGAGCCACTGCTCAGGGACTGACCGGACGTGAGTTGGTTGGTAGCGAGGAACTGTTTTCATTTACATGATATTGTCTTTCTTGGATTGCATTTTTCTCTGCTATTTTTATTTCGCTTTAGTTTATTATCATTGCTATTATTATGATATTTATTATTGTTATTGTTGTCATTTTTATTATTAGCAGTAGTAGTAGTATTTTTATTTTATTTGTTGGACTGTTTTTATCTCAATCAGTGAGGTTTTTACCTTTACTGTTTTGATTCTTTTTCCCCATCCAAGCAGGTGGGGTGAGTGAGGGCTGTGTGAAGCTTGGTTGCCAACTGGGGTGAAATCACAACACCAAACATGCTGAAAGATGCATGCATGAATCCTTCCCAACCCAGATATTCCATCCTTGCTTCTTTCTCTGAATTTTCTTTTATTTTCAGTTTTTCTAGCTCATGAACAGGGATCATCCCATCCCATCCCATCCCATCCCATCCCATCCCATCCCATCCCATCCCATATATTCCATCCTTGCTTCTTTGAATTTTCTTCGGTTTTCATTTATTCTAGCTCATGAACACAAAGAACTTCTTCCTCCTTGGTAAACTGCATTGGGTTTTCATGGACGGTTTTGATAGCATGGTGACTACAGTGGTGGCTTCTCTTAGAAGCTTCCAGAGAAAAGCTTCCATGCCTGACAGAACTAACCCTGGCTGGCTCCAAGCCAAGCAAACACCAAGCCCATCAGCAACAGTAGTAGCATGTCTGGGATAATATAGTTAAAAAGGGGGGAAACCCCCTCTAAAACAGCAGTTGAGAGTGAACTGAAAATGTGTGGAGAAACCATCCTGTGGACACCAAGGTAGGTGTAGACTGAGGAGGTGCTCCAGGCACTGGAGCAGGGATTCTTTCAGCCCGTGGTGCAGCTCATGGTGAGGCAGCTGTGCCCCTGCAGCACATGGAGGTCCCTGGGGGAGCAGGTCCTGCACCTGCAGCCCAGACAGGACCCCACACCAGAGTAGATGGAAGCCCAAAGGAGGCTGTGACCCTGTGGGAAACCCATGCTGGAGCAGGATCCTGGCCCCAAGGAGAGAAGAACTCATGCTGGAGCAGTTTGCTGACAGGACTTGTGAGCTTACGGGGGACTCATGCTGGAGCAGCTGTTCTTGAAGGACTGCACCCCATTTGAGGGACCCATGCAGGAGTAGGGGACAAGTGTGAGGAGTCCTCCCCCTCCTGAGGAGGAAGGAGCAGAAGATGCATTGTGTAAGGAAGATAGAGAAAATAAGGAGTGAAATTTATTCCAGGAAGAAGGGAGGGATGGGGAAGTTCTTTTAAGATTTGGTTTTATTTCCCATTGGCCTACTCTGACTTCCCTGACTCAAGTCTATTTTGCCCATGATGGTCACTGGTGAGTGATCTCCTCCTGCCCTAATCTCAGCCTAACAGGCTTTTGTTACATTTCCTCTGCTCTGCCCAGCTGAGGAGAGGAGTGACAGAGAGGTTTTGGTGGGCACACAGCTGGCACCCAGCCAGGGTCAACACATCACAGAAGTGCACACAGAGAAAGCACTGACTAAAATGATCAAAAGCTTGTCAGTGGATTCTGTGTTCTGTTTGTGGTGCCAAAGTCCTCAAACTAAAACCAGACATGTTCCATATATACAGAATTTCAGGAGCTTTTTTGCCACACTTATCTGTGTCTTTATGCCACCATCTTTTGCACTTTGTCGTAAATTTAGAGATGGAGGCAGAGGTCTTAAATTCCAGCACGGCTGGGAAAGGTGGTCTGCTGTGTAAAAGAAACAGGATTTGAATTCATTTGAATTCGTTCTTTACTGGTTATCAGGGAATCCACTTCTGAGATTACTCTGAAATACAAACTGTACTGAGCCCATGCTTCATTAATTACATTGGTCACAGAACAACTTATATATAAGCTGCTGCTAAGTAACCTGCAAAGTTTTTAGAGAGAAATAAAATCTCTTATTAGGCTAGCTGATACAGTTGTAAAGTCTCAGGCACATAGGTAATCTTTTGTGTAGACGTTCTAATCTTTTGTGTAGACATTTTTAAAGCAGATGGAGAAAGGGTGTATGTTGATTTAGCTTTGGTTGTTTTGACTGCTGTGGTTTAAATAAACTGGCCTCAAAATTACTTAATGTGGTATTATCTTGGATACAGAGAAGGTTTGAGTGAGAGAAGCTTACAGCTCCATGTAGCTACGGCCACTTTGATTTAAAATCCCCAAAGACCACCTGCAATTGTAGCAGCGCTGTTAAAGAACTTTGAGAGATCTTGTAATTCAATCTTGTTCTGAGAGTCGTTCTATTTATGAAATCAAATTATGATTACAGGGTCATACCAAACAAATCTGGAGAAGAGCCAGAGAAGGCTCTGGGGAGACCTAATTGTGGCCTTTCAGTGCTTAAATGGAGATTATAAAAAAGATGGCGAGCCACTTTTTACATGGGCAGTTAGCGATAGTACAAGGGGAACAATTTTTAAAAAAGGGGGAAATACGTATCAGATAAAGAAGATTTTACTCGGAGGGTGGTGAGGCCCAGGAAAAGGCTGTCCAGAGAAGTTGTGGATGACTCATCCCTCTAAGTAGTCAAGGTACTGGTTGAATGGGGTCCTGACCAATCTGCTCTAGTGGAAGGTTTGGAAGAAAGGATCATTAGTTGTATTAGCTCTGTCTGTATCAGACACTGCAGTGTCATGTAGGGAGCTAGGAGCTGGCCAGGAATCAGCAAAGGGCTCTTTGCAGTTCCACAGGCAGCAGACTTATAGCCAGCACTGACACCTGCACAAAGCTAAACTTCAGCACACAACCTCCTTCAGACTTTGTAAGAATGCACTTGTCCAGCACAACCAGCTCAACAACAAATCAAAAATGTAACAAATATGATCTTTGTCTGCTTTGAAAATTACATTCTTTTTATGGAGATTTTTACCCAAGAATGCTAGTAATGCTGAAAAAGATTTTTGTTGAATCAAATCCACTTGAAAGTCTGCATACTTTATTAACCTCATACACTTTATTTACCCCCCAAACCCCTCAATCACATTTATCTTGAGACGGATTTTTATCCTTTGAAGATCATTGCCTATGTAGATATCTTATTGTGCATTGTCTAGAAATGGTTAGGACAAGTCTCTTTCATGTTCAAAGTTAGCAATTCGTTAAAGAATTATGTCTTCTGAACACTTTAACACTATTAGGTGTCTGCAATATATCTGATCTCAGTGTCTCAAAAGCAGCAGAAATATGCAGAAGGCCACATCTGTGACTAGCAAAGGGCATTGAAGGAAAGACACAAGTCTCTTGGATATTTTCTCAGAGGGGAATGTGAGTCAGAATTTCTAGAAACTACCTCCCATTTGATTTAGAAATTTTAATCCCATAGATGGCAACAGTCCATATCTTAATTCTATTTTTCTATAAAAATTAGAGCACATACATATTTTCTATAAAAATAGAGATACCATTAATTCACACTGCATTGGAACTTCAAGACTGAAGGAAATAAAATAGCTCTCCTAAAAAATGTGCATTGCAATATAACCAGGTTTCAAACAAGAAGCAAGAAAATAAAGCAGTTGTAATCATACACTTTAGAAAGAAATTCAGTAATTAAAATAACAATAAAAATATAAAAATAACAATTTTTTTCTGAAAATTAACAGCCATGGGACATTTACTAAAGCTAAAGGATTAGAAAATTTAAGTCTGATAAATAGAGTGTCTGGTTTTTGGTATAAACACGTAATTAAGTGGCAAATTCCCAGTGATGGAAAGTTTATTAACAAAGATTTCAGAACTATCCAAATTGATCATGAGTCTGATCAACATTTTGTATGATTTATTAAATTTTGGGGGTTTTTTTAGGCTCTAGATTGATGACTAAGCTGCAGAGAAAATGGAAATATGTAACTTTGGATCCTTTCTGTGCCTCCCAAGTAAGACTTCCCTGGAGTATTTGTACTTGATCACTGGAGTTGGGATACTGCATTATGTGACTACATTTCATCAGGCCTGTCTGTAAATACAAAGTAAAAAAGATTCACACAACAGGGAAAAAAAGTATGGGAAGAATTATATATCACACTTGTCTGCTAGAGAGGAAACCCTTAAAGACATGGGAATTCTCCTTTTAGTGCAGAGATTAGGTTTAAACGTTCAGCAAACCTGAAATACTTGACAGCAACCTTGATAAATTAATTGCCTTGTAGAAAAAACCTATTGAGTTTAACTCAAACTAAAAAAAACATTGTTCACAATAGGTCAAGTACCTTTTCTCTGCCTTGAGTGTATTTGAAGCTACCCTTGAGATTTTTATGATTTTTCTGGGTTTATCTTTTAGAAGTTTTTTTAATAATCATAACTAGATCTCTAAACTCAAATGTAAGGCTTCATGGACATCTTCTTACGATCCAAATACAAAGCTTTAGCAGTCCTGTCTCAAAACTGGCATTCCTATTGTCTCAAATGACACAGACACCAGCAGTCTTTTTGCACAAAACTTTATACAGTTAGGATCTAACTTGCACAGGTTCGAAGATCCCAAATGCTGGGACTTTATTCTAAATCAGTATAGAATAATATTGATATCTTATTGATATTATACACAAGGATACTTCTTACAGTGGGTCACAAATACAGTCAATACTGTAAATACAGGCAAGAGGCCTTTTTCAATCAGAGGCTGGTTTACATTTGGAGAAAAAATTCTTCATGTCCTTTCCTATATTTTTAATTTCTTCAGTCATAGTTATCCATGATAATTGTGAAAAATTCCTTTTCACTTGTGTTGAACTCTTAGAACCAATGAACTGAGTGGTGTATTAATTCCACCGGCCAATGACACATGGAGAATACTTGGTATTTTATCTGTCTCTCCATTCTATATTTCTTGTCACACCCTTAGTTTTTCTTCTGTCTTGAGAATGGAAGAAATTCTGGACCTACTGCAGCATTTTTAATAAGACAATGCATGCAATTTACATGACTAGAATTTTTGACTTCTTTCTTCACCCATAAAAATTTAGGAAGTTAAAAAATCAGAGAACATGAATTTTATAACCTGCAGATTCAGCCAAAGAATAAAGAAATTACTTGGTGTTTTAGTTTAAATCATTCAAGTTTAAGAAGATTATTGTGCGCTGGAATTATATATTCAACAAAAACATATATTTTTTCAATATTAAATATTACCAGAATTATCAGTGATTTTATGAATGATTAAACATTTCATGTCACAATACATTTATATATATTGGTATATAAAATATATTATGTATTCAAAGGAGTTTTAGAAGTGTCATCTATTTATTTCTGTGGTACTAAAAAAACAGTTAATGCATAAAGATTTTTTCACATCATCAACTCTCTTGCAATGATTTCACATTCAGTCAATATTGATAGAAATATATTATAATAGTGGTATGACTAATTAAGGAATAATATTTAAAAATATTATTTTCTTTAGAGATTTTCTCTTATTTCAAGATAGAATTTGAGATTTAATGACAGCAAATGGTGTCAGGTTAGAGCTTTTACATATGGTTGAGTTAGACTGGAACACAAACCACAATCATGCATGTCGGCCTTCTTAAGGTTTATCAGTATTATGCAGCTGTTGCTTTTCCTGGAGAAAGTGCCAGCAAAATATAATGATGTTACAGTGAACTCCAAAAAGCAAAAACTTTCAAAGCAAAATCACAGAGCACTACTGCTGAAACCTCAGTCAATCTTTTATTGCTTATTTACATAATATTAACCTAAAAGTTTTGCCTTAGGATTTTACTTTGAAAATTCATTCTCCCTGGGGAGTTGTCACAACACTGCCTATTTGTTTCTCTCCAGAATTCACAGCATACTGATGAGTTGTAAGATAGGCAAAATATGGGACTGTGAAGGTTTTTCACCCTGGGCACAACAGCAAAGATGGCCTTGATTGCCAACAGCTATGCCAATCTAGGTCTCTTTCCTCCTTTCTTAGGTAAGTAAGACACTTGACTTCTGAGTTACTGCTACTGCACTGAATGTATTGTTCAACAAGTCTGTATTTAACAACAACAATAAACCAGTTTTACTGAGATTAGATCCTAATTTCTGAAAGGACTGCCTTCTCAACAGCTAGCTTGTATGCTGTTTGAATGAGGAGCACACCAGCTTGTTTAGCTCTGGCTTCATGTTGCCGCAACATTTCCAAATGACTTGGTTGTACATCTTTCACCTTTGACCTCAGGCACTGATCTTGTAAACCTTTATGCACCTCAGTGCTAAGACCTGTGGAAGTCTAAAATCAGCAATAATTTGCATCCAACGTAATTTATATTTGCATCTTTTCTGAAGCAGCAGCAAATTCAGTGCTCTGTTTTGCACAGTTGAACTGATGCCTAGAGAGGCTGACCTAGAACACAGGCTAGACAGAGTTAAAGGAATAAAGTAGGTATTTATTAAAAGGCCTTAAAATGATACACCTTGGGCAGTACAAGAGCCTGGCCAAGGATACACACAAGGTGGACCCAAGATGGACACAAGGTGGATGACAGATCATGAGTTTTCACACTTTTATAATTTTGGTCCATTTACATATTGGGGTTAATTGTCCAATTACAGCTTTAGGTTATGAATTCCCATCCTCCCAGATTGTTCTTCTCAATTCATTGTTGTTTATTCTTCTTGGGCCTGAGGCTGTAATGGTTGTCCTTGGTTCTGGAGGTGGAAATGAACTGTTTAGTCTGACTGAACTGTGAAGAGAACTTACTAACACTTTGTATAAAGTACAGAGTCACACACTAAGGCAGTACAGAATCTGAAAATANAGTTGAACTGATGCCTAGAGAGGCTGACCTAGAACACAGGCTAGACAGAGTTAAAGGAATAAAGTAGGTATTTATTAAAAGGCCTTAAAATGATACACCTTGGGCAGTACAAGAGCCTGGCCAAGGATACACACAAGGTGGACCCAAGATGGACACAAGGTGGATGACAGATCATGAGTTTTCACACTTTTATAATTTTGGTCCATTTACATATTGGGGTTAATTGTCCAATTACAGCTTTAGGTTATGAATTCCCATCCTCCCAGATTGTTCTTCTCAATTCATTGTTGTTTATTCTTCTTGGGCCTGAGGCTGTAATGGTTGTTCTTGGTTCTGGAGGTGGAAATGAACTGTTTAGTCTGACTGAACTGTGAAGAGAACTTACTAACACTTTGTATAAAGTACAGAGTCACACACTAAGGCAGTACAGAATCTGAAAATAATGAAAGCTAAAACTTAAGGCATCATTTCCCCCCTTTAGAGGCTTGACAAGGCCTTTACCTTGTCAAGTGTCTATTTTAAATATCTACTAATAATAGGTATTTAATAACAGATATGTATCTAACAATAGTAAATAACTAACAACAGATAAATATCTAATAGTAGACACATATCTATTGATAAATATCTAACAACAATAAATAACAATAATAATAATCGAATATGTTTCATATAAATATAAATTTATTGATTCTAGGAGATGCCAAACTGGAAATTACTCCAGAACAATATAGACGTTTTGACTGTTTTATTGGTTTTTGACTGTTATTTGGCTGTTCTATGATTTGAACAATTTTAATTCTATGTGTGTATTGCTGTACACTCACAGGTTTTGAATATGCAAAGTGAATGGCTGGAGTAAGGCTGAGATGTACTCCTGGACAGACTTAATCTCATTTCAACTCTAGTGGTAACATTAAATAGCAGTATAAACAGAAATATGTTATGTTATCTTTCTTATAGTTCATTGTAAGGACTTGAGATATTTAATAAATAAAGACTATGGTAAATACTCCTCCCTCTTCCCAGATGATATTTACTGTAGTGTTTGGTTTTTTGTTTTTTTTTTCAGAAAGTAAGTCTATTTTACAGCAGGGAGCATTTACCATCTGTAAAGTTGTAAATCAATGAATTAATGTTATCTTTCATGCAATTAAGTTTCTATCAGGAAACAGTTTTACTTTTCTGGTCTGTCCATCTTCATATGCTTAATTTCACTTTCACTGGTTTTAAATACATCACTTTGCACAGCAAGACAATTCCCTGTAGCTGCCATCTTACAGGTAACTTTCATATTTTTTACACTTAAATGTTAGTATAGTGGTTTCTGATGACTTTTTTTTTTCCCTATAAAATTTGGTTAATATCTTTTTTTATAGAGAAGGGATTGCAGAAAACACATTTGGGAAAAGGGAACTGAGAAAATTTCTCAGACAAATTACTCTTGTAACAGCAGCTAATGTTTGCTTGTTTGTATGCCTGTGCAGTAAGCTCTAGTTTTAGTTTTTATACTCAGCAATATTGATGTTCCACTACTTTTTCATGAAATACAGATAAATCTCTCCCATCTTTGTTGGGTTCTAGTTGAAAAATCATTTTGATACCATTTAATTTTCACCACCAAAATTCATTGTGAACACCAACAGGAATTGAAATACGACAATCTTTCTGTTTACTTCCAAATAATAAACCCATTAGTGATTATTAGCTGTCATTTTTTTCCAAATTTCTTAGGTTAATTAATATTCCCATGGTACCAAGGTCACCAGCAAAAAATTATGACTTCTTTGTTAAATTCATATCCCTTGAAAATGCAACTCGTTTCAAAAAATAAAACACTTCACATTGATACTAGACAGGTACAATTCCTTATTATAATTCTTTTCATGTACTATTAGTGAAGGCATTGAAAACAAAATTTCCATGAATAAGAAACAAAAAAAGATTCTGATTTTATTTCAGTTCAATTTAAACAATTTAAAGTTATATTTCAAGTATAATGCGGTGCAGTAAAGCACAAAAAGGGAAAGGATTTCTAATCTACATTTGTAATATATCATTCTATTGTACTGACTCTTTTGGCTTTTCTTAGAAGGAAAGGTCTTATGATTTATCAGCTATTTGAAGAACTGAACAAAATAAATTGAATATTGATGCTACAATTCATTTCTTACGGGGCAAAGTAAAATCTCTGTTCCCTCTGAAGATGTACTTTTGTTATCGTATTTGCATTTTTTGATTTGAGGTTTTTCAGTAATTCATATTCAGTGACAGAAATAATCTGTTGTTATGATTGGATTTTTATGTCCAGGTTCATGGTGTTAATTTATTTTTCGAATTCTCATACTTGTTATCCATGTTGATTTTGTCATAGCTACCATCTTGAAGCCTGAAGTCAAATATGCAGTTAGCTTCTGGTCTGTACCTATAAAGTCTTAATCTCAAATCCACTGGCACTTCTTACTAGCTCAACTTCTCTTGTTTTATTTGTGTTACTAAATAACCTTTTACTGCTTGCTTTCATTTCCTTTGCAAGGTCTAACTCAGCTTGACTGCTGGAAATTCTCACTTTATCCCTTTATTTTCTGGCCTCCCAAGATGTAGCTTTCTTTGCTGGTTAACCTTTTTCTTATAATTTTTCTTAGAATTTCTACCTATACAAAAATATGATGGGAATAGAAATAAATCTGTGCACACCTGGATCCCTTCAGCTAAACTCTAGTAATCACATAAACCATGATTTTGAGATAATTTGTTCCCTAGGTTAACAGAGACAACAGTGTCGTGTTCCGATATATTTAGCTGACTTTATCAACAAAGTTCTTACCTTCTTAGTGATGTCCCATTAAGACTCTCCTCACACATTATCAAACTTCTTGTAGAATTAGTTGTATTTATCCTTCAACTGCAACTGAATTAGTTTGTGATTTCATGGGCTAAAGACATACCTAATTACTTCCCCCATTCTCATTTAAAATAGAATCCACTCTCCTTTCATTAAAAACCTTTGGTGCAGGAAAACATGAAAACTCAGCTGGGATTTTCCTAACTGGGCCAGATTTTGTCTGTTAATGACTGGAATCTGAATACCTTATTTTCCATTAGTCATATTTAAAAGGTAGAATTATTAAGAGGGTGTGATGTTTCTTACAATAAAATTCTGGTTTTCATAGCTTATAATTTTTTTGTTCCTACTGGAACGTGGATTTGAATTTTCCACACCAGGTGTCTGCCTCAGGCTAATCTTCCTCTTTATTGTAGCACTAGGAACAAATCCAGATGAAAGAGTTGGGCAGATTCCTATGGAGTGAAGTCTGGACCATTTTGGTTACAAAAATTTCCCAAGAGCAAAAGGACTGGGTCCTTGGTGTTCCTTTGTAGCAAACAGCAGGTCAAGATCTTGAGAAATTTGTAAAAGGACAGGAAATCACCAAGCCTCCTTCTCTGTGGCCACTAAATGCGCATTCTACCAACAGAAAAAAATATGAGGAATTCTTCAGGGTGAATTTCCCAGCATATTCAAGTTAAGAGCTAAATTAAGGTGTAGAAATGTGCTGCTGTAGACTTCAAGTTTTCCAACTTCTTGATGGTCAACTTGAATCTCAACAAGGTGCTGCACATCAGATTTTGTGATTATGCTGATACCCTAGTATCCGCAGTACACAGTATGACTGGTACATAGCAACAGTCTTGTGCTTTATAGTTGTAAAAGGTAATCCATTCTATTCCTGATTCTTTGAGAAATTGCTGCTTTCTAATATGTAGCTAACTGCCTCAATAATTTTATATTTTGCGTAGGACACAGGAAGAAGAAGCTACAAGTCAACCTTGGAGTAAACCCAAACATTACATATATGTTGGTTAAGTGAAAATCTCCAGTCCAGTCTGCTATTTGAGGCTGCGATCCTCTAAGTAATCTCTTGGTATATAATTCAGAATTTGTGTAAAAGGGGGCTGAACCGAATTTGTACTAAATGTTTCTAATTTCCTGGGTTTTTCCTACTTGATTTGCACCCTGAAGAGCAGTATTAACCAAAGTTTTTTTGTTTTTTTTTTTACTACTCCTGTTAGTTTAAATTTTTTTAAATTCAGTTCCGTTTTCTTTAAAAGCTGGAGAAGTAAATCCTTTTAGCTATTACTAATTGGATCCGGGTTTAGACTGCAAGTTTTAGGCATGAATGAACAGTGCTTTACATATGTCTACTACATGCAGGGTTACTGACCTGAAGGCACTCTTAAATTTACACAGGTCACTGAAGTCACTAATTTGTAGGGTGCAGTCTTGCTTGTGAAGACTGGCAAAATAAATAGATTCTGCCTGTTACAAAAGCAGGATTTGACTCACTGTTCCCTGCAGCATTCCTTGTAATCTCACACAAATGGTGAAAATGCAAATCTCATATACACTTGCATAAAATGTTCCTTACCAGTCAGAAGTACTCAGCTTTTTTGGGGAGGCTTATGTGTGTGCTGTGTATGGCATCAGATCAGCATCATTTGTATGGCACCTCTGCACAGCACTGTGAGGATACAGCGTATATCCTGGTAAAATGCAGGAAAAGGAGGATTTTTAATGGTTTATGCATTTCAAAGGGTTTCAGGTGAAAATCATCTGTTAACCTAGAATTCATTCAATTTTAAATGAACCTGTTTTTTCAGAAGTGCATTCCAGGACCTGTAGAACAAAGTCCACAAAATCCTAAACTGGAGGGTTTCTGTCTGACTTAAACAGTGATTGACTTCAGAGTAAAGAGGAATTGCAGACATAATTGATGTGACTCATGCAGTTGATATTGATCAACTATTGAAAAACTTTCTGAAATGTTACATTTACCTATTTGAGATGTTTTTCCTTTGCCTGATTAGTGACCAGTGGCAGCCGCTCAATTCATATTTGGAAAATTATAAGGGTAATGTTTAATTCTACACTGATTTTCTAGAAATCTATAGACCACCCTGAACTCACAAATACATGAAATATATTAAACCACACACAAATGCTTTAAAAAATGTTTTAAAAATATTATTAGGTGTTACTCCATTGGAAGGTGTTTCAGCATTAACTTTATATATACTGGCTTTGACTGATCTTGGATGTACTTTTTATATAGGTTTCAACATTTTAATTTCCTGTTTTATTGTCATTCATTAAGATTTTTGTTTTATTTTGCTAAATTTAAGTTTTTTAGCTTTTCCCTAAAAATTTGAGTAGTTGTAAGTGAACTAGAGGGCTGTTCCATGCATATAATGGGAAATTCTTGATGAACTCAAGACAAAGCATGCACTTTAATCAGGCTCCAGACAATGTTTGCTGTCTGCACAATGGAGCAGTTAAATTGCAGTCTTGTCAGGAATGCAATGTCATTTCTACATCTATGTCATTTCATAAATTTTTAAACAGAGCATTCCCTAGCATGTAGGTAAGCAATCTTTATCTATATATTAACAGATTATTGTCTGAAAAATAGACAAGGTTTTCGATATGGTTATTGATATCCTCCAGTTGCATAGGTCAATAGTTGACCAACAGACTACATTGCTTGTCTGAAAAAATCACAAATAAATTCTGAAAAGGTAAGAAACTTAGACTCGGGCAGCATCTGATATAGTTAAAGAAATCCAAGGAATATGGAGGTGAAGTGTCATCTAGCAGTCTTTCTGTGTCAGAGCAAGGAAATCAACTTTTTAAAAAATTGTTCTTGATATGCACAGATTTTAAATGCCTCCTTTGATGTTGATTTCAACACCTTCAAACATAACTTTGTTCATTACATAACCACTATAACAGAATTTTTTATACTTGAAGTTTGAATTTTCCTTGCTTGGAAGGAAAGCAATTATTACTTGTCCCAGATTCACTATATGTGAATAAGACTCATTATTTACCACTTTAATATTACATGCTGCCCTCAGTTCTCTCTTTTATGGATTTTTTTTTCTTTTTAATAATTATTTATAAATCTTTAAATATTTTTTGGTCTTTTTTTTTGTCTTTGTCTGGAGTTCTCTTCTGCATCCTATGATGTTGAATCCATTTTATACTGACTTCACAAATACTAGAGGTGGACTCCCTTTCAATATGCCCTAACAGTGACAGTCAAGCCCCAGTGGCCATCATAATGTTGATAGAAGTAAGATTTCCCTCTTTCTGGCATAACATCTCATCTTTCTGAAATCTCTCTGCCCAACAAATTTTTCATCCTTTCCCTGTGCATTTGATTTCCCCTTTCCATTTCTAGTACTATGTGTATTTCTATATTCAGATCTTTGGGGTGTCTCCATTTTTTTCAAGATCATCTTGAATTCACAATTTTGCCTTATAAAATGAAATTCTTCACAAGTTGTTGTCATTCATGAACTTTCTACATACGCTTACATTACTACTTAAAATATTGAATAATACCAGGTCAGTCTTGTGAAGGGCATTATGTAATATATTCTGTCCATTCTCCAACAAACTATTATCAAGCTTTCTGGGCAAGATTTTACAGCAGCTTTACTCAGACCATATTTTCCCAGCTGGTTTATGCGTGTTATATGAGTCTGACATTTATTACTTTCTCAGATCTTGTTATCCTGTCAAAGAAATTGAATTACATTGACATGAGTTATTCTTGACAAATTCATGTTGGTGCATTTTGTCTTTAGGTGAATACAAATTGATTGTTTAATAATTTGCTTCAGTTATCTTTCTATCAAGGAAAAGCTGACTCTTCTGTAGCTCCCTGTGTCCCTTTTAACTTCCTATGTTTGTTCTCTGACTTTCTAGAACTTGTTCACCTTCCACAGACCTCTCTCATTTCTCCTGCACCCATAAAAAAGATTTTGACTAAATCTATGTGTACTTTGGGGTGATGCTTGTCAGGTCATAACAACTTGAATATATTCAACTTATTTAATTGATAGTTACATTCTCAGGCTGGTGTTCCCATATTCCCATTCACAATTATTAAGTTAAACATCTGGACACAGTTAGCTTTTTTGTGAAGACTGAACCAGAGAAAGTTCCAAACATTTCATGCTTCCTTTACATATCCATTAGTTGCTCAGTTTTCTAATTATAGTTGCTTCTATTTTTGACTTTTATCAAATGTTTTATAGAACTTTCTTCCATGTATTTTATAATTATATATTTATAATATATATTCCATGTTATATTTTCTTTATTCCTATACATTTTGCTATTCATTAGTCTTTAGTTTTAGTTAAGTTTTTAATAATATTTTTAGTAAGATTTTCCTTGGTTTTGATTCTTAGATGATTCATATTTCAATATCTCATTACGAAAAACCATTAATGGAAGCTTATAAGACAATCCTTATATTTTCTTACGTAGTACAAAAGTTTTTCATTGCACTTTTCAGATTATCTCTGAATAATTCATTTATTCACAGGTATAAATGCCTTACAAAATCAGTATTGAGAGACTCGGATAGGAAGCTGTTACTGTAGTGATACAAGGCAAACTCTCCTTTTTGTTACCTGGAGAACAAACAGAAGATGCTATTTTGCTACAGATCAAGCCTGTCTGACCCTCTGATGAGAATATCAACCCAGAGGAAAAGGCCAAAATCTCTTAAAGGAATATGTAGCAGTAGACATGGAGTTTTTCCTTGTCTTGAAGAAATTAAAAAAAAAAATCTAATTGCACTTGGAAAGGAGAAGAACTAGGCTGTGTGTTTTACAGTAAACTGTTTCTGCATAAAATAAAAATGATCTAAAGAAATATATTGCTAATTATAAATCCTGTTTTCCCAGCTTCATCTGATGGTCTTAAGCATTAAGGTTTTCCTGCATGCTTTTAATTTGAATCTTTAACTGTTCAGTTCCTAACTAGTAAGTATCCCTAAAATCAACCTTACGTTTGCAGAAAATATTTTAAAGCATAATTTTATCTCCAGTGAGAAAGTTCTGGAACCACCCATACAATAAATATTAAAGGAAGCAACTTTGGAGTTAGATATTTAATTGCCAATTACTTTTAATTACTTTATATGGCTCAACCTTTGCGATACTGTCTGGAAATAAATATGCTGGTTGTTAGATATAGTTTTATTATTTACTACTAGCAATCTTTGGAGTTCCACATTCTATGTTTCACTTACGTGCAATATTCTTCTTACATTGCTTCAGCATGTTTGGTTTATCCTGACCCTGATGAATTTGGTGTACAAATTGGTTAAATAATTGTGCACTATTCCAATCATTCCTAGTGAGGAAGTATTACTGAGGCTCTGTAAAGTCTGGAAAGACTGTAGATATCTATAAAAAAAGATGAGCAAACTATCCATGTACACCTATGGGTACCTTTCCCCAAAGCTAAGTACTAAAGCTAAGGACTATTCTTCAAAGGTAATCAAACAATAAAGGTCTTCTATTTTAAATATGTAAATTATGTTTTATTCATTCTTGTGCCCTTTATAAGATCATTGGTTAAGTTGGAAGTACAGCAGATATGATTTTTTTGGAAGTATCAAAATGTTTCAGTCTTTCTTCCTAGTCTTTTCCTAGTCTGTTTTCCTAGTCTTCCTTCCTCTTTCATTTTTGAGCATTAAATTGTCAAGTCCATGTGTTACCTGGGGGAGACTAATATGCCAGGGTTTATCTAGACCCTACAATTTGCTTTTAGCAAAAATATTAATACTACCAGATTGTGTCAATTTAATATTTAATATTTGCATTTTCAGACTGACATAAGCAGTGGGACTGTTTTAGTGAAAACATTATGTTTTGTTTTGTTCCACAAAGGAACAGTATTTATCTTCGTCCAAAAAAAAAAAATAAATTTAAACAGTTAAAAAATAAAAATGGAACAAAACCACTCAAAAGACTAATTTGAGTAGTTTCCTTAAATCTGAAAATATTAATCCATCTCCCCTTGCTTCCTTTCACACGAAACAACCCAGCTAAAATCTGAAAAAACACACTTTTACACATTGCCTTAAATATAGCTGCTAGTCCCAATTCTTCTCTGCTGCTCTTCTAATACTTACTGGGCCATTAATCCACCTTTCCCCTGGCTAATTGCCAGCACAGCCCATCTGGCTGTTCTGCAGGAGAACCACAAGTATCTGGTTAACTGAAAGAACCCAACTACAATGAAGCAGACACAAAAGGCAAAACAGGGCATGGCAGGACACAAAAATTTTCTTTGCTCCATGGGTAACGTTAATTTGACAAATCATCTTGTCTTACTGACAAGATTACTTTTAAAGACTATGAACAAAATATCTAATACATATATATAAATGTGTGTGTGTGTACTTGACTAAGTACATCAATAAAAAGACAAATAGAGCCTCTGTTTCAAAGTCTGCATTTTAAACTTTTTTTTCCTTTTGGTTAAAAAAGTTTCCGTGTCCGTTTCACATGGAACATCCTACAATACTGATTTCTTAGCACTGATGAGGCACTTGGTTGTTCATTATTAGAAAAGGAATCTGGGACCAATATCCTGGCTAATATCTCAGCCTGGTAACCTTATGATTCCTGTTCTGAGTGTCCAGAACAGGATCTTTGATCAGAGTAATTTTGTCTATAACTTGTGTTTGTAAGTCGTGTACTTGCTCAGCAAGTACGTAGCATAGAAAATGCAAATGTATTTCTGAATAGTACATTTTGTTCAGGGCCCTGAGTGGTAGCACTGTTTGGGGTGCCAGGCAGGCAGTGTACTGGGAATCACAGACCACCCAAGGGGCCACTGAAGAGATGTTTTCTTCCTGTAAGGGTAAGAGTTAATTGGTCTGACTCTTTACAAATAGAGAGAGGCTGGTGGAAACTGTGGTGGTCAGAGGCTGCCTTGGGCATATCTACAACAAATGACAGAGTTTTCAATTTTTTTGGTAGTAAGGAGAATGTCAACAAAACCTCTACCTTGTCTTTAGGACAGACTTTGATCTATTTAAGACATAGCTTCATAGAGTCCCCACAAAAGTGTCCTTAATAACAAAGGGGTCCAGGAAGGCTGGACACAATTGAAGAAGGAAATCTAAAGGCATAGGAACAAGATATCTTTATGGACCAAAAGTGAGATGGTGGAAGCTTTTTTCACTTGAGTTCCAGCAAAAGCTCCCTGGCTAAACAGGGAGGTTTTGCTGGAACTCAGATAAAAAAAGAATTTATGATGTCTGGAAGAAGGAGCAGGCAAGAATACAAGGATGTTGTTCAGCCATGTTTAGAGAAAATTAGAAAACCTCAGCTGCAATTGAACCTGGCCACTGCTGTGAAAAGACAATAAAAAGTGTCTCTATAAAGACATTAACAAGAAAAGGATAGTCCAGGAAAATCTCCACCCCTTTTTGGATGTGGGAGAGAGCACTCTTTGCCTCAGTCTTTAACAGAAAGGCTGATTATCCTCAGGGCAATCATCTCCTTGAGCTGGTAGACTGGGATGGGGAACAGATGTACAACCTGCAATCCAGGAGGAAGCAGTTAGTGACCTGCTGAGTGAGTCACTGAGATACCATGAATCTATTGGGCTGATGCCTCAAGTTTTAGCCTTCATGTTCTTCAGATTCTGTACTGCCTAGTGGTGTAGTTCTCAGCCTCATATTAAGTGCTAGTAATCTCTCTTCACAGAGTAGGGAGACAAAACAAATCCTTTTCCTGCTGAAGACTAAGGATAAATACAACTTTCAGGCCCAAAAGCATGAACAGTGGACTGAAGAGAGAAACAAGAAGATGAGACCTCACAACCTGAAGCTGTAAGAGAACAATTAAACCTCAATATGAAAATGGACCAAAACTTATAAAAGTGTAAGATCTTGTGACCTATCGTCTATTTTGTGACCATTTTTAGTCCACCTTGGGTGTAGCCCTAGTCAGGCTCTTGTCCTGCCCAAGGTGTACCCTAAAGGCCTTTCAATAAATACCTACTTTATTTCCTAGCTCTGCCCAGTCTCTATGTCAGTTCAGCCTTCCTAAGACATCAGTTTTTGATGACCCAGATGGGACAGTGAGGCATCTGAAACCCACCCTGGATCAGAGGAACATCCAGATGGGATTCATCCAAGGATATGGAGGTAGCTGGCACAGGAGCTTTCTAAGACACTTTCCACCATTTGTCATCAGTCCTGGTAAATTAGGGAGGTTCCAGAGGACTGGAGCTAAGACACTGTGACACCCATCAACAGGAAGGGTCAGAAGGAGGATCCAGGGAGCTATCAGCCTCTCAGGCTGATCTTGGTGCTGGGGAAGGTCATGGAGCAGATCAGCTGGAGTGCCATCTTGCAACACAGACAGGAAAACCAGAGGATCAGGTCCAGCCAGGATAGGTTTAGGAAAGGCAAGTGCTGCTTGACCAGCATGATCTCCATTCAGTACCAGGTGACTTGCCTTGTGCATAAGGAAAAGGCTGTGCCTGTTGTCTATCTGGACCTCAGTAAAGCCTTTGTTACTGTCTCCCACAGCACTGCTGGAGAATCTGGCAGCCCATGGCTTGCACAGGTGCACCCTTTGCTGGATTAAAACTGGCTGGATGGCCATGCCCAGAGAGTGCTGGTGAACGGTGCCACACCCAGTTGGTGGCCGGTCACTAGTGGGGATCCCCAAGGGTCAGTACTGGCCAGTTCTGTTTAATATCTATCCATGAACTGGACAAGGGGATCAAGGGCACCCTCAGTCAGTTTGCTGATAACACCAAGTTGGGTGGGATTGTTGATCTGCTGAAGGGCAAGAAGGCTCTGCACAGGAATCTTGAACATACTTAGACATGATCATAGTATGGCAAATTCAGATTTTCAGCTTTTTGTAAAATAATTGCTTATTTTTGAGTGGGAAATGCTGCAGATATTTAGCATTTTAAATATCGGAATGCTTTTTTTTCTCCCAAAAAATGCTGGAATAGATAAACTGCTGTTTTATATTCGGATTTTCCCTCTGCTAGTATGCATATTTAATTAAACATACTAGTAAATATACTTCCAAACTTCAGCAAATAAATATATATGTTTTTCTAGTCTTTGTAAAGTCTGGGTTCCCAGTTTCTGTATCATGGCCATTACACACAGGATGCTCCACCCCCACCCTCCATCACTGACAAAGAACAGCACTTTTTCTTCCACTCAAGAAAGAGTCTGGGGATCACCACAGACAGTACTGTAATATTTAAGATGTATAAATTCATGTATTTTAATCTGTGTGGTGTATACATCCATGTATTAAGCATATCCAACTGTGATATATGCTTTGGGTAAATTCATGTATCAAAATATATTGTATATATAACCTGAAAATCATGTTGCAAACTCTGACTTCCAAAAGATTGTAAAAGGCTTCTCTGGCTGCCAAACTCATATCCATTTGTAAAAGTCTTCAAAATAATAGCAGGGCAGAACCACCATTTGCAACAGAAAAGATGTGGCCGGACAGGAGGTGGCCCAAGTCATCAAAGATGAGACCCCACTTCTCGAGACATCAACACCTGATATCAATCAAGGAGATAGGACCCAGAGATGGAGGGGGATTCAACATTTTGATGGACAATTCCAAGAGCCTGATTCAGATGCCAAACTCCTCCAGGAAATCCTTTCAGGATCAAACAGTAAAAGAAAAGGATGGCGTGAATATGCCCACTGGACAGAGACACACACAATGCACTTGACCCAAGGCAGGAAAACAGTATAAAAACTAGACCCTAGAAACTGGTGTGTGTGGATGGGGAAGGTCAGCTCATTTGAGACTGTCCCCCTGCCCACCCAACACCGGTGTTGCTTATTTTTATTGTGGCTATTTCAAACGGGTTTTGGGAATTGTAAAACAAATTGCTTGATACTAACTTTGATTGTGATTCATTTATAACAGTACTATTTAACCCCCTCACTCACTTGTTGATTTATCTGCTGTTAAAACACAAAAATACATCCCAAGTGAGACAGTGGAACACACAGTTCCTCCTTACGAAAGTTATCCTGGCCAGTCATAGGCCAGTCCTGAAGACTACTGTTCCTCTGAGTTGATTGTACAATGCCAGGGGATAGTGAGTTTTCCATCCAGTAATCATTGTCTCCAGCTTCTGGATGCATCTGGGTTTCCCAGCAGAGTGCCTAAAATCATAATTTCCTTCCTCAATTCCTCCCCATCTCCTCCCATTCTTTGGCCTTAACAAAGCCAAATGCTTCAGTGTGAAGCAGGTGTGTTACACATGGGCTGTTGAACATCTGGCTAATCCTCTACGGGGGCCAGAGAAGTGTGAAAATCCTAGAATGGGCAACACTCCAGGAAAGAATATGAATTGCAAGCTCTTGTAAGCAAATTATTTCTGGTCTCAATTGAAATCCAGACTTACAACTCTCTCATTCTCCATCAACCTCAAAAACTCAATCAGGGTTTTGATCTGCCTCAATTTAAAGGTAGAGTATGCATAATATGATTTATTTTATATTCATTCTAGAAAAATATTCATTTACAAATGTTTTTACACCTTGAAACAATTATGATCCCAAGAGTGGTGGGGTGATAAAGAAAATGAGTAGGAGGGAATGTATCATTTTAGGTCTCAAATACTGCTATGCATTCCTGACTTCCTTTGAAATCGTGGCGTGTGTGCATTTGAATGGGAAGTCTACTCCTAATGTGTGACTTTGATCACTCATATACATGAAACACCAGTAACTGCTGCTTTCCTTCCTCATGCTTTGCACAGCTTTCATCAAAGTTTATTTTTAGAGACTTCTATGTGAATCATATCTTCACATTTTCATCCTGCTAGTCCCTTGAGGATTTATTCCAGATTAGATATAAAACCAGAGGAATGTGTTTTCTGAATCAAATAACGTTGCAGCTCACATTGGTTAAAGGTTCATCTGGAGAACTTATCTCAAATGTCAGGATGATAGAAATCGAATGGAGTAAATGCTATGGCATTTAAAATAGGATTTGGCCCAGCTCTCATGAGCAAGTGGTGAGATTGTGATATTATCAAATGGTAGTTTCAGTTTTAATTTGGTCTTTAATCAAGAACCTCTAGTCTTAAAGTAATGTCTATTTAAACTATTTTTCTAAAATATACAGATCATGTTGAAGATGTGACCAGAAATTTAAAAAGAAGACTGTGTTCCAAACAGAACTTTGATTTCGCTCCATGCCATTTCTGAAGTTCTTAATGGATAAAGTGCATAAAATGCAATGAACAGTATAAGTCATCTTCTGTGGTGAAAACCTTACTGGGATTCTGCCTCAGAGCTGAGAATCTCTGTTTAACATTCTTTTTGCTCAGACAGAAAGTAAGACAGTAAATTCTGTTAAATCCTCAGAAAGAGATATGTGGTGATAAAAGAGTATTTTTTCTTTCTGGAAAATGCTGAGTTCTTGAGAAACTGACTATATTTATAAATCAATACATATTTTTTAAAAAATTATTACAGAATATTTCTTCAAAATAATGACAGCACTAAGAAATTAATCACATTAACTATGTATAGATATGTTCTTTAATATTTGTTTGGTTTTGCTTTGCCAGAGGCATAGCAAGAAAAATGTATTTTAAGTAGAATTTTTTAATGCAACTCTGTTCCTAGAATTCTTAATTTTTAAATAGGATTTTTAGTGGAATTGCAGAGATGGAAGGCTATTGCTTTTGGTAAATTATTAACCTTTCTTTTTAGGAACTTTTGGTAGTTGGAACAGACTGTAGAAAACTTTTTCCAACTTCTAACAAATCCAGTGAGGACATGCAAAACTGAGTTAGCTGATTTATGGTCTAGGGGAAAGGGCTAGCAAGAGTAGAAAAGATTAAATCTTAGAGTAAAAGAATTATCTCTGCAACAAAGTTTGTTGAGGGTTTAATGTCTATGCATAAACCTTGGCACAGGAAGATTTTTGGATCCTAAAACCGGTGGCCCAAATTCATCCTTGAATTAGTAAACTTGATGTGATGAATGTATTAACAACAAAGGATCTTTCATTGGAGCCAGGATATGTATTCTGGAGTATGTACTGAAGTCTTCACTAGATGTTCAGTTTTTCACCAGAGTCTTTTCTCCACTCTTGGAATGGGAACTTTTACTATTCCACTACCCATCACATTTCTGTTGTCCAGCAGCATCTTGCAGCCCCTTGCCTCCCTCCTAGCCACTAGAATTTCACAAAATCTCAAAATCTCTGCTTCTGATGGACACAGATGATCTTTTCCTCGACTTTTTTGTCTTCTCTCCTGCTCTAATGACCCTCTAGACTTTTCTTGGCACCACCACCATTCTACAGTGCCTTTCTTAATTTTTAGGGCTAAGTAAGGAATTGGTAATTTGGTGGCAAAAACAGTTGTGGGCTTGCTGTCTGGGGAGATCACTTAGAGATCCATCTTCAACAGCTGATTTCTTTGTAGTTAAACCATTTTGTAAAGGTGAATTTGAGGGCAAATATGGCACAGCTACAGTACTACAAAAGTCTATTCATGTGGTGTAGTGAGATAGTGTCAGAGCAACACCAAAAGCACACTACATTATTTGTTATCACAATAACGTGCAGTCATACAGAGAATGTAAAAGGTTTACTGTGGAAAAAATATATAGACTTTTCAGTAGGAACAAGTGGGAGAGTGCTTGAGAATGGCTGTTTCAATTGCTTAGATTTCTTTTGATCTATTTTTAGGATCTTGGAGACCCCTTGAAGATGTCTTTCATTCCCTAGAGAGGAATGTAAAGCATTATTACCAGAAACAGTATGTTTTATCAGTTTTAGAGCTGTAAATACAAGAAGTGAAAAAAAGCCCAAGCCACTATTCAGAAATGGAAAACTAGAAGTCTGGAGAACCATGCTCTTAACCCTAAAAAGTCTTTTATGGCTTTTGAAGTGAAAAAAAAATGACACTGTGCAAACCTTAAGTTGGGTTTCCTTGTGATGTATTACAGTTTGACTAATTTTGCTTTCAGACTCTCATTTTTTTCACACTGAAGAATTTGGGTTTTTTTGTTTATAGCTATGATTAAAAGTGCAACAATCAGTTTGCACTAAGTTTACATGATGAAATCATCAGTGAAAATCTTTAGAATTTAAATTCACATATAAATATGTACATATGTATATAACAAAATCAAAGAAAACCTCTGAAAAAAACCCCCCAACATTTCTAAAATCATTCAAATGGTCCATTGCAGAAAGTTATTTCTGCTGAGCTCAAGTTCTTTTCCTTAATGATAAAATAATGCTTTCTATATGTTTTCATGGGGCAGAACAAGTACAAGGAAACATAATTCATGTGAAAAGAAAATATATTATTTGTAAAATGATGCTAACTCTTACCTAGTTTTAAAAGATTGTACCTTTGTACAAAACCAATTCTGTCTTACTATACTATTATCACAATTTTTACATCTCAATGTCCAGGGCAGTTTTCAGCATTGTGTTCTAAACCAATCAATTGTGCTATGCATAGGTGCTGTTAAAACCAAAGCAGGCTAAATTATTTTACCATCATGAAACCTCTGGAAACAGGGTCCTTTTATATTAATAAGCTTTTATACTCATTTTAAAAAATGAGAAAATTGCTGCCTGACTAGATTTGCAAGCCTGCTTACCTGTTTTTTCCTTGAAGTCTTGTTCTAAGGCCTGTAGCTTTGGTCACTTTCTCTTAAAAAAAAAAAAACAAACCTCATGAGAGTATTCTTTAAAAAAACACCAAACATCCAAAAAAAAAAAAAATCAAAACTAGAGTACATAAGGTTTTCAATAGATTTTGAATATTTCTTCTAATTCAGTTTTCATACAATCAAAAATCTTTTTGGCCCCCACTCTTCCATATCTTTAAGTGGCACCTGCTAAGGTCTCACAACTTTTGATCTCAGATGAAAGGCATCATAAGAAAGATATAACAGAAGACATCAAGGTATCTTTAGGATACGTGAAATTCACATGCATTATACATCAACTAGATTAAAAAAGTATTACTGAGGTCAGTAAGTCAGTTGCTTGAAATTTAAGAGATGACAGATTCATAGCCACACAAACAGTCCAAATTTCTGTCCCTTTGGCAGTATACCGAGAATATATATAGAAAATATTTCTATGCATTATGGATATTCATCTCACAGATTTGGAGGGTCTGAGACATCCACACGACAAAGTCAGAAATGTTGGTGATATTGCTGCTGCTGTATCAATGCCTTGGCAGCATTCTTACCCCTGCATGACTTGTATTGAGTTCCTGTGCCAAGGTTTTTGTAGCAGAGGGGTTGGGGATCTACAGGGATGGCTTCTCTGAGAAGCTTCCAGCAGCTTCCCCCAAGTTCCACAGAGCCAACACCAGCTGAATCCAAGACAGGCCTGCTGCTGAGCAAGGCCAAGCCCATCAGAGTAAATTTACATGAGGAAGAGGTTCCAGATAACACACAGAAAAGGTAGAATTGGAAAGAAACACCAAAACACAGTGTGGTCCCTGGTTTAGGTGAGGTCAAATAGTGACCCATGAGATGGCTTGTGATGCCCACCTGCTCTTACAGGCTGAGGATCAGTCTGGCTGCGGGAACTCTAGATGCTGAGAATTTTGGACTCTCTGTATGAACTGGCACAGAACTTCAGGGAAGCACTGCACCTGAGGCCTTAAAACAGGCTTCCAAAGATGAGTGATAGCTCTGGGATCATGGGGATGTAGTTTGGATAGCATTGTGTGGTCTCACAGCATGAAAACCTTAGATTTGGGATTTTAGTGTGTGGTGACATATGGTAGCCAAGATGGAGAACTTTGGGTGTGGATTAGTTATCTTTTTGCAGCTTCTTCTTTACCTCCTTCTTCATGGGTTTGGGTGATTTCTTTGATTGGTTAGTGAGGTCCACATTGCGGAGCTTGGGTGATAAGTCATTGGGTCAAAAACCATAAATAATATAGATGTCAACTGTTTATTGGATAATTGGGACTTAATAGCCTTGAATAGACACCATTTTAAACACACTTTCTTGACTTGTTAGGGAGAACTCATATTTCCTGAGTTTTTAGTAGATAAGGATAACAAACTTCAGAATGAGGCTTCAAAAACAACATCTCCTGAGTTTTATTTGCCCTGACCTTGGAGAAATAAAAGAGCCAAGAATTCCAACATCTGGCCACCTAGTGCTAGCACAGGTAAAGGAGGGGGGAGGCAAGCAGGCTCTGGGAGTTTATGCTGTGACTGCTGACTACCCCATCAATGTCAGCTGAAAGTCTTCTTTGGCAAAACCCGTGAATTTAAATTTCCTTCTGCTGGAGGGTAAACACAGGATTAATTTGGGGTAGGACTATAATTTGACTAAAGAAGATAGTTCAGAAATTTCTCAAATTGTTTAAAAAATAATTTAATTACACGTGTTTGATGGAGAGGGTTTAGTTGTCTGAGAATGGAAATACAGACTAGAAAAATAAGGTGTGTTTTTAAATATATTACAGAGAAAACACAACATAGAGACAGCTGATAATGAAGGACAGGCAGAAGAACAAAATCATGGAGAAAGGGTCACAGAGAGAAATCAAGCATGAGAATGGGTTGAATGTCTGGATGAGTGGTTTAACAGTCAGGATGCCTGTCCTTGTCAGGTTTTTTCCATTTAAATCTCTTTCAAAATGCAAATAAACAAGGTGTTTTCCTATTTTCTTGCTCTATGAGATGTTATAGTTGAAAACTTGCTGTAGTCGATGCCACTGCCTCTGTCATTGATGAAGATATTGAAGGGCACTGGTCCCATGACAGAGCCCTGAGGGACACCGCTTGTACCAACCTCCTCCGGGACACAGAGCCATTGATCACAGCTCTCTGGCTGTGCCCATCCAGCCAATTCCGTGTCTACCAACCTATGCAGCCTTCAAATATATATCTCCTCAATGTAGAGTTAAGGATATCATGGGAGACCATGTTGAAGGCCAGGTAGTTGACATCTGTCAATCATCTCATCAGATCATGGCTCCACTTATCCGCCTAACATGTTGTAGTTGCTTAAAATAAAAGATTTCGCTTCTTTTATCAGCCCTGTTGAAAAGTAAAGACAGTTAAATATAAAGGCATCTAACTCTAAAGGCAACTAACTCTGAAGAGCTTAACATTATCTGGTATCATGTATTTTAGCACCTAAGTATTAAGGAGGCACTCCTGGTATATGTGCCCCCTGGAAAATTGCATCAACATATAGCTTAATGATTTGTTTCCTGACTCTCAGATATAAGTGTGACTGCTTGACCTTCCAGAAAGGCACAAGACATTTCAAAGTACCTTTAACAAAGTAAACTGGAAAAAGCTGTACTGTAACAATGTATTCTAATATAATGGCTCACCTTTGGTCTCTATAGGATGTCTGTGCCACCAGTTCAACATAACATTTAAATGTATGCAAATGACAAGCATGATTCACTGCTTGGAGGCATCCCTGAAAGCCTTTCCAAAGGATTTTTCAATCATGGCAGTCTAAAAGGCCCTGCTACTTTGCCAATTGAGCCTTGAAGATATTAATTGCCCCACTCCTTTCTTGGGATTTTTTCTATTGGTTATTTGTTGTCAGACTATTACATATTCACAACATACATCAGCCTGACCACAGAAGGTTCTTTCACCTCAAAGGTTGGGTCTTCTTCTCTTTAAATGTTATTGAAGCTATTTATACTCTTATTACATATTTATAGAAGAGTCCATTTGTGGCTTAAGTAGCATCTTCCCTCTGCAAAAGCCTTAATTCACCTGAATTTACTGGGAACCTGCAGGATTGCCCCAGTTCTTGTGTGATTCCCTGCAGATTGTTTTGATACTCACGTGTTTCTTCTCTTGCTAAGACAGATAGACGAAATCAGAATGAGAATTGCACCCACTGTCCTAGCAAAGCCCTGCCAACTTGAGCATTCCCTGTGAAGGGAATGGTGTCCAAACTGGTACCCATGTGTGAGCAGAGCTGCTCACTGTACTGCTATAATTAACTTTAGGAGAGAATGAATTAAACAGTTTTTGCACCATGAAGAGGAAAATAAACAAGCATTTGCAATATTATGCAGTATTTGCAGAACTATGTGGTGAGCTGCACTAGTGAACTCTTTTCCTCCAGATATGCAGATATGCATAGTTTTTCTCAGTAGTTTACAATGGACACATTCTTGTACTTAAAGTATTCTTCAGACCTGTTTTGCATATGACAATCTATCTTTCCCACATCTTTCTAAGTCATGAGAAATACTAATTAAAAAAAACTTTTTTTTTTTTTTTAAGCAGAGCACAGCTGTATCAGCTGTGAATAGTGGTTTGATTGCAAATCCAGAAACCACAATAAAGGCTGTTTTCCTTACATCAGATGTGGTGATTAATATGTGGTAGTCTTGGGCTCCAGATTTTTACAACTCTGTTAATTGATCATGAGCCAGAGCCTGGGGCTGTATAATTAAGTTAGCTAGGAAATTAATGCAGGAAATGGCTTCTAAATTTGATTGGTTTAAAAATCTATGAATATACTTATTTAATCCTTTTGAATTAAACTTGGTGCCAAAAAAAATTATGTTAACTATGTCTGCAATATCATAACTTCAGGGCAGTATTCTTATTCTGCCTTTGAAATCAGTGATGTTTGCACAAAATAGAGTTGTCTTAGACAATCCAGTAAAAGGTCTCTCGTTTCCTTTTTTTTTTTTTGAAAAGTTGAATTTCCTGTGTCTTTGGTGTGACACCTACAGACACAGACATTAGACAAACTGGGATCTAGGGACTAAATATCCTTATTTACAGCTTAACTGTGAGTTGCTGTGCCTGTGCAAAAGCCTTGTGAGGCAAATATAACTTAATGGATTAGTGGGTGCAACTTATACCAGCACATTGTAGAACAGGAACAATGATTCTGTTCTGTTCCTCTGAATCTCATGTATTGTGCCTAAAGCTTGAGGAAGCAGGTATTTTCTTTCTCCCTTGTATTCTGAGATTACAAGAGGTCTCCAAAAAGATTAGAAATGCTATAGCAAAAAGATCCTTGAAAAGAGGGCAAGAAGTGATGAAATGCTCTCTAGTTCTGAGTTCATGCACAGCCTTCCCATAACTCAGGAAAACAGTCAGCAATTACACTGAAGCCAGCATAATTAAAGTCAGTGCAGTCAGTCAGGGCAATACCGGACACAAGCAGTCAAGTTTAGGCTTAGTGAATAGGTGAAGATAGCAAGTGTTTTGAGAAAAGTTGTTTTGCTATGGTTTAAATCTATAATTAATGTGCATGACTTTAAGTCACACTATATCCATCTTATTCTGTCACGGGTTATGTTTGTCATGTGATAACCACATAAAATGACTGTTACTCAGCAAGTTGTAGGTCTTCATAGAATTATTTTAGAGCTGCTTTTTCTCACAGAAGGGAGGGAAAGTGGGAAGTGACATTACAAAGCCAAGGGAGAAGAAAAACCATGATGAAGGAATAAAAGTGGAATAAGAAATAGTTTTCTCAGGACTTTGTTGCACTTTAATTGTATTCAGACTTGTCAAAAAGAATGAACTAATATCAAGGGACCTTTAATGATTCTGTATGTGGGGCATTACATATTTTCTAAGGGAAAAAGGGAAGGCAAAATAAAAAGTGCAGTACCAAAATGCATCAGGACTCAGTAATAAATAAATGCAGACTGAACGTAATTGGGGTGAAAGGTTATGGTTATAAAATTAAAGTTGTTATCCTAAGGGGGTGTCCTAACATTACTAGCACTACCAAGAGGCAAATGTCTATTCCAGCTTTTGAAAACAAGCTTATGTGAATGGAGGGAAAGTCTTTTACTGCTTTATTTACTTTATTGTGGAGCTACAGAAATACTAGACCAGAACTGTGTGTCTCACCTTCTTCTCAGTTCTTGTTAACATATGATGGAACAAAGTGAGATGTCAATGTACTCATACCTGCATATCATCCTAAAGCAGCACTAGATAATCAAATTAGCAAAAGTGAATTCTGTTGCTCTGGGAATGTAATGGTTTTAATGTAAACAGTGAATGTGTATTAAAAGCTTCCACATTCTAAAATTGTTTTTTAATTGATTGTAAGAGAGAAGCATGGTAAAAAAACCCTTTTTTATCAGGACAAAGTGTTCTGAAAAGAGACCTTTTGTAACCTTTTTTTATGGCCTTGCTTCCATCTCCATGAGTTATCAATCCAAACCTTTTAAATTATAGAAGCTCAAAAAAAAAAAAAAAAAAATCAGCATTTATTTGAAGAAAGCATTCCAGATTTTGAACTCCTATAAATTGTGCATACTTCAAATAAATCTGACTTCTTCCAGATATATTTTTTCTTTAGTCAAAGGATTTAATGAAATAATCTTTGGAAAACAGAAAAATCTAGGCAACATTTCAGACATGACAAGTAGAATTATAAAGATGAAAAATATTTAGGAAGGAGTTAGGAAATTTGCAAAACAAAATATTAGCAGGATTTATTTTACTCCTAGTCATCTATTTTAATCCCTTGCAAGTTCTTCTTTTGACTAATATACCCATTATTTCCTTTCTGGGAGGAAGTTGAGGTTTTGCTCTTTTCCACACAAACATTGGTAATAATGTGCTAAACAGGGGTATATAGTAAGGGGTTGATTTTCTTCCACTGTTGTTGACTGAAAAAATTGTAACTAGGACTGTTTCTTTTTCTTCCTCTGCGACATGTTGTCATCTTCACCTTTATGAAAAACACAACCACTGTTATTACGTTTAATTCACATTTACCCTGTTTGCTCTGTTGCCAGTTCTGTGTAATGCACGGTTTGCGAGACTCTGTGTCGCCTTCTATGGAGGTATGTGATTTTAAGAGAATTAGCACATAAACACACTAGTGGTACCTAGGTATGAAGGATCTCATCCTGGTCAGCCATAACTTCAACCCAGCTTTGTATGAAAATGTCCACGTTAGCACCAAAAATTCTGATTTTCACAATGTGTTTCTGTCAGTGATGTCAACAATGTTATTGTGTTCCATACAATTGCACATTATGTTGTCTGTAGAAGCATTTCAGGATTGCCTTTCTTCTCCAGTGGGAGATAAAATATGTAAAATTATGATGGACAAATAAAAGAGAAATATAAACTCTGATGCTGGTATTTATTAGGAGCATCATCCATTTAGATTTTCCTGAACATGCCTTATTTGTCTGTCTGAAACTTGTTTCTATGCAGAGATTTAAACATATAGATATTTCTGTAGGGAATGCAGGCTGTATCTAACATGTCTGCTATGACTGAGCTCACGGGAGTTCAGTGCACACACAGGAAATGTTGAGCAAATCCAACACTCTACACAGCACTGGGCAATATATTTCTGTGAAAAAAAAATGCTGGGCAATTTTTTATTTATTATTTTTTAAACTAGAGGGTAATAACACTGTACATCAGTTTGAGCAAGACTCTGGTGTATAATAGTTTACTGGCATTATTTTGGTCAAAAAGATGAAAGAAGTATTGGAACTTAAATCCTATTTACATATAGTAAGTGTTTCGTCTTATTCACTGAGTTAAATATTCAAAAACTGCAATAATGGGACATATATCTACACAAATCTATGAATTTTCTGAGGTTATGAATTTCTGTGAATCCCAGATCCCAGCACAGAGCAATAAAATGCAGGGTGCTAAAGCCTTTTGCCCTTTTCATCAAATCATACCCTCAGCAGGACAGATGTGTAGTTCTAAGCCTTTGAGGTTACAGCTAGTGACATTTCCAGATGCTTGGAGGCATTACTTCAGATCCAGTGTAAGTGGCTGTAATATTGCTCCATATCAAGTGAAGAAATCTCTGCAGACAGGTGAAAGTCAACAGAACAGTTTCCAGCCCTTCATCTGTATCTGACACACAGTGCAGAATCCAGAGTTGTGGTTTGTCTATAGTTTCGAAGGGGATACAGAACGGTGACAGTGAAATTAGAGTTTCTCACTTATTAAAGGCAGAGGTGAAATTTGTCTAGGAAAAGTGATGGGTGCTCCCTGTATTCCATAGAAAGGTCTGAATTTTAAGCCATTCAGTGGTGTGTGCACTGCCAGTCATGTTATTGGGGGTGAGTATTGCGAAGGAAGTAAAGTATTGTAGGGCTGGTAAAGTGGAGGGAAAAAACCATAATGCATGCATTGAGTAAAAGCAGTTTAAAAAGTTGTAACAATTATTTTGAGTAACTGATTGCAAGCACTTAATTGCAGTGCTGAACAAAAAACCCCTTACATTACCTTAGGCAAGGTGAAAAATTGCCCTTCTGTTTATCCTAAAGCACTCATCGTAACAACTCTGACGAGTCCTCTTCTACAACTTTCGTACCCTGAGGAGTTAACAGAAGTATTAATAACATGAATATCAAAGACTTATCCTAGTGCCTCTGGTCCTGGTTGCTGTTCCTTTCAGGAGTGTTAGTGACAGCACCACTTTAAAGCACAGAGCCTTGGTGATAAAGCTCCCGCTCAGTTTGATGCATGAGAATTGTACTTTCTGCATTACTGCAGACAATGGAGTCATTAACTCTCTATCAATCACGGGGCTCTCAGCCCAGCCTGCTCTCTAACAAGAAGCCATGGAGCATAAGTTATAAGTAGTAGACATAAGTCAACCCCTTTGACCAGCTGTAATTGTGAAAGAGGGATTGCAAACTGAGTTTGGTCATCTGCCCAGGCTTTCTGAAGCACACCAGTGTGCACATGGGAAACTCAGCCAGAAATGTCCTGTTTCATTAGAAGGCTCTGAGGGATGGAGCTGGAACTCAGTACCTTTGTCTCCTTTTCCAAGTAATCATTTTAGAAGTCTTGAATATCTCTCAGTTCAAGGTAGCTTTTTGTGTTGTAACAAGAAAGATTGAGTTATTCTGAGTTTTTGAAGTACTGATTCTTTCTGTTGTTCCATTGTCTAGGCTGGGAGAGTGCCACAGAGAGCAAGTGTGTATGGGTAGGGAATAGTATATCAACAACTAAGGTGACAGGGTGGAAAATAAATTTACATTGTTGTGGATACCAAGACTATTACACCTCAATGGGCTCTCAGACATAGGTTTTTTAATTATTAGGGTTTTTTTATTTCTACATTTGTAGTTTGGTTCCACAAGAGATGTTAAATGGGTGGATTCATACAGTCCTCTTCTCACTTTACTGATTTGCTTCCATGGAAAGCAAATGAAAGCTATTTTAATTGCCTTTCTTAGAGGGAATGAGATCACAAACAAGATGCAATCTCTTTTTATAGTTCTCTTTGTTACCTGGCATGAAGGGCTAATATAAGCTTTTAAAAGTAGGCAATTCTGACATAAAAGTGGGGTGGTCAAGGTCTGTGATTCTTCAATGACTTCCACTGACAGCTTTATCAAAATTAAATTGCCCACTCTTCTATTCTGTAGTAGAAATCCTGAGAGAAGGTAGCAATGAAATAACTCACTGTTTTGAGCTGAAATGTACTCCATCCCTTCTGCAAAGGGATTTGCTGTAGCAAAGGAGTGTAATTTACACCTTCCTGTGACAGCCTTTGTGACTTTGACTTGGAAAGTAAAAAAGAATCCAGGCATACTCATTGAAGACTGGTATAAATAGATTTACATGCAGAGGCTTATCTTCAGCTTAACAATAAGTTGTCTTTACAGAGCTAACAAACTAGACCACACAGCTTTGTTTTGAATTTTACCTGAAGTATAGACCTGTGTGGTCTAGATGGATGATATCAATTGCACTCGAAAGCCTGATAAAAGGGAATGCAGATGACTTATCTAGCTAATACCAACCTCTCCATAAAAGCCACAGTCATTAGTAAACCTTGGCACATATACATCATTCTTATTCTTGTGAATGCATTGTAAATGCCTTCTTTAAATGCATGCATCTTCCTTACTTTCAGAATCTTTTTCTCAGTGGCTGAAAGCAGTGGATTATGATGATTTTTCTGCAATTTACTGTGAGACATGGTAACTGAAACCTGCTCTGCAAATAGTGATGCATTAATCAGTGTTGCATACTCACACACATAGACACACGCACACTTTGTGCTGCTTCTGTCAATGGCTGAAAAACCTACTGCTTGAGAAAGTATTACGTTAAAATAAATTAAAACTATTGTTTACATTTCTGGTGCCTTGAAAACAGTCCCTTCAAACACCTAAAACCACCCCAGGTTCCAGATAGTCATGCAGTGCCCCTACTGTTGTAAGACCATGCTACTATATGTGAATAATTTAACAGGCAAGGCGTCACAGTATATGAGTCCTTTAAAATTGCTGTTCCCTAGAACCTGTATTTCATAAACCTATGTGAAGAATAGGCACAGTTTCTGCATGCTAGAGAAAATTATTTGAAAACTGGTTTGAAAGGAAATTTGAAGAATGAGTGTAATGAGGGAAGTCACAGAGACATTAATGTGCCCACATTTAGTGAGAAACATTCTCTTAAAGCTCCCTGGTTGGCAACATGCACACGGATATATATCTAACTTTTTTTTTGTATAACAAACACAGGGAAAACTTTTCCAGCATTTTCCAAAGAACTATAAAATTCTAATGAAGTAAAAAACCGCTAGAGACAAAGTATTTGATTCTTATATTTTAATAATGCTTATTTCTCCTAAGTGCCAGTTTGTGAAACATTCTGATTTCTAAACATGTAATTTTGATGTTAAAAGGTGGAGTTTCTTAATCTGACACTTGGACCTTCATTCCACACCTGTGATTGATTTATCTTGGCCCAAACTAGAGTGGTAAGGACAAGGGAAAGAAGTTGTTGTATTTTTTGTAAGATTTAGATATTTAATTTTCTCTTGAGACATATTAGAAAATCATTTTGGGAGGCAAGAAACATGAATTTCAGGAATTATAAACTTCATTTAACAAAGAGCGAATTTATTGTATATGAGAATCTCATTTGCAGCTGACATTGCTGGTAGTTTCTGGTGCATCAGGCTGAGACTCCACGTGTGTGAGGAACAGCAAAATAATGGCCTCAGAAGATTAAATTTTGGAAGGAAATGTGTTACAATTCATCTTTGCATTTAGTATTGGGTATGAGTGTAGCCTGAGTGTAGGTCAGAGGTCCAGGGCTTAAAAATACCATTGCACAAAGATGCAAAAACTCATAATTTCTATATATGAATATTTAGTACCTGTATCTCTTGCAGCTGCTAAAACCAGGTCTCAAGGTAGTGAATTCATTCTTGTGCTGCATTGATTCTTTCATGGCAAACTGAGAATTACTGCAGAACCATAACTCATGAGTGCTTGCTGAGATGACGTGATTCGAGGCACTGGCAGGATTCTGAGCAGTCCCCATTCTGCACGCATTTCACCTGTCTTGCAGAGCACAGCTACAGTTGGCTTTTTTAGAAAGCCAGCAAACATTATTTTGCTTATATTGCAGATTATTGATGTTTCCAGCAGAGAAAGAGTCAATTTTTTTGTTCAATGTTTTGTGTCAGAAAAGGAATATGATTAAATACTTTTCTATTTTTCAGTTTTTGGACTGCTCCAGAGAGGTCACTGTGACTTTTCTAACTGATTACTTCCTCTCCTTTTGCTTACAGCAGTTTCCTCCATCTGATATTCTCTCTTCCCCTGATTTCCTCTTCTGAGGTCAAAGTGCTTCTTTTAAGGCCTCCTCATTGCCAAAGGGAGCTGTTGAAAATGTGGGAACTGTACTCTTTGTCTCTGGTCTACTACTCCATAGTACAGATTAGAGTTTCTCTAGCTAAATGTAATTTTCATCTTGAGATTTATGCCCAGGCTGAGTTTAAGATGAGGCAAGTTGTGTTTGTGGTTTGTATAACCACAAGCAGCTGGAGAAGACCCATTAGAAAACAAAGGACTCCTTATATCTGAGCATGTCCAGTGTCTGCACAGGCAACCACAACAGCTTGCAACAGTTTTTCACATGTAGACTTCAGGGACTCTGAGGGAAACCATACGGCATGCAGGCACACTGGGTGTGTTTTGCCCATGACTGCTTTCTGAAACTGATGCAGACAGCTCTCTTCTGCTTGTGGATGCATTATGGCAATGACTTTTTAACTGCATGGCCACAGAATAACAGTTTTGCAAGGACAGTGGTGGTGCTATGAGCAGCAAATTATAAGAAGGGATGAACTATAAGTCCTCTCCTAAGACACTTGCCTAACCCTTAGGAGAGCTTTTATTTCCCTTTTGAATTCCTATAACATTTTAAGGAAGAGGGACCTTTTATTCCTAGTATTTGACAATGTCACATTGTTTAACTCTGGAGCTGTATTATTTTATTATGTAGTTCTTACATCTCTCACTCTAGCACTGTCTATAGTAGGGTCTGGAACACCAAGCAGATATACGTGGGGGCGGGTTTCAAATGATATTACATGATATTCCTTCCCTTTATCTTTTTCACCAAAGGAACCAACACAAATCAAGACTGAAATCAAGTGTAAATGCAAAAAAACCCAAATAACCTAGTGACAATAAAATGGCAGCCAATACATCGTTTTCTTCTACGTACTGTACTAGTATGATTAGTATATGGAATGAGCCTCAAGTGCCCAAATTTCCTGTCTACCACAGACTCAATTTCTCTCATGAATGTGGATTATTTCTTTTGCTTGGCCATTAGATTTTACTAGATTTGTAGCAGGGATCAACAAGACTCAGCTGGGAGAGATGCTGAGGTAATGTTCTTTTCTTCCAGGTAGTAAGAGGAATTAGTGATCTTAAACTGCTGTTCTGGTGTGGGGACAGGAATGAAGATCACCCACTACTATTACGCTAGGTGGAAAATCTAAGGGGAGACAAAAGGAGTTTTAAGACAAAAATGGTTGCGTGTATTGATAAATTTAGGACTTGTTTTTGCAAGAGGGAAAGTTAAAGAAACTCTGCTTTCTGAACCAGTGTCCCCCAAATTCTGCTGCATGAGAAGCAGCTATTGCTGGAACTAGCTTTGTGTTGAGGGCTAGGTGTTGTTTTTGGGTTTGTTTTTTTTTGTTGTTTTTTTTTGTTTTGTTTTGTTTTGTTTTGTTTTGNCTGCCAGCCCTTGACATTGCACTGCTTCCAGCTCTGTGCAGGAGCCACCGAGACCACCGAGGCACCAAGACCAAACTGTCCTGGGTTTTGGGGAGCAAGGCCCTCAAGGTTCTTGGTACTGTTTTGTTACTAATGCTGCCGTTGTTGTTTTTGTTCTCTTTGATATACATACTAGTAAAGAACTGTTATTTCCTATTCCCATAACTCTGCCTGAAAAAAAGCCCCCTAATTTTTAATTTTTCTAAATTATAATAATTTGGAGGGAAGGGATTTGAATTATCCACATACCTGTCTTTCAAACCGAGACACTTTGACACAACATAAGCTTATTCTTTCTCAAGAGTGTCCCATTACGTAGGCCCTGATGGTTTTTAAGATCTGGAGTTTTCATATGCTTAGCATAAAAAGAGAACAAAAGAAGCCTAAAAATTGATTTTATGCAATAATTAGGGAGTTTTTTAACACAAGCTAGACACACCAAAGGTTCCTTTTTAAGGGAGATTTAAAATTATAATCACATTTTATTAGTACGCCTGAAGTCCTTCTTTAGGCTAGGAGGATTCATCTTCACAAGACAGTCTATATGTTTCAAAACTGGAACTAAAATAAAAATTGTATTTTCTGTGCATTAGCTTAACGGATGCTCTTTTTGAGAAAGAATATTTTATAGTTAAACTACTGGAGGACAAAAAAAAGTCTTATGATTTAGTTGAGTTTAAGGAACATGGGACATATAGATGATCTGTCTGTGACTGTATAAAGGCATAACAATATATAGTAATATATAATAAAATTTCTACAAGAAGATAAAATTATTACTGTATCAACCATAAACAGAAAGGAAATACCAGGCATTTTAAACTGTTCAAGTATTCTATAAAACAACAAAATACATTAAGCAAAATTATTGTATGACTTGAGTTTAAGTACAAATAATATTTTCTCTCTCCCATACGGAAATTTTCTTCTAGCTCGATATATTGTCTGTGTGCATTTGAAAGATATACGCTGCACACAAATATACCATATACATGCATATATAGGCATATATATGCAAAAGAAATAACTTCTGGAGGGCAATAACATTCCACTTCTAGCATTATTAAAATGAAAAATCTATTTATTTTGTAGAAAACATTAATTACTGGTATGTACAATTTAAAATACTGATATCATAGATATTGCTAAGAGACCGTAATCCTGTCCTTGATCTTTGGGAACCTGACACTTGATAAAATCCTAATAAAAATACAGCACCTACTAAAGTACAAATTCAAAGAAATAAGAAAAGGAGCACATTCCATCTACTTTAGAAGTATCTAATTCGTTGACTAACAACTGATCTAAAGCTTACTGAAGTCAATGACAGTTGTCATTTAATTAACTTTGATGAGCTGTTAATGAAACCTCTGATTTACGTTGGATCTGTGGACTCCTTTGTTTTTCAATTAAGATTCATATATATTAGCATCTGCTGAGTCCTCCTGTAAACTTTTACTTCTACCAAAATGTCTATAACTGACCTGGTTTCCAGGGAAGATAATGAAAAGTAAAATTAGAATTAATTTTTGCTTGGGGATTCTATGAATGCCACAAGTTAAAAAAAAATCAAATTAATCAACATATGATTAAATTTAATAGAAATTAGTGGGCTGCTGAATCACGATAGAACATTGTGAAAACCAAAACAAAATAATATCAGTCTACTCAATCTAATATTCTTTCAAAGAAGAGTGTCTTTTTTAGGGCTAGCTTGAAAGATTCTCCTGATGAGACTGAAATAAAACTGTCTGTGGACATATATATATTTCAGTGACACTTTCTCTTAAGAAACAGAAATAAAATGAGGCATGAAATACAATGAATGTGTGTTGAAATCCACTTTCAGACATAACTTATGTGTAAAAAACTATACGTGATGATCTATATTGCATCAGAACGAAAGAAAAGTTTGAAATAACTGTATGTCCCATGAAATGGAATTCTACTTGTAGTCCAAATATATCAATTTCCATGGAAGTTAGAACTTCATCTTCAAACAAACTCTAAGATAGGAAGCAGTCTCAGAAGCACTAACATCTCTATGTACATCTTAAAATAAAAACCCCCCATCTTTTGCTTGGTAGTATATTGCGGTTAGATGTGAAGTGGTCAAACATTTACCAGGTGAAATATTTGAATGGCTTTCCTGGCTGTATCTGTTTCAGAGTATGCAAGATTTTTAATGCTGCCTTTACACTGGAAAACCACATTATCCTTTTCCTGTGGAGGAATACCTTATATAAATAGCAGTGGATACTGTAGAAACTCTAGAGGTTAGTGCTTCAACTATAATTACTGTCTGATCATTAGTAATTCTTTTATGAGGTGTTGCAGAGCATATCCTTTGAGAAGACAAAAGAAAAAAAAAAAACAACAACAACACTGCCCAGCAAATGCTCTAGAGCAGATCTTCAGTTTTAGGATATTTGATTGTCACCATATTGGGCCCAANAAAAAAAAAAAAAAAACCAACACTGTCCAGCAAATGCACTAGAGCAGATCTTCAATTTTAGGATATTTGATTGTCACCATATTGGGCCCAAAGGCCTGACTCATTAGGACTACTTCCCATTTAATTAACAGAACAACTTATATAAAATAGCAATGTATATGATATGTCTAGAAAAATTTTCAGGGTTTCCATTCCTAACTTTACTTCCACAGATTTGTTGTTATCAAAATGTTCCATTACTAAAAACTCAACTAAAACATTTTCTTTTTACGCAAATATTATGACAGTTTATACTGTAAATATGAAACAAAATGTTTTTCTGCATTAGCCTCCATGGCCATGCATGTGTTCTATTTGAAGCAACTGTTTTTCAAATAATTAGAGAAGGTTAAAATTCATTAGATT
The DNA here is from genome assembly GCA_013400435.1 of Pycnonotus jocosus. NCBI lineage: Eukaryota > Metazoa > Chordata > Aves > Passeriformes > Pycnonotidae > Pycnonotus > Pycnonotus jocosus. Next base: position 140,699 of record VWYP01015955.1, on the reverse strand, counting down.
AATTATTTAAATCAGTATTACTAATAAAAAATTTGATTGGTAAAAAAAATGAGGAAATTTAAACTTCTATGATTTTGAGACCTTTTTTATTCTAATCTCTTTGTGAGGTTACAGGTGGTGAGTTCAGTCAATATCTTGTTCAAAGGTCACTGCAATCAATAGACATTTTTCAACTGGCTTGGATGTACGTTGATTAAGTGTTTTTCTGTAGCCCTGTGATGCATCCAAATCATTTATATGAAAGCCAAATGAAGTCATGAGATTAAAAATGCTGACTTTTTATTCTCTTTGCATGCTTCATGTGTGTGGTACTGCAATATAATATAATTGAGACGATATGTAGATATTACTCTTCAGAAAACTTTGAAGTCGATCAGCAATACAANTATTCTCTTTGCATGCTTCATGTGTGTGGTACTGCAATATAGTTGAGACGATACGTAGATGTTACTCTTCAGAAAACTTTGAAGTCGATTACATCAGCAATACGATACATTTACATTTGCATTTGCATTGGCTTTATGTGGCAAGGTTTTGAGGGGCAATCTGCAGGGGTGACTCTGTGAGACAACACCAGAAGCTGCCCCCATGTGAAGCAAAGTCAGTGCCAGCCGACTTAAAGAGGGACTTGCTATTGGGTACATCTGGCCAAAGCTGAGCCAAGCAGAAACAGTGGGAGTGCCTCTGGTATAATATATTTAACATAAGGCAAAATCCACTGCACAGTAGCAGCTGAGAAAGCTGAGAATACGCAAAAGAAACAGCCCTGCATATACCAGAGTCATTGCAGGAGGAGAGGCAGGAGGTGCCCCAGGCACTGGAGCTGAGATTCCCCTGCAGCCCATAGTGCAGCCCATGGTGAGGAAGCTGTGCCCCTGCAGCCACAAAGATCCATGTGAGAGCAGAGATCCACCTAGGGCCATGAAGGATCCACACTGGGGCACTGGGATGCCTGAAGGAGGCTGTGTCTTCCTGGGAAGCCCACATTGCAGCAGGCTCCTGGTAGGACCTGTGTCCCTGTGAAGGGAGGAGCCCATGCTGGAGTAGGTTTGCTGGCAAGACTTGTGACCCTGCAGGGAACCCACGCTGGAGCAGCCAGTGCCTGAAGGACCCCATGGAAAACATGAAGAACTGCAGCTTGTGGGAAGGGCTGACCTCAGAGGAGTTTATGGAGGACTGTCTCTTGTGGGAGGGCCCTCACCTTGAAGCAGGGGAAGAGTGTGAGGAGTCCTCTTGAGGAGAAAGAAGCAGAAGAGACAAATTCTGATGAACTGACTCATTCCCTGCCCTCCTCTGCCACTTGGAGCAAGGAAGTAAAAGAGTTGTCAGTGAATTTGAACCTAGGAAGAAGGGAGGAGTGGAGAGTTTTGTTTTTGTGGAGTTTTTTAGTTTTGTTCTTATTTCTTGCTATTCTACTCTTTTTATTCATTAATAGTAAGTTTAATTTCATTAAGTGGAGCCTGTTTTGCCCATGATCATATTTGGCAAATAATCTTCCTGTCCTTATCTTGACTTATATTTTGTCATGTTTTCTCCCCTCTGTCTTATTGGTAGAGGGAAAAGTGATAGAGAAGGTTGGTGGGCACCTGACAGCCAGAAAAAGTCATCTGACCACAGTATTATAACAATATTATATCACCTTAGCACTGTCAGAATGTTTAATGATTTGGTTGCTTATTGCTGGGCGAACAAGTTGTGTGTATATATTTTATACTGTTATATAAATTTTCTTTTCTTTTTTTTTTTTTTAAAAAAAACCCTCAACTGACGAATGCAAGAGAGTCAGATGTTCCAGTCTGCATTTGTGAAAATACTCTCTGAAGTTCAAATTCCATTTTGAAAGCCAGCATGACTGCATGGATAGTAGTCACTGTAATTATGTGGCTTTCCTTCTGAGAAGAAACTCCTTCTGAGCACCAGGGACTGCATGTGCCGCTTAATGGAAGAGGAAATTCAGGAATGATCAACAGCTGGGTAATCTTGTCTTTTGAGTAGAAAAGTGAACCAGAAAAAGCTGTTGGAGAAAGATTGAGCCAGGACAAACATGTGATCAAAGACAGCCTGCTTGTGGTTATGACTGTGATGATTAAAAAAAGAAATACCATAAAGTAGTAAAATTAGGATTTTTTTTTTGTTGGTTTGATTAGGGGTTTTTTTGTTGTTTGTTTGTTTTCTTTTGTTTTGCTTCAAGAAATCTTCTACATAATTTTTGCTCTTTTTCACTATCCTTACCTTGAGCTCTTAAAGTGACCATATGAAGGAATATTTTTTTCAAAGTGAGATTTATTTAATGAAATAAATTTTAAAAAACTATTTATTTTCAAACTCCATATTAGATTGCTGTTTTGTCTACACAGGCTTTTAAAGCTACTTGGAAATCCTATTTTTTACATGCCATCTGTTTAAATGTTACACCTTCATGGAAGTTGCCCATGTTGCCTGTTATTTCATGTCTAGTCATGGCTATAAGAGACTAGGTTTTACTCTACTAGTCACTCAATTAAAAAAAGTCAGAATATCCAGAAGAATCCTCTTTTAGTGAAACAGGGATACAGTTTCAGTTCATATAGCAAATTCCATCTTTTTTTTCCCTAAAACTAGTTTTTTAAAAAACAGAGTAACTTCTTGCATGGAATAGTGAAGGAATTTAGTCAGAAAAGTCTGGGGCAGTTTTCTGTTTTAGGGTTAGATTTCTGGCTAGTGTAAGTCAAGACAGTTTTGTTTAAGTTTCAAGCCATCCAATAGTAATATATCATAAATCACTAGTGTGGATTTCTCTTCTCATTCTCTAATTAAAAAGCATTTCTGTAGTCAGAAAAAGAGACATGTGAACACACATGGAATAAATGGCATAAATGCCATATTAAAGACTATCGCTAGTCTTTAAAAACCTTTTTGGGAATGAAGAAAGAGTACATAATTTTTGATGTTATACTAGCCATTTCATATTTCAATGGCAAAGGCTTAAATTGGTTTTCTTCCAAGAAAGACATTTTCAGGATACCATAAAATTGTGCAAATTTATATGCATAATATGATATGTCTGTCTCTGATTGTCTCTGATATGTCTGTCAATTGTACTGCTGTATACATATCTGACTTATAAAACCTGTTATCCCAAATAATACTCTTTCTATTTGCTGTAGAAAAAGTATATTTTGCTATAATTTCTTGAAATCTGGAGAACTTCTGTTAGTTGAGGTAATTTGCTAACACCATTAGGCACCCTTTCTTTGGGATAATGGATTTGTCACTTTCAGGTTTAAGAGGTTTAAGTCTTTTCTGTAACACCTCAACTTATCAAATGGAAAAGATGTAATGCACAGAGTGCTACATTATAGATGTTCTTAAGCTTGAATGAGCTCCTACAAAGTGAAGGACAGTTTCCACAGCTATTGGCCTTCATAGGGTGGCTTCCTCTCAGCCAAGGCATGTTTCTCACCCTGTGAGCTCAAACATCCAAGAGCCACAGTAAGGGTCAAATAGACCTTGGAAGAATGAAAAGAGGAAAGTGTATGTCTATGTTTAGAATGCTTATTGTCTTGGAAATGCAGTTAAAGTAAAAAATGTTGCAAAATGATTATTATAATTTATAGCTAAAAAACAGAGTTCCTCAGGAAAAGAAAATGAGAAGTCGCTGCAAATGTTTAGTTAACAGAGCTAACTGCTGTTATATGCTCATAATTTAATTCCTTCAGGAGGGAAGAGTGAGCTTTGTAGTCTGCCTCTAGTAAATACAATGAGGTTTTTGTTCTATCCTTCTGAAAGAACAAAGAAAATGCTGGATCTCCCTTTTCCTTGCCTAGTGGTTGCATAGGAGGAGAGAGAAGTTTATAGGAAGTTCAAAAGGTGATCGTACTTCCATTAATTGATTTTAAATGACAATAATTAATTGGTACTTCCTGGCAGGAATAAATGTAATGGAATCAGTGTTTTTGCATAAACATGAATACAGATGTATGAGCACATGCACATATACATGTCTCATTGTAAACAGAGATAAGTACAATTCTTCCTGTATTTTACTGGAATTTGTGATGATGAGAAATATGAGAATATCCAAAGCACCCCCAGCAACACTGATTTTGCTTCACAGACACTTCAATGCAATGCATAGTCTTTTCTTAAATAATCCCATATTATGCTTTCTTTCCTTCACAGAATGTCCTCATTTCAGAACTTTTATTACCTTTTTATCCTTCCTTCCTCATCAGGGAAAGTCACAGGCTTTTGAACAGTTTCAAAGACTCCAGTAGATTTTATAAATCCTCAATTGAACATACATAGTTTCTTGAGATGGAACCAACCCAAAATTTAAAATAAAGTCTGTAGGTTTCCACTTCAGTTCTTGATACAAATTCAGAAACCTTAATACAAATTCATCAGTGAGTTTAGTTAACCTTCTGTATAACATAAACCAAGGCAGAAAGCTTCAATATTTGGTCTGAAATATTGGTACATGTACATAATAAAGATAGGGCTCAACCTAATTTAGAAAATATAAATTACTGAAACAATTAGGATTTTGGTGGCAAGTTTTGTTCGGAATTAAGTGCAGTGAGGGTCCAGCTTGGACTTTCTCATTTTCACAAATACCTCTAGACCTTAGAGTGTCTTAGGCAGATATGATGGAGTTTCAGAGGGAGTGGATGGAGCACATGGGCCTGAAATACTGCCTATTCTCTGGTTATAATAATCTCAGATTTAATAGAACTTCCTGTGGCTGATGCCTCCTCAAAATGTAAGGGGTAAAACATGAACAACCTCTATTTCTAGTAACACAATATCCTGCTAGCTGCATGTTTTCCTTTTACAAGTCTAAATTACTTTATATTAAATGAGAATTATCATAACACAGTAGCATAATTGAGGCAATGGGCCTAAAAAGGAGAAATGACAAACATTTCTATTATCTTTTAAAATAATAACACTTCAAAGACCTGACTTAGAGTATGCACATAATATTAAGACAGAACTGATGACAGAAGGTCATAGGTTGTCATTGTATACTAAACATTGTATTCAATCCAAACAACCTCATATTCAAGTATGGTGACAAGTTCTAAATCTCCAGCTGTGAGATTAATATAGAAAAAGGACCAAGGCATGGAAATAACTTCAAAATATACAATGAAAGAGTGTGTTTTCAATTCAGCTAAATATATTTTTGTTGTCTAATTAATTTATTTATCTATAGTCCATTGAGTAGGACTGCATGGAATTTTCCAACCTAAATTCTTTTTTTGGTGGAAATTTGAAATTTTTTATTTAATTTTTTAATTTTTTAAAAATTTATTTCACTTGCTGTCTTTGCTAGTCATTACTAGCTTGGTGCTAGTCTTTAAGAATGACCCCATTGTAGATGACATTGTTGATATTAATACAAAAAGCTGTTTGAAGTCCCTATTTTGTCTCCAGTGGTGACTATGAACAAAAGAGAGTGTACATGTACTTGATAGGGTTCTCCAGATCTTCAGCTGGCTGCAGGAAGCAGTGCTGCCTTTTGACCAGCCTTGCTCCTTGGGGTGTCCTTTGGTGGCACCTTGTTTTCAAGCAGTCTGTGACTGGTCAACCCCAATCCACCTACATCAGTCACAGTTTAGAAACCTTCTTTTATGGCATCCTTAAACCTGTTTGTTCTCCAGGTGGAAGAACCCTAAATTACACGAGAATTCCTTGTGGAGATGCCATTACCTGTGCTTGATTATCAAACTCATCTGGTCACACAGAGGCAGCTAAACAATTGTAGATGACACTAAGCCATAGAAATACAGAGACAGATGTAAGGTGAAAAAAGGCTTCAAGATTAAAAAAGAAAAGTGATTCTTGATGCCAAGAACGTCATGTCAATACACAGGTTTTTGAAGGCAGGGAATTAGAAAGACATAAACTGACAAGGGAACAGAAGAGAGGTGAGAGGGCAGATGACCTGGTCACTGCGTTTCACAGGGTTTCCTTCCACAAAAGGAAACTGTGCTTGACACACAGTGGAAAAAGAACTGGAGAAAACAGGCAATCAGAAGAAAAATCTGTTTTGAATATTCAAATGTTCCTGATTTGACCACAACTGTGACTCCTACACTCTGGGACCATTGCTTATTCATTACTACAGCTCTTTTCTTAACATGACTTTGCTCTTAAGACCACCATGATATGCACTATGGTATATTAAACCATGAAGTAAAGGACACTGCATACTCTAAACTGAATGAGATTTTTAAATGAAAAAGAAAAAATTCAAGTTTTATATTAGCACAATATAAAATATATCTCAGAACACATTTTCAGTCAGACTCTGCAATCCTTTGCCTTTTTTTCTTGCTGTGGTTATTTAGACATAAGTTTGGAGTTATTTTTCCTTCTGGGGAAGCTGTCAGGTAAATGCAACTTTTTTTCAACTTTTTTTTTTTTTTTAAGAAGTCGTATAGCTTTTCTTCAAGATATCAATATTCTAGTCTAGCTTGATCACTAAAATCTCATTTCATTCCCTATGAGGGCAGCTTGCTTTGTTTGTAGTCACGGTATAAGACAAGTGATATTGTAGGAGTTACCCATATTTCTGTTTAGTAGAAATGTTTTCCAAAATGAGAAAATCTGGGTAGCACAAGGAGACCATGATAAGTCTTAAAAAAGTCATGTTTTGGATCTGACAGTTTCAAAAGTCTGTAGAGTGTAGAGCACAAAAAATGCTGCCACTATCTTAAAGATAAATTGAGGGTCTAGAAATGTGTTGTTATGAAGATTATGAAGATTTTGGTTTCAATATCCCAGAAGCAAACAGTATACAGATTGTTCAATACTCAACTGTCACATAGAATAGAAGTGAGAAAAAAACCTGTGAATTCATTTAGAGAAGATTTATTTGGTTTGTGTAATAGGGAGTGTAAAACAGTAAGAGCCCAGTTGCCTTGCTGTCACCTGCCTCCAGGATACAATCAAACACTGCCAGTGAATCAATAGCCTGGGAAGATATTTTTTTTATATTGCTGGATTTTAACGTGAGGCTGTAACTCCCCGGGTGGCAGGGTCATTTGGTCATTAGTGACTTTTCACAATAAACAACTGTGGACCTGTGACATGACAACAGTAACTTCCAGAGGATGATGAAGTAAAGCAAAGAAATCCTAAAATCCAGGACTCTTAAGAAGGCCTTCAAGAAAGTCCTATAAATACTGAGGAAAGCTAGTCAAGAGCAAACAGTGCAGTAAAAGCCTATTACGTTATTCAGTTGCAGCCTAGCTAGTTTACTTTATAAAGGACTTCCTTAAATTGCTTTTAATTTAAAACAGAGCCTGGTATCAATGTTCACATCACTCTGTGTGCTCCAGGCAGAGATTAAACTTTTACATTTTTGCTTTGTTCTCCTTTTTTCCCTCCTAATGCAAAGCCTCCAGATGATCAGAAGGCTGGATTCCAATGGGTACTGTGTTGCTAATTTATGAGATTTGTGGCTTTTAGAGATTATTTTGTTGAAATTAGTGTAAGCACTGGTGATGCAAGATAAGAAGAAAGAGCTTTACACTGCTTATGCATTTCTTCTGAAGTTTGAAAATCCTATTTAGAGGCCAACTTTAACATGATTTAAGACTTCCAGCAGTGTTCCTGGAAGCATAAATAAGTAAAGCTTGAAGTTGTGAAAGTGAGTGTATTTCAGCTTCCTACTTCTTTTTGTGAGTGTGGAATGCAAAAGTGGAACTTGGATTTGAGTGAATTTAAAACTCTGGTGCTTGGCATTTGCTGACTGTGTGTCAACTGCATGACCACACTTTCAAAGGAAGTATTGAGAGGGACGGAAGAAGAATATTTGAAAGTGTATTGCTGTGGGGCATTTGCTGACTGTTCAATAACCATTAAATAACCAATAAGCAATTATCCTGAGTTTTGCTGTTAAAATAAATATTTGTCTTAGTTTTGTTATTTTTTTCAGTAAAACAGTAAAGCATCAGCTAAACATTTTCTAAATCCTTTTGTGTTTATCTAACACAAATTATGAATTCTGAATAGCTTACTCTGCCTGGTACCAACCCCTGGGTATCTCTGAACAGAACTTTATGGACCAGTTACCTTATAGTAGTTAGAAAATGGTAAGTAGCACTAAAAGGCTGCATATCAATGCCGTTTGTTACTAAATATATAAAAATAAAAATATAAGAAATATCAGAAGCATGTATAAGAAGCTTGAACTGCTCTTCTTTGATGATTCTGTTACTTGGGAAGGCTAGAAAGGACAGATATTTTACCTTTCATCCAGCTGGTACCTTTCAGAAAAAAATCCCTTTAAGAAATATGGGGAAAACCTGACTGTTGAATCTCTCTTTTTTCCTTTTTTTCTTTCTTTTTTTTTCTTTCTTTTTTCTTTCTTTCTTTCTTTCTTTTTTCCCCCCTTTTTTCTTTTTTCTTTCTTTTTTTTTCTTTTTTTCTTTTTATCTTCTTGTTTTAGTAAAGTTTCAACATAAGTTAAATTTCAGAGTTTAACCTGTGGCACAATGCACATAATCATAGTAAAAGTGTGTCTTTCTTAGATTGTTCATTATAATAGTGATGGCATTTGTGTTCCCAAGTCACTGTTCCATGTGATGGAGACCTGCTTTCTTGAGCATGGCTGAACACATGCCTGTCCATGGGAAGAGGTGAATGGATTTCTTGTTTTCCTTTCTTGCATGTGCAGTTTATGCTTTACCTATTAAATTGTATTTATCTCAACCCACAAATTTTTTTCCTTTTAAGTGTTCCAATTCTGTCCCCCATCCCACCTGGGAGGAGTGAGCAAGCAGCTGTGTGGGGATGAGTTGATAGAAAAAAATAAGTGAGAAAAGTAGAAGAAAAACAGCCCTTGAGACACCCAGGTAAGGGAAGAAGGAGGGGAAAGAGGCACTCTAGGCACCACAGATTCCACACAAATCATGAATAAGACCAGTTGTTCCCCTGCAGCCCATGGATGATCACGTAAGAGCAGACATCTGCTCTATAGTGTGTGTGAGACCCCACTCTGAGGCAGATGGATTTGCCCTGAAGAACTGCAGCCTGTGAAAAGAGTCCATGTCAGACTGACCCCACTCTGGGTCAAGAAAAAAGTGTGAGGAAGGAAAAGCAGAGGCAATGTGTTATGAACTGAGTGTAACTCCCATTCCTCGTGTCCCTGTGCCGTTCAGGAGGGGAACAGACAGAGGTTACAAAAGTGAGGGAGTGAAGGTGGGCCTGGGAACAAGGGGAGGTGGGTTTCATATAAGTCTCTTTAGTTTTGATTTGTTTCTCACTAATCTGTGCTATTTTTAGTTGACAATAGCTGAAATTTATCTTCTCCAAATTCCATCTATTTTGCCCATGATGATAATAGGTAAATGATTTCCCCATCTGTATCTTGACCCATGAATTTTTTCACATTATTTTCTTTCCCCATACTGTTGAGGAAGGGGAGTGAGAGAACATCTGGATGAGCACCTGGTGGCCAGCCAAGGCTGAGCAACCACAATCTCTCTTCTCTTATCCTAGATTAAATAAGCTTACATCCATTATTATTTTATTGTGGGTTGTTATCAATGTTTTCTGAATTTTTCCTCTTTTCTTTACTGCACGCTTACTGATTCAAAGCTCTTCTGAAGTGTCGCATGGCGGACTTTGACTCCAACTAAGTTTCCCCAAGTTGATAAACAACTGTGGTTTTCACATTCATATTACTGTTGCATCCAAGTATTAGGCTTGCAGTATTCATCCTTACTTTTCTGTTTGTAGGTTAACAATAAACCTTCAGGTTCCTCTTTCCCCAACCAGTTGATATGTACAAGCCTAAGGGGTTGCTGTTAAAACATCATCTGAACCCTGAGAAATCTAGGTAGGTTGAGTCTCAGTTTTACAACAAATCTTCTGATGTGAGAACTGGACAAGCGTTCTTGTTTGACTGACCTTTCTGCCTCAGTTCCCTTCCTGTGTCTCTCAATTTATTATGTTACTTTAGATTGCAAGCTTTGCACATTAGGACTGAGTGTGTATATGCAATGTCTGGTACAGGGCTGTGATTTAAGCTGGGTTCAGTACTACCAATAAAAATAAATTGTGTCATATTGGCTTTCTTGGTATTCAGTGGAAAGGCTGGTGTTTCTGCTGTTGATTATTGAGAATGGTAAATAAAGTGACATACATCTATGGAATAATAGTTTTCTGCTATGCAAAAACACAGAAATATTTTGCATTTTATTTAGGATGTCTATTTCTAAAATAATACTTTAAAAAAAGGTAGCATGATATTTTATTTAGTTTAGTTTTGACAGGAAGTAAATGAGAGATAATAGAGGTAATGTAGGCTGGACAGAATACTTCACATCTTCAAAGTGCTATGCCAGCTCTAGCTAATTAAACCTCACAGTAGGCAAAATATGTTGTCTTGGAAGCAAACCAAGAGTATTTAGATAAGAATTAGATCAGAAGAAAAACAAATCATAGGTCAGATAGTTCTAACAAATCTCTTTTTTTTCTTCCAGTTTGGCTGTCTGACAAATGCATTTCTTCTATAATGGAGGGAAAAAAATATTTGTGTCTTTTTAACACTTTCTGAATCTAAATGTGAGATTGAAAAGTCATATTTTTTTAATGGTGCAAAATAAACCCTACAAGAACCCTCTCACATATATTAATGTGTTAAAAATCAGACAGGTAATAGTAGGTATCTTAACAGAGGTCTAAAGGTTCATTATGCAAATGACAGCTAAGTCTGTATCAGGTTAGCTTGGTCAGTATAACCAGAAAAACAAGTTCACACCAACTTTGTAAGAACTTAAGCAGCAACAAAATGAAAAATCTCACTTTCATTAGAAAAACATGTAACTTTATATAGATGAGGGAAAAGTAATTTCAGATTTAGATTTTAAAAGAGCAAGAACAGGACCAGACGTAATTGCACATTCAGAGTTTGCTTAGGCTTGAACCTTCTGAAGATAATTTAAGCTACTGTTTTAATCAATGATCTTAATGTCAAGAAAGAACTACTGTATTATACCAGGTTTTCAAACTTGTTTATTTTCTTTTCCTCATGTGACTGCTCAAGGAAGTGTAGGATCTCGCACAGTTTTTGCTAGAGAGATTATAGTCTCTGAAGTAAATTTAGTGAAGGTCTAACTAACCAAAATTGCTTCAGCCACAAAAATTTAATTTGAAATTTTAAAATTGTATTAGAGGTACTTCCCCATACCTTTATTTCTTAATTTCTTGTCTGGAAAAATGTCATGTTGTAACCTATGAAGTTTTATGTTTGTACAGCTTTCAGTAGTTGCCCTACTTTTACACTTTATGGTATGAAGGAATCATACATCAAACTTACCAAAAGAGGCCAAGACAAAGAAATGTGAAGAAAGAATGTTTCCTAAGTGTGAATTGTTTTGTTATTAATATTATGGAAATGAACACAGTGTGTGTATTCAGAACTACAAGATCAAATCTTTGAAAATATTGCTGTGTATTGAAAGCTTTAAATATCTTGTAGTCACCATAAAATTCTACTCACCTGCTTGCTTGTTAAAATCCATTTAAGATGGTCATTGATGGTAAATATTACCATTTCTGTATTATCCTGTTATATGAGAGATTATAAACAGAAACTTTTATTTAAATTTAAGTGCACCCAATGTAACACACCAACCTACTGTGATTTATTCACAGATTTAAGACACTTCCTCACTTGACAGAATTAATTTATGGATCACTTAAACTGAATTGATCTGATCAGGAATGTGCACTAACCCTTTTCTCTTATTTCATTAGTATTCTTATTATCTTTTCTAAGTCTTGAGAGCTTTTCTTTGTGAAAATGAGTACAACACACATTGGCTGTCTGAACGAAGAGGTACATTCTCCCCTAACTGAACATGAACATACACATAGTCTAGAGGCACTGAATTCTAGGTTTTTCCCAGTTTTGAGTATACTTCAAGGATTCAGTTGCTTGCTAATAAATTTAAAATATATATGGAGTTCTTGTAACACTTAGAGGTTCCTATTTTTTATTCTAGAAATAAATTGAGTATCACTCTTTTAAGTGTAACTAATTTTCCTATTATTAGTAGTTGTAAAAATTTAAAAATAGAAGGAAATCAAACTACTTTGTGCTATTCAGATTATTCTTTAAAGCATAACCTGACATAGATTTTATTATTTTACACTTTGAGGTTCCATTAGGAGAAATTGTTGTCTACCTATCTCTTGAGAGATTCCCCTCAACAACAAATCCTCAAAAGGCATTCTCTGGCTCCAAACCCCTTGTTTTCATCCCCAAATGATTTTTTTAATGACAAATAATAATTTACTAATGTTGTCTAACAGTTGGCATTTTCCCAGAATTTCAAATGTCTGGAGCTATACTAGAAAACCAGAGTAATTCTCCCATTGTGAACTATAGACAGTGGCTATAGAGAATGCAAGATTCCTCTAAATATGCAATTTTTTAAAAATCAGCCTTTTTAAAGGTCTTTTCAAAGGAACTTGTCCATAATTTTTACTGGTGTGTTTTTTACTGTTGCATGAAGTACAATGAAAATATCTCAGAAATCTATTTGGGACAAATATTAAAATGTATTCTAAACAGTCTAAGTAAGAAATGAGATAACAGCTAGTTTGGACAGAAAAGAAAAGATTTAAGCTTAATCAGCATTACAGGTTAACTGCTTCTCTACAAGTCATGGAAAAGAGGAGATGCAGGGAAGAATTTTTTTCAAGTTGGTAATGTGATACTGTAGATAATTATGTAGATGATTATGGGGACTTCTAAATCACAAAGAGCAGAAACAGAAAATTACTTGTTCAGACACTGAAAATAGTCATACTATGGAGGCTAAAATTTATTCTTGTCAGCCACAAGACTCAAAATTTTGAGAATAAACACAAATATAATGTGATGGGATATTTAGAAAAAGATTTCTGTGGTTTTGCTTCATTTTAAGGGCTATTAGGAATTAATATAGAATGCTCGCTTCTAAAATATATGATATAGAAGGTTCACTTCTAAAACAGCTTTGTTGTGATAAGGAAATTTCAGCTGTTTATGGAAGACATTTCTTCCCATGGAAAGTTCAATGTTGAAACACTTTGTGCTATCTTTGGGGAGTTTAATGTGATGGGACAAGAAAAAGAAACAGGCTTGGAATGTAAGGAAGCTTGCAACAAAATATTGCAATTAACAGCTGCAAAGCTTTGAATGCCAAAACACAATTCCAAGAAATTAAGTTCTAAGATTTCCTAATTTTTCCATCTGTTGGCAAATTAAATAAATAAATGAAAGGGCTGTTGTATGTCTTCGGGAAGAAAACTCATACAAAGTTCCTTACTCCTGAAATGTCTTATGACATTATTTCCACTATCTTCACATCGATTTGTGTTTTAAAATTCAGTTATTCTACGGGCTTCACATTTTGAAGTGTCTTGAGAATAAATTCTTCCTGATGCAATTTGCCTCTGATTTGAGGTAAGCATTTTTATGACTTGATAGTTTGTGTTTAGCTTTTTTATTATGCGTGAGGAGGAGGTGAAAATGATGCCTAAAAGATTATTTTTTTTTCTTAGAGTTTAATTTTTGGAAATTTCACTCATGGTTAGAAAGTTCTAACTCCATCAAACCAATCTAGCTTCATCCTTTAGCACTGATATCTCAATTGGTTGGTTTGAATTCAGAATGCTTAGAACAAAACAGGAGGTGGGAAAACTATTAAACTACTAATTTCAATACATTAACTTGCCTGACCTGAAATACAAGAATCAGGCCATTACTACAATTTTACATTGCTGTATGTTGGCTGGAACAAAAAAAGAACTGTATTAGTGTAGCACAGTGTAACTGGTCCTACCTGCTAGCATACAAACTATTTTCATGTCCCTTTAGGAACCTTCAGATTAACACTCCATTTTATTGCATTACAGGTATAGTCAGTGCCACTCAATTTATGCATGTTTATGTATAGATATTCATCTTAGCTGGATACAGTATTTTGCAGTGCAATTTATAATGGAATCAAATTTATAAGCACCATGAAATTAATCAGACCATGTACGTATTGAAGCCATTTCTTTCAGTATCAATAAGGATCAATGAAGTGAGGATGAAGAAAGCAATTTTAAATCTCGACTATCTAGAGATGTGCTTGTTGGCTTGAACAACTTCAATGGATCCCTCTTCTCCCTTGGGTGTCTCTTGAGGTCTCAGTCCAGCTCAAATGTGTCAAATTAATGTAGCTTTATTTTGATTTGAATACTTGCCCTATTAAAACCCTCAACAAACCAAACCAACAACAACAACAACAAAACCCCTTAGAATTAATACATACACCCCCAGTGGGCTATTTGCATTTTGATTCACATGACACTTTTGTTTTGTTCAAGTAGTTTTGCTCTACATATTACTGAAGAGCAATCTGTACCATATAATAAAATAATACAAATCACTTTTCCACTGAGAAGAACTAATAAGTCTTTTGTCATTTTTATTACTAAATGTTTATTGGAAAAAATAAATTCTGTGCACTCAAGCATAATTTTACCTTATGTCTGAATGTTTGTTTGTTAACAAAATGTAATTGTCCTTTCCATCACTTCTGTCGAGAGTGTGGAGAGAGTTTCTGCGTGCCATCTCCTGAAAAATGAAGAAGTTTTGTTATACTTTGAAAGTTGCACAGGCAAGAGGGTATTCATATCTTACAGTTTCAGTTGTTTTCTAATGGAAGTTACTGAAATGAAAATATACTTGTCCATGAAGGGAATAAAACCATGCATTTTTGTTTTCTTTCAGAAAAAAGATCCAACAACACAGGTTCAATTTCAATTACAAGGAGCAGAGCATTTAACATAGTAGAAAATTCCTTTTAATGGATACAGGCTGAAGAAATGGGTCACCAGGAATACCATGAAGTTCAAAGAGAAGTGCAAAGTTCTGTACCTGGGGAAGAACAATTCTATACAGAATTATGTGTTGAGGATTATGTGGAAAGCAGCATGGCCAAAAAGGAGCTCTGGGTCCTGATACACAACCAGTTCAACATGAGCCAGGGAGCCCTTGCTGCAAGGAATGAAAATGGTACCCTGGGCTACATGAAACTCCAGGGGAGGGGATCTTGCCCCTTTATGCAGCACTGGAGAAACCACATTTGTAGTCCAGTTCTGGGCTTCTCTGTACAAGAGAGACACGGGTGTACAAAAGAGACTTCAATAAAAGGACAGAAGGGTGCTTGAGGGACTGGGGTACCACGTATGTGAGGGAAGGCTGGGGCCATTGTGCCTACAGAAAAGAAGGCTCAGGAGGGGTCTTATCAATCTGTGTAAATATTTGAAAGGAGGGTGCAATGTATGTGAATATCTGAAGAGAGGCTTTTTCAGTGGTTCCCAGTGACAAGAAGAAGAGGCACAAACCAAAATGTAGGAGGGGCTGTCTGAACATCAGGAAGCATATTTTTACTTTAAGGATGATGGAGGACAGTGAACATGTTGCTAAGGCAGACTGTGGGTTCTTTATCCCTGGAGATATTACAAATGCAGGCCCAGGCAACTGGCTTTGGGTCATCCTACTTGACCAGGGGAGCTGGACTAAATGACTTCCATAGAACCCTTCCAAACTCAACCAATATCAAATTCTGCAATTCTCTCAGTCTACAATTTTTATCGTGATTGTATGGCTTAGGATCACAATTCCCATTGACTTACAGCAGAATTGTGCTTCAGCTCTGAGAGTGGCTTTGAAAAATCTCTCCCATTAGCATGTTACATCAACACTGACAGTTGGGGTTTTTTTGCTTAGTTTCCAATGTACTTAGGATTCTACATTTTCAAACTTTTGCCAAGTCTTTTTTCATGTGTCCTCTGCTTTGTATTTGAAGCTGTTCATTTGAGGGACTACTGTTTCATAAAATTATTTGTGACTGTTTTCTTATGTCCCAAACCTCATAATTACTGACATAAAAGCTCTACATAGATCTCAAATTATCCATGAACGAGAGTAAGCTCTTGCAAATACTGCGATCTCTAGAGGAAGATTAGGCTGCTATTGATTTAGTGGCAAGAGTCTAATAATAATAATGGCAATATAGAATCATGGACTAAGTACAGATTCCAATAAAGATGTTAGGTGCTATCAGATTAAGGATAAAGGATTGTTTAACTGATATAAATAAAAATTCATGAGTTTGTAGAGATTTGGAAAGTGCCTTGAAACAAACAAACAAAAAAACACAACAAAACACTCTGTTTTGAATCATCCCATTTCATATATTCTTACAAGTTGGTTTTTTTTCTGATAAGCTTTTATATGGTGATTATGACATACTGGTCCAGATGTATATTTTGGTGAGATATGATGTGTCATGTGGGACTTTTTGTTTTTGCATAAAATGACTGTTCTCACTGCTCTCTAAATCTTCCTGAGGATTGGAAGAGGAGAGGGAGGCACTGAGCTATTCTCCCTGGTATTTGACAGGACATGTAGGATTGTTTTGAAGCTGCACCAGTGAGATTTGTCTGGGTATTAGGAAGCATTTGTTCACAGCAAGGGTGGTCAAACACCACAACAAGCTTCCTAGAGTGATGATCTATGTCCCAAAGCTCTCAGTGTTTAAGAGGCATTTGAACAATGCCTTTAGCAACTTTTTTAACTGTTAGTCAGCCCAGAAGTGGTCGGGCAGTTGGACAATCAACTACAACAATGGATTGTTGTAGTTTCCCTTGAACTGAAGTATTCTATTCTACTACAATTTTCTTAAAAATGGTCTCACCTATGTTTACTACATTTTTAGATAAGTGGTTCCTAAAACAGTCAATAAGTCTGTAAAATAAAATAAAAATGTAAATTGTGTGGTCACAGAAGGGACAGGATATAGAGCTTCATACAATTTCTTTGGGGATGTATGACAGCTTGTGAAAAATTTCTTGGAAAATGATGCTTACCATTCTCTCTATAACAATATTCTGTTCATTATTACATGATATAAAATATCATTCTAGAATTGGCTATATTTTACAAGTTCCAAAATTTTTCTTGGTGTATACAAAGAGCTTTTTATGTGTCAAGGATTTTTAAGATCTTCCTAATGCAAGGTAGGCCCTTTACATGTATTTTGCTAGTGTTTTATCAGGCAGCAAATCAAAAGAGACACCTCAGAAAAGAAACGTGTTGTTTTGGCTGAAACAGTCTACTGGGATTTGACACATCTTTGATTTCCTAATTTGCTGTAGTTTTTCTGTACAGGCTTTTCTGTAAGCCTGAGAGTGTGAGGTTCTCTAACTTAAGATGCATTGTTTGAGTTCCTGAAAGTAATCTCATTCAAAGACAGAGACAAGAAGATTACCTTTTGGATGTAGTTTTCTTTCTCTCTTAACTATTGTAAGAACAAAGAAAATTAGCTAAGACTAGATATCTATTTTTCTTAATAGCAAAAATTTGCTGAAGAAAAATGTTCCCAGGTTTCCTTGATTGACACAGCTTACTCATGGACACCAAAGGCTTAGATGTGACCTAAAAATACAATATCTCCCATAACAGCCACTTTTGTAGTACAACTTTACTGAGCTGATTTTGATGTTTACCTCTGGGTGAGGAGCTGTACATATGAGGTAAGGGACCAGATCTTTTGTTTCGCTATGAAGGAATTTAGAGGACAAGTTATAAGCATTAGTGTAAGTGAGAGGCATCTTGCTGAAATTGATTTCTCAGTTGTCCTTTCTCTAAAGTACTGTGGAGAATATAATCCTTTCTTATTATCTTTGTTTTACATTAGCTTTTTAGAGACTGTGTTTTTCACTGGGAGTTGTCTTTTATTATTGCTTATTATGTTTTATTATCTTTCACCTATTAGGAACAATTTTGTGTAAACACACAATACAACAATGAATACAATAGTTCAAGCCCTCTAGTTTAAGAGCTCCACCTTCAGAATTTAAGAATTAAATTCTTAATAATTGCAAATGAAACAATTAAGTTACTAAATTATGAATATTTTTTGTTATAATAACAAGTTATTTCAAGGTTATCTCTGCATGCATCAGAGCCTTGTTTCCTAAGTTTTACAAAGGTTATCTTAAGTTCTGTAGAGAGTATTTCCAGATTGGAAAAGCCAACCATAAAGAAGTTCTGCAGTATTCCTTAATTTCCATTTTCCCTGTGCACTACGTTTACAAAGTAATGTAAATCTACAGACCCTACATGCCAATATAAACTCACACTGATCTCTTTGCAGGCTCACAGCCAACATTTGTATTATCAACAGTAAGTATCATGGAGAGGCTGTGTGCAGTCATACTTCAAATTAGATTAAGAAATTAATACTTAATATGTCATGATTTATAATAGTGTATTTTCTTGACAACAGTGTTAGGCTAATTGTTTCAATTAGGTTGGAATTCATTGCTTGTTACTGGGAATTCGTATTGATTAAGAGATTAGATACCAGAAAGTATGCAACAATTCTATTGCTTCCCAGCAGTAAAATAGATTGCCAATTTAAAGACTTTTCTAGTGCAACTCAGTATTTGCAACACCTTTACACAAAGTTCTGCATAATTCAGGGATTTTATTTGTCTGTGTTTGTGGTCCCTGACTAAACAATACATTTTGGAGAATTCATAGAACATTAAATTTGAAGACTGGGGTTATAAAATCATATAATTAAGGATTATTTAATAAAAACTGTATTTCTAATTCAAACTATGTCTGTCAAAGATTCATACAAGATTTTTTAGTCCTTTAACCCAGTTACTAATTAGTTTGAACTATTGTAGATAAAACCAGCATGAGTAAGAGGTTAGTCACACAGTTTCTTGAAGTGCTTGTTGATATCTCTTCTTCTGAGCATCTGACTAAGGTTCTTTTATCCTGCCTGTTGAAGCTATGCCTGTGTTTCTCTAATCCTACTTCTGACGAAGTCTATAGAGTAAAGAACAGACATTGGTATTTTTTTTTTTTTATTCTTACATATCATAATTTTGAGTGGAATAAGAATAGTGTTTAATTCTCTTGGACAGCTCATATGCCTTTTTTTTTTTTTTCCCTGTCATCCCACTTAGTAATTAGAACAAACATATATATGGAGTATATTTCAGTGCTTGATTTTTTGATATCTTTTTTAAATGGTGTTAGAGATTTTGATTTGTGAGTGAAGAAAAACAGCTTGGTTAAATTAGTGTGTCTCATATTCTGCAGTGGAGGTTGATACTGTGAGCATTTCTCTTGTCTACCTGTGGGTTGTATTACTGAAAAATATTCTTTGAAGATTTAATTTTCAAGCCAAAGCAAAAACCTTCACGGCAATAGAACAATGTAGGGCACCCCTTCCTTTAAGGAAAATATGCAAGTCTCTGACACTAGGGGAAATGTCATCTTGCCACTTTATAAAATGTCAAATCATTTCGTGACCTATTTCCCTCGGTATCCATAGGAATCCCAGTACTGTGGATCAGCACAACCTGGGGATCTGCATTTTGTACACAGTTTCTGTCTGGAAGAACACATATGTGCTCCAGTGTTTGGTGAGTCTTTTACCAGTTTGGAAGCACCTGTGTTTTGAGAGGAGACTGCCTTTGGGAGAATGTAAAGCTTTATCCTCTAGAGAGAGTTGAGGCAGGGACATGGCTCCACTATGAACTGCCAAATAAAAGATTGGTTCCTGTGTGACAACCATCTTTCACCTTCTCCACTGCAATTACATGAGACTGTGGGACAAGACAGAGCTAGTCTTGTTCCTTGGGCTTGGCCCTCTTAGAAAGTATGTGACCTTCCAGGTGTCTGATTGGTGACATGGTCTTTTCTTCTTAAAGAAACCATTCCCTGGACACCACTGGTGTCGGGGAATTCCTTGTGAGAGGTCCAGAAGCAGGTGTTGCATGAGGAAAGTGTCATATTCTGGGAAGTTATGTGAGTGGATCCTTAAGCTAAATGCAAAGTGTAAGACTTAACAGACCTGATTAAACCATTACATGGTATCTTGTAATAGGAGGACAAGCCAGCAGAACTTGTTCTTTCAATTAAGAATTATTTTAATTCAAGGTTGAGTAGCAGGTTAGGAGACATTTGTTTTTATTTCATTATTGTTAAACATATTATTGTTTCTTCTTAAAAATCAAATCAAAGTGAATGCCATTATAAACAGCTAGTGAGAGAAAGTAGGAAATTTAGCCCAAATTATTTTGTTCTGTAGACGATTCACTGCCTGCAATATTTACAGCTATGGACTCTAAATGACTTGTATGGGGTATTGATTCAAATTGCCTTAAACATAGCAGGCAAAAAACGATTACATTAGAGAAAATTAAATTTAAACATCATTACTCTGACTGCCAATGGGTGGAAGCTCTTATACAGCAAAGCAGAAAGTACATCATCTTTAGGGTTTCCAAATTTGCCAAGTGTAAAATTGACATTTGTGGCAGCTCCTGCATGCAGTGGCACAGTTACTTGCAATAGTTTGCTGGGTGTACCATAGTAAATCATGAAATTAAACTTTGTCCAATATTTCATGGTTTTGGGAGTGAGTTACTGCTTACTACATAATTCAAATGTATTGTAAATGTTAAAGGATTATAATCCCTTTCACTGAAATAGAACCCCACAATCTAAAGCCATGCTTTGCTTGCCTTTCCAAGCTAGGCAATTGCTAGTTACACACTCTTCACATTTGAGAGCTGGTGTTTTCCCTAAGTCTGAGGAAATAATTTAAAAAGTCTAAATGTCTGTGGAGTTTTTTCTGTTTTTTTTTGTTGTTGTTGTTGTTGTTGTTTGGTTAGTTGGTTGGTGGGGTTTTTTTTGTTTTGTTTTGGTTTGCTTTTTTGTTTTTGTTTGGTTTGGTTTGGTTTTGGTTTTGGTTTTATTTTTGTTTTTTGGGGGAGTTGTTTGTTCGTTTGTTTTTACAGCGGAACAAGAATTTTGGCACTTTAGTAAAGAATACTAAAAAATTTCACAGAAGCATATTTGCACAGAATAAGACCCTTATCTAAAAAAACTTTTGCCTCCTATTTTGAACCTGCCTATTCATTAAGGTCAAACTGTGTGCTTGGATCACCAGAGGGAGACTTTCTTGTAATGCATAAGTTGCTCTATAAAGCTGCTGAAGCCATAGCTACCAGACTCCTGAGACCTTCCAGGGGAAAAAAAATACATAACAGTTTAAGTGTTAGATAAACAAAACTGTTCAATGAAGAAAAGTCTTCACAGAGAAGTTGGCCTCTGACACACCAGAAAGCCTGGAAATATGTAAACTAACTCTGAGCAAGCTACATGCAGTCTGCAAGATAAACTTGACCTTGCTCTATAGGTTGAGTCTATACGAAGTGTATGCCTTGCAGCTTGGTGTCTCCCTTCACATCAGTACACCCCAGCCATATTTTCCTTGTTAAAAAAGAAAAAAATATGGAAACAGGCTAGAGTCAGACTGCATCAAGATTAAAGGTTTTAGAAATACCCCTAGGATGTGTATAGAGCCAGTGGAATCCTCAGTGACTGGAGACATTTAAAGAGGGTGCCTTTATCCAAGTTGTGGTCCATCCTTGAAGGCTATATCCAGGTCAGTCAGCAGTTCCAGTTGATAGTGATTTAAGGATAAGAGGATACAAGGTTTTTTTAATGAAAACACAGAGGATGCTGAAATTAAATTTTAATATAGACAAGTATAGAGAAAATTTCTGTTATGGCTGAATTCTGCCTGTTTTGAAATGTAGAAGCTAGCTTTTTGAGCTGACATAATTTTAGAGTTAACCTATTTTTACTTCAGCATTGTATTGAGCTTTTGTTGCCATACTTGTTTGGCAAACAAAAAATGATTCAATTTCCAAAGTCACTGGATTGCTATCAAAGTGCAAGAAGCCATGATCACAAGGAAGACCAAGGACAGTGAGAACTTTCCTCACAAATGTGCAGAGGCTAGGTTATGATTTGCTGCCTTGATAGCCTGGACTTGGCAGAAAATTCACCCATGACAAATGTTGACTGCAATCTTTCTAGTAAGCAACAGAAAATAAGAGAGGATCCAAAACTGGAAATTCACTTTTGAAAACTCTTAAAAGTAGTTAGTTTACCGTCTTCAAAAGGGATGTTCATAACTACCATGGAAGAGATTGGGTTGACAGGGACTGGGGGTTGTTTCACCAAGCTGGCATTTATAATAGTAAAATTTAACTCATGAATTTTGTTGTTTGATTGTTAGTATAGTCCCAAACTTGGTCCTGGACCAGGCTGACCTGCACAGTCCCAAACTAATGTTGGGCACAGAATAGCACCTAGCACAGGAGGGAGCATTTCCAACAGAGAGTTTTACTGTTGGTATCTGAGTGTTAACATCTTTTTTTCTTGGTTAATATCATCTTTCCCTCTTTAAATTGCCATTGTGTTTTAAAGGAGTATAGTAGTCAACAATTTTTTAAAGATGGTGTCTTTAGGAAACTTCTCTAGAAATATGGACTCTGAACTGGGAGTCTATATTTGCACCTAGAATATAGTTTTATGCATGAATATCAGATCATGACTTAGATATTTCAGTATCCAATACAGACCTAACACCTGGTTCTCAAAAACGAAACCCTCAGTTCTCAAAAATGAAATTTCTGAAATTTGGCGAACAGCTTCATTCATGTGAATAAAGATAAAATATTATCTTTTAATCTGGCCTACTCTGTGATTGTCTTAAAAGCACAGTACAATTGGACATCAAGGAAAAAGACTCTAACAAGAGTTAACTCTGTTAGATACTTTTGCAAACTAATTGAATAACCAGAACACATCACAAACATGAATGACTTCTAACTGCATTTGGCTTCTTCCTTATATTATTTATAAATAATATCTTTGTCCAGACAACTCAGAGGACAAAACCAAATGGAAATGTGAATACGTTATTTTAAAACTCTTATGTTTCTATGTACATTTATTTTTACTGTAACTACTGTGAGCCCTTATCAGTAGGTTTAGATATATTAAAGAAACAAATGGAATTTTTCTGTGATCATTGTGCAAGCTCTTTCTTAACTCACTGTAAGTGTGAATACAAACTTGTTGGAAAGCTAAAAACTTACTCTAATTAATCCTTTGGAGAACAATTAGTAGAGCTGAGGATATAAAATTTAAACCTCCCAGGTGGGCTTTTGTATAACAGTCTCATAGAGCACTAATAAAAGGACTATACTTCTAAAAGCTAATGCACTTGTAAAACAACCAGAGCATAAAATATTTGTGTAATAATCAGGAGAACGAAGCAGAAGACTGTTTAAATAAATTCCACTTGTCAAGGAGAATAGATTCTTGGAATGATTCTCTCCCCTTCTCCTCTGTTAACATTTCTAGTTGTTATGCTTTATGACTCTCTTTTACAAGGCATGATCATTTTTTATTGTTTGTTTGTCTGGTTTGGTTTTCAGAGACAGTGAATTAAATTTGTATTTGGAGAGATGTGTGTGATGGATTTAAGTGAGGCTACTAACATGCTCAAAGCTAATCTGAGTGGTTTCAAAACTGAAGCCAAAGAAGTACAACTGGCAACAAAAAAAAAAAATTGTTGGGCTATTATTTTTGAAATAGCTTGTATTCAAGTGGAAATTTCCAATAGAAAATTCAAGAAAAAAAACCCAAACTAACAATAACAACAACCAAAAATCTACCCACTCACAACTGTCAATAATAGTTCCCCTCGGATTTGGGAAATATTACAAAAAACAGACTAAAACTGTTTAGCTATACTTGACTTGAAAATCAGCAAATGCAATCAAAACATGCCTTGACCTTTACAGAGAAGAAGGGTTGCATACTGAGAGTACAGGAGAAGAACACAGCCACTAGACACATTTTCAGACATAACAGCCCAAGAATTTGGTTACTTAGGTATATTTACCTGCTCAACTAAGAAAAAGGTTTGTGCGACTTATGGCTGGTGATGAAGATGAATGTAAGCAGGGATGTTAATCTGCCTCCTGTGAGTTTTTCTTGTCCCTCTGTTCAACAAATGGAAGACTCTGTTCTCCCAGACTTATCCTGTCTATTGGCTGTCTCCTCCTGTGATGTCCTGCAGAATTCCAAAGTGCTTCTTTTGACAGAAGCCACTGCCTTGCTGGAGCTTCCATCATTGCAGGAGGATGTAAACGCTCATTTTTCCCAGCCTTTCAGGTAGAATGCAGCATAACCCAACAGAAGTGACCACCAACAGATTTTAGGAAATATATTCAGAAACCTTGAGTCTTTTTTTTAAAGCCTTCAAGTAATTAGTTGTTGAATGCTAATTATCGAATGGTTCCTAGTTCTGACAGCTTCTCCAAACACCTCTTTTACTCTGGCACTCAGAAGGTATCTTCTCTAGAATATCCAGAGCAAAGACATTGAAAACATCAGATTACATTGTTGTATAAATCAGGCTGAGAAGCATGTTTGGAACTAAGTGAAGAAGGAAGAAGGCAATTTTTAACAATACTGAAATTTAGAGGTTTTAAACCTTGTAGAATATATTATATATTTTTTGTCTGTCACACAGACAAAATTGTCAGGGTGTCTCAGTGAGCTTTTATTAAGTTCTGGGAGATTTTGAGGAACTGCTTTTAGACAAATAGTGTTTTGGATTTCACTCTTGTTTCTGAATATGCCTGCTCAGATCTAAATGTTGTAGCTCCCAACTGTGCCTGCAGAAACAGCAGGCAAAAGAGAGGCTCCAGAGAACTCCACCCTAGGTTTTCCCTGCAAATGTAAAATTTGCCTATGCTGTAGTGGTCTGCATCAGCAGTTTTTACAGACAAGACAGTCTCAGCAATGATATAAAAACTGGTAATTATGGGCAACTGAGTCATATCCTTCCTATGTAAACTGGCCTTAAGCTTGCTCTGACTGCAGTTCATGCACTGAAACCTGAGGTGGCACAAAATGAGGCCGTATGGTATGTGATCCCTATTCCCTTGTGAACTAACTCTGCATAGACCATGAAATAATGTTGTATAGGCATATTTGTAATGATTGGGCATGAAGAGTGTGGGTTTGAGATTGCAGCAGTGATCACTGCGTGGTACATGATTTCCAGAAGGAGAGGTGTAGTTGCAAAAAGAATATGTAAGTTAAAATGTCCTGCAATAGTTCTGGGTAGTCAAATCTTTGTACTTCTGCCTACTGATTTACTCAAAGAGAAAATGAAAAGGCAAATATTTGATATATTATCTACTTTTTCTGAGAGATGACTTACAGCAGCAAGCATTGATATTGATTCATGGATCTACTGCATTGCTCTGCAATTTTAAGATGCTTTGACAGCTCTCATAGGTCAAGGATCTGTCTATTACCTGGCAAAGATGGGTGTAGGCTACACAAGTAGAAGCTGTTTTTCTAAGTTGCCTCCTGTTCTACTTCATAAATGACTCTTGCTACCTTTTCATTTAAAGTCTTACAGGTGCAAGGTTTTGCTGCCAAAAGAAATCCCCTTAGGCTTAACAAGAAGTAAGGGGGTGAGTTTTAAACACTGTGATTATTTAGTGAGCTGCTGCCGAGTTTTCTATCATCATTGCTTTAGTTTGCGCTCCTTGGCATGCTTTGGCAATAGCAGAAATGATGGCTAAATATAGGATCATCCAGAGGCTGGGGTTGTATTATACCTGAGCAGCAGTAGGAGCAGCAGCAACAGGCTATTGAAAGTTCCCAGGATTTGTTGAGAGATGGTAGAAGGGAGAAGAGCAGACAACACTTCTTCCTTCTTCAGTCACACTTTTATTAAATCTGTCCTAAGTAATAATAAAACAAGCCAATGAGCAGTAAGATTGACCCTTGCTTGTAGCTGTCTGTGTTTTTATCAGGGATATCATCTCACAAAGTTTTACCTTGTGATGATTATCATCCTTCCAGACCAAGCTTAGACATGGCTTTTGGTGAGAGTACACACCAAATTTTCTTCTCAAGAGGCAGTGCAAGGAGTGCCACCTCTTTCTGGGGAGGACATGGCTTAGCCATGGAGGTACAAGCTATCCTGTGACAGCATAGTAAAATAATATATCTCCCATTTTATTTCTGGTACAGATACAGCCTTGGAAGGTACCAAATGGCATAGGAACTTTATTTGGCTATTCAATGCCCTGCAAATTACTTCTCTCCATTAAACTCTGCCATAAAAGTTCATTCCAGTTTTCTAGTTAAGACAATACAAAAGGATGAAGATCTTTCAGAGGTGAGGAAAAGGAAGGAGAGGTAACAGCTACCTTTATTCTTCGATCTACCTCCTAGTTTGGGCATACATGGACACCTCAGCCTGTGTAGTGGCTTTTCAGCTTTGTATGAAGAGGAGAAGCAGATGACAAAGAGCTGGTCATGCTGTGCTCTGACTTAAATAGCAATCTACTTTGTATGGCAGTGTACTGGAATAAGACTTCTGTCATAGCTGTCTTGCAGTAGTGAAAGTTCAGGATAGAAGGATATCAGCAATGCATGACAGGGATGAGATGAGATTTAACACAATCGAGATTTCCTCTTAACATTAAAAAAAGGGAGAGAAATTAATATATAATCATAAAAATACATTGTTTCCTCACCTTCCATAATCAAGCATATGAAGATTAGGACATGTTTCTAGCTTTTGTACATCTTGAATACATTAAATTTCTCTGTGGGGTCATATGCCATCTTTTCCAAAGGATCCCTCTCTTCTTTGCTCAGTAGAGCTGTACAAGTGAGCAAAGGTGTTGCCTATATGAAAAACAAGCCTGGTATTTCTTAACTTTGAAATTATCCAAGTTGCCAACATTCATCACAAATTATTTAACTTTACAGTAACATTTTCTGCACACAAACTTTATACATCTGTTAAATACAGTGATCTTGCTTTAGAAACAGCTTTTAGAGGGATATAAATTAGATTTTTTTCACTTCTTTAAGTCTCACCTACTCCATTTCTGCCCATGTGTTAAGGAGTCTCAGTCTAAATGGCATGCTGAGATATAGAAATATGGAAATTAAGTAACCAATCTCTTTTATGTTACACCTCCTTCCGGCTTCTAAGCATGTAAATTGTAATGAGACTACCTTTCACATTAGTAAAGTGGCTGTAATTAGACCTAAGTGACTGCAAGCAAGCCTGAGTCACAGTTCCCTATACATGGCTTCTTAGTTTGGCACACTTTCAAATTTATCTGATCATCACATCTAAGCTTCATATCATTACATCTAGACATTGCACAAGAACTACAAAAAAGGCTGAACTGTACATGAAGCTTTCAACTGTGTTTGCCCTTTAGTTGTAGAGAAACAACCCTTTCCCTTTTCCATGCACGAGGTACCAGAAGTACAGACTGGCTAACTGTGGCCTTGGTAATAGAGCCCAAATAAGATTTAATGACCATATTTTACCTGTGAAAATATATAAATTGTGAGTTATAGGACCACAAGAAAATAGTTTATCCTAAAAAAAAAGAAAAGAATGTCAAGCATTCTGCTTTTCTGCTGCCTTTTGCTATGCTGATAGATCTATCGTACATTGTCCTGGAGACAGCCTCAGTGAATGATGTGAGCTACAAAACAGCTCCCCAAAGGGTTTGTATTTTATTTGGATAATTTCATTTTTGTGGTTTGTGATGTGTTCCTACAAAGACGTGCACTGGGATGGGCAGATGCCACAATGGAGGGAGGAGAGCAGTTAAAGCAGTTTATTGCTAAGTAAAAAAGTGAGAACGCAGAACAATGAAATTTTATTCTCCAGAATTGTACCCTGTCCTCAAAGATTTGCAAACGTTGGTGGTGTCCATGTGATGCCTTTTTCTATTTAGTCAATTCTTCCTTCTTTAAGGTTGGGTTTGCTCAGAGAAGGTCTGATTTATCCCATGTAAAAAGTGGAGATGTACAGCTGTGCGTGTCTGGCAGCACGGGTGACCTTATTCGCCTATGAAAACGTCGGTGTCTCTCAGGACTTCATGGTTTTAAATTTTTGAACTAACGTGTTTGAAGTTACCTAACTCATCCTTTTGTATTACAATCCAAGTTCTTGGTTCAATATTTCAGAATACAACAGTGTACACACTGACTAAACAAAATACTGAATCATAAACTGAATTTTAAGCAGAAATAGCAATCCTTTCCAAACTGGAATACTCCCGATTGACTTCAGCCTGTTTTGCATTAGTTCTTGAGTGTGCTACTGTCTCAAATACAGAAAAAAATGTTTCTCAAACCAAATTTTTGAAAGGGTAAATATGTAACTTGAAAAAAGCCCAAATACAGAATCTTCAAAGTTCACCAAGACTTCTTTATGTGTTGATATTTACTAAAATCTGAATCCTTTTGGATCAATAGTGTGA
The DNA here is from genome assembly GCA_013400435.1 of Pycnonotus jocosus. NCBI lineage: Eukaryota > Metazoa > Chordata > Aves > Passeriformes > Pycnonotidae > Pycnonotus > Pycnonotus jocosus. The sequence continues at coordinate 112,445 of VWYP01015955.1, read as the reverse complement.
TTCTAAGACACAATTTATCCTTAATGTTTTTACAAACGTTGAATTGTCTCTCAGTGATAGCACTGTGCTCACATTTCTGTGTTGAAGCAATTGTTTGAATTTGGTAAGATTATTCTTGCTAGATTCAGGAATTCATATTCTCTTTTAAGCCAGAACCTGGTGGGTTTTTTGTTTATTTAAAATGGAGATTTGGATAGTGTACTGACTAAATTATAATTTAGACCAGTAGTACCCACCATTTTATGATCTCGAATCTCTCAAGCTAGTTTTTATTTTCTTTTGACTTTGACAAGAAAGAGGTTTTTTTAGTTATTGATAACATGTTACTTGCTTTGCAATATATATAGCAGCTTCCTTGATATGTAGTGTGAAAAGCACAAGTTTGTGGTGGACATCTTGTGACAGGAAATTCAATTTTGAGCTGCCTTTTAAGTGTATGAGGGAGAGAAGAGGACCTCTGAATTTAGCAATCTCAGAGTCTCTAATAGCTGTTAGAAAAAATGATACTAATTAAAATTAGCGATGCTTCTTGCCAAGTGGTGAGGCATATGACTGCACATTAGTCAGGAAATGGATGATTGTGTATATTAAAAGCTTCTCTTTTATTTCCATCTCTGTAGACTGGTTTCACATTGGAGTAGCTCTATTGTCTGGGTCAGAAAAACATGTGATTTCCACTGTTGCAATCTTACATGGGTGAATACCACAAATAACACCAGAATAGTCCAGTCCTCTGGTAACATAAGTGGGAACATTCTCTGTGACAGCACAGCTTAACTACTGTAAAACAGCATTTAGAGATATGACATTTATTTGCCTGTGAAACCCTTGCAATTCTCTTGCCTGAAAAGCTGGGTGTTTTCTCTAGTGTTTTCCTTTTTTTATCTGCTACAACACAGGGAAATTTCTGGAAACAATACGGTGCTCTGGAAATGGAGATCCAAGCAGCACAGGTTTTAAGAGAAATAAATAGTTCCTCTTTTCATTTATATTTGCAAATGCATATCCTAAGAAGAGAGCAAGGGGAAAGAAGACAGATGATGTCTTCCAGATGACAGCTTTCTGGATGGAATCTAAAGTCTAAAGCACAAGGAAATTTTCATTAACATTCAGATTGCATGTCATTTTGATTCACACTCTCTATGCAAGTTAATTTGGGCTGCAGCCAACCTTCTTACAGTGTGATGACAACACAACAAGCCTCACCGCCTCCTTTCATTGCTAATGATTCCGTGAGTGACAGCCGTGGTCTCTGAGCTCGGCACGACTCCTCACCCCGCAGCGCCCCGCAGCAGCATCAGAGCTGCTCTGCCCTTGGGCCCCGCTGGGCTCTCTGCAGCAAGGGCATTCTACCACCTCAGGACCACAGCAAAAAGGGGGAAGGTCTGCTCAGGACTGCACTCAGAGAATTGCATGCTTTCTCTGTGTGTTGCTGTGGTATCAAAGCCACAGTCAAAGGGTCATCTGATCCACTCCCAGCGCCTCCACCCTGTCAAACTAAACACAAAGGGGACAAAGCAATAAGATCTTCACCTGAACACTGACTTCTTTGTGAAAATTGTAACTGTGGCTTACTTCCCTCTCAAATGGACTATGGAAACTTAACACTCATCAAATATGGCAAATTGTTGATTATCACTTCAAGCTTTGCTAGCATGGGAAATAATTTACCCACTTGCTCTTGTGTATAGGTAGCAGGTTATTCTGGGGCCTATTCAGCTGCCTATATGTAAAGGGTAGTTATTCTAATAATTCTTGAACTCATGTTCATAAAACACAGGGAATGTTTTGGAAATCCTAAATATATGATTGCTTATTTCTCTGTTGAGAAAATCTAGGCATCATCTGATCAGGGTTTGGGAAATCTAAATTTATGTGTAAGTTATAAAGAACTCTGTAAAACTATCCCTCAAAGGACTGAGTCTTACTGGAGAGCTGCTGCAGTACCCTCAGAGTCAATGGAAATGTATGGGCTGTTTATGATCTTTGGATTGATTACATATATACAATGCCCCTCAAATCCCATTTATTTCAATGGAATAATACTGAAAGTATGAAAAAAAGGTCTCTAGGTCTGCAAATATTCAATGCCATGGGGGAATAGATGCTTGATTGATCATTTTTCAACTGTGTTGAGAGTTCTGGTGACATGAATAGAGACTTGACTAGAGCTCCAGCAAAGGAGTGATGGAATAGGGAATATTTTCACACTCAGAGCATCTGTAAAAATGAAAAACACTTGTTTAAGAGTCTTCTCCCAGAAGTTCTCATTGGTTGTGCTACTTCTGAGGCCCATATATGACTTGTTTACAAGTAAACCAAATGGTACTTGGACTTATTCTCTGGCCCTAATATTAATTGCTTTATTACTATAGTCCATCCTATTTTACCTTCCACAATAGGAGTAATCTGCATATCCCTGCTAAGCATGGTCCTTGGGCCATACTTAACTCAGCATATATGCCAAAGAACTGTCTGAGAGGGTGCAAGTAGTTCAAAAAATGGTGTGGTGATGCTCTAACAATTCAGACATACAAAAAAATTTGAACTCCAGTACTCTTAGGGGTATTGGTACGATGGAATTTGCTTCTGTATGTGTGTGTGTATACATACATGCAGAGATACATCAGTATAAAGGTGAAACCAATAAGGATAATAAGAAAGGAGCTTAGGAAAGGTGAGGACAATGTGCATGTCTCGGTTGAGTGTGATGTCTGAGGGATCTCTTCTACTTCTTAGGGAGTATCAGTCCTCCTGTGTCTGTGGAAGCATCCCAAGCTTCTGATGTGCTGTCAGTAATAGACAGACAACCAGATAATTTTTTTTCCTGTGAATTTCCCTAATGGTATGACTGGTTTCACAGGTTAAAGACATCTTTAGAAGCTGTGTCTGTTTGCTTATAAAAGCAAGGCACTAAGTATTATGTAGAACACCCACATGAACTACCTGGGAGGTCCACTGAGAGCCAAGGACTTCTATTTAAGTATAAAAAAATACTGTAAACACTGACTTTGTAAATACAGGCAAATGAAAGAGCAGTGGAGACTCATATTTTTCCATGTGGAATATAATCATTTTTCAAAACCCTTGCTTTTCCAAGTAAGTGTGCTGCCATCTTTCTACTGCCTTTGCTTCTTTTATATCTGGCATTAGCAGCAGGATGTTTTGGCTTCATAGCTGGAGTAAAAAGCAAAGGTGGAGCAGCTCCAGTGTCAACATCCAGAGGCAGATTCAGCGCTGAGAACTGCTCCAATTTATAGCCCTTTCTAGCACAAAGCAAGATCTGCGGAGCAGCTGATTATACATTATATTTCAGTCATAAAATACTAACATAAAAATATTCCGTTAATAGTGAATGAAAGATATGTTTTACATGTAATAAGAATTGTGTTTTATTTGCAGTTGAGGAAGGAAGGCCAGAAAGAAGTAATTTGGACATTTCCACTGTTCCTAGGCAAGGTCATGATTTTCCACATATAATATCTGCTAGGTAAAAGTGACTGTTCTTGCTACATTTGGCCCTGCTCCAATCTTCACTGTGCAGTTTTCTTATTTAGAATTGAGGTTTTAATTTTGCAGCTTCTTTAATTTCCTTTTTGATGCAAATATACATAAGCCATTTCTGTGTGCACAAGAATTTTAGCATAATAAAAGCCAATAGGGGGAATCTCTAGTTACTGAACAGACCACAGATTTCATCCATTTCATATCAGGATCTGAAGTGTGGATTACTTAAAAATGCATTTATTAAGTCTGACCTACTTTTTAATCTTCAGTATTTCACTGTGGTTTCTTTATGATGTGGGGAGCTCCAGGATCTGCATGCTCCTGCCTGTTCACACTCAGGGTGTTTTAGTCAGTACAGGGAAATAACGTCCATTGGCAGTAGGCAATATCTCTCAATAGACTGTCCTTGGGGCTGGGAACTGACAATTCCTCAATTCAAGTTTTGTTGGTAATTCTGTCTGAGGAGGGTTGGCCATCTTTTCAGAAACCTTCTATTTGCAAGCTTTGAGTTTCAAGTGCTTATATTTGCAACCGTACTCAGAAAAACTGACTCTGGGTGATGCTTGTCATGCTCAACCTCTTCTCAAACCAAAAATGTGCAGAAATTGATTTACTTTTATCTCAAAATAGTAGCAGCTTTCATAAGTCTTACAAAAAATAATTACAGTATGAATGAGACAAGTACTAGAATTATTGAGAGAGGAAATTAATATTGGCACTCTTTTGCTGCCTTATTAAAAATCAAACAGAAGTAATAACCAAAATTTATAAAGTGTGACTAGAAAAAGCAAAACAGTAATCAAGATTAAAGAAAAGACAATGATAAGTATTTAAGGTGATGAAATAGCAAATAAAAGAAAGAAATGAGAGACACAAGATTGCTAGTTGCTAATAAATGTGATGCAAAAGCAGAGTTCAGCCAAATAGTATGCTGATTTGAGGTTTGTCTCAGACATTTAAGTAACAGGAAGATAGCACCTCGTAAACCAAATACATTTTTAAGGACTTAAGCCTGTACATTTTTAAGCACTATGAATTATATCACTTTTGCCTAAAGACTGAAAGACTCTTACTGGATTTATGCATCCCACAATGACAGCAATGTTACTTCTTTAATGCAAAATTATGATACAATGATAGTCTTTGTTAATATTGAACAGATGGAGAAAATATTTTTGGAAATTAGTTTGAAAGAATATAGCCACGATGCCTCTACATATGAGACCTTAGGTGTAGACACTTAAGAGGAGCAAATTTTGAATTTATACATACCAACTATATTTGTTGAAACTATTTCTTAAAATCTTAGACAATCCCAGATTATCATATATACATGCTTAGTATAAGCATATATATATTTGAGATATAATCCCACTACTATCATTGAAACTGGCAGTGATTTTATAAAATAGAAAAAAGACCTTTTCTTTGTTCACCAGAGCTCATCCTTCTGAGTCTTACATATACTCCCTGGTGCTTCTGGTAAAAAAATAATGCTTAGAAGCTTCCTAAGAGGATGTGCCTACTGTTAGAGCAAATTGGTTTTGAAAGAAACCTGAATTCAGGTAATTCAATTTGCCCTTAAGGTCAAAAAGGGCAGGTGGAGGTAGATCTGAGGAACATGATGAGCTCAACCCTCTTTCTAGAATTTGTTACTTCAGGAAAGGTCAGCTGTGGGGCAGTGGTGCACTTTTATGCAATGGCATTGGTGTTATATAAACAATGGTCCCTTTTGTGAAAAAGAAAAAAAAAAAAAAAAAAAAAAACCAAAAAAACCCAAACACCAGTACTGAGCTTCAAGAATGTTGAGCAAATATCTCCAAAGAGAATGAATCCATAACATTGAAATATAGCAACAAAGTTGATGAATATTTTCAAACAGCTACTATGTATATGTAAAGAATACATATGGTTACGGAAAAAAAACCCCAAAAACCGAACAAACAAAAAACAAACCCCAAAAGACTGAGTACCAGTTATGCTGTATAAACTATCTGAAAACATTCTTCACTCAACACTGCTGTTTTACTGCCCAAAAATTTTGGAAGTATCATAGCCCAAAAAAGTTGTTAACTTGGTACACGAGCTGGTGTGCAAAAAAGTATTGAGAAGCTTTGCTCATTTATCTGATTTTATTTTATTTTCCTTGTTTCCAGCTGTTATTAGCTAGCTGGCCTGCCTGGATTTTAGATGGCGACAAGTTGAGAATAGTTGGCTCTTAGCCTTGCATTGCAGGGCTGACAATATTGCTCACTATGTGAGGCACTGTCAGCTTCATTTCCACCATTCTGTTGGTGAGCGTGTAATGTCTTGAGGATCAGCAACAGTGATGTCAGCTGTTAACCACATCTACTTTTTTGGCTGTTGCTTATGGTTTCTCACTGATCAAAGACTTTATTTGAATCTCTGCTTGACAGGAGCAAGCCAAGAAAGGAAGTTAAAACTTTGTGCTGCCTCAGTGGTAATATGGTATTTCCTTTAGATAGAGTGGTATCTCTAGCTCTCATAGGTACATTTACTTCCATAGAAGAAGCTCTGCAGTAAAAAAAATGCAGGGTTTATGATGGTGAGATATAAAGCCCAATACAGGACATATGCTGAACTAGAAAGAGGTTGCACTGTAGCACATATATTTAAATAGACTGAGAGTTCATTCTCGTGAAACTGCTGTTCGTTGGGGCTGCACGATAACAACATATGCAACCATCAAAGCACTTCTCAGCTTGCTCATTCAGACACGGGGTATGTGGCAAAGATGCAATCTGGTCCATAGTAAAAGTCAATGTATCTGCTAGGATGCAGACATAGCAGTTTGGTTATGACTGCATGCTTCATTGTTCACAGAAGAAATGTGTCAAGTGTGATTGCATTCTTCATGCCTACTGTGAGGTTTTCAATACTTGAAATGCGTTGGGTTTTTTTTTTTATGGCCTTATAATAGAATTGAGTGGTTTTATGTTTTAGTATAGAATAAAAAACTTTTGCTCTTTGTATCATTATTTTATAGCTACTAATGATTTTTGAAGCAGACAACTGTGTGTGTATTGCAGTGGGGGAAGAGAAAATCCTAGACATGTACAGGCCACACGTACTGCAGTTGAGTGGTAATTAGCAACCAAACTTCTTCTTTCTGATAACTAAAAATCTATTTCACAATAATCCTGATGAGGTGATATGGTTCCTGGAAAAATGACTTTGTTAGTGTCTCATATGTTTTCTAAGTTAATATAACAGTACTTTGTGTTAAATTCCTTTTTAGAACTGTTCCTGAGCCAATAATTTTACAGTTTGCTTTCTACATTTATGACAGATAAATCAAAGTCATATGTTACATATACACAATTGAAAAAGATGAGTTTGACCAAGATGTATCACAGAGTACAACAGGGAATATATATTAATGAAGGAAAAGAGATTGCCTGAACTTGAAAGCAATGTACCATTAAGGGCAGAATTAGGACCCTGATTTCATGCACATACTTCACTGTGGTTTTAAGAATTCATTCAGTGTTTATGTCAGGACCTTGAGAATGATTAATAGTTTATTTGCTTTCTGTCATGCCAGTAATTTTGTACTAGTAGTAATTTTCATATGTTAAAAGACCCTTCTTCTGGAGGTGCAGCTCCATGAGAGTTTATAAGCCTGGGATTCTGTATGATTGTCAGGCACATGTATTATTCTGTATAAATCAGGAAGTGAATGGCCTTATTTTATAGTTTCTGTCACAAAATGGAATAGGATATAGCACATCAACTTTGCATATTTTGCCCAGTTATCCATTCTCTACAAAAATACTTTTCTACATATAGCTCTCTATGTTACCTTTTCATAATAGGAAACAAATACAGACACATTCCTACTTTTATTCCCATGAATTAATCAGTCTTGCACCACCCTTTGACTTTTGTTACTTGCACTGCCTTTGATTTTTGCTAGAAGCCTTTGTGGGAAATTTCATTTTGAATTATTTCCCAAGCATAAAATTGGGATGGTTGAAGGTTCTGCCCAGCAGAATATGCCCTAGACTTCAAAAGTTAGGATCAGTGATTCTGTTATTTTCATGCACAGGTTGTAGAGAAACACAATTAACTTATCCCAAGCAGGTCAGTGAACTGACGATGGAGGGTATTGGGGAAAAACTCCCCTATTGCTTCTTGCTGCATCAGAGTAGCTACAGAAACATAATCCTCCTGAGACCTAATATGTGGTCAGTACTGGTGAAGAGCGGATTTATAGCTCCTGTTTCTCAAAACACTGCTGTCTTGAAGAGTTTTTAAAGGATGCACACAATATAATCTATCCCTTCCCCTACCATGTGCTGCAGATCATTGGTTCTTTGCTCAAGGCCATGCTAAAAGTCACAGTCTTACCCTCAGTAAACTTCAAAATAAATTGCTCTAATAGGAATGTAGTCTTCCTTTTTAAGAAACCATTCTCAAATTCAGGAGAATGTCCTGCAGGTATGAAAAGCTTCCCTTGTGAAGTTTTCCTGCTTTGTCCCAGTATGCTAAGGGAGGAATATCAGAGTGGGAGGTTCAGGCTATAGAATAGAAGTTTCCAAGCTTCTAGTAGATTAAAACCTGATTTGTAGTAAATGTGTCCAGAAAGGAAGGGGAAAGAAGAACAAACTAAACAAAACTATACAAACTACTTTTAAATACAAAAGTAAATAGCAAATAGTAACTCAGAAGCTGTGTTACAGTTTCAGCTTCCACTTGCTCAGAATCCCTGTCTAATCACTTGCTAAAACTGCTAAACACTGGAAACCTCATTTGGAGGGGCACAGCTGTGAAGGAGATAGCAAAAAAAGGAGAGCTTAAAAGACAGTAGAGTTTGTGTTTGAAACTTTGGCTTCCAGTTGGCTTCCTGGGTCACTTTACCTCTACTAGTGTTCAGGTCATGACATGTTGATGGTGATAGCGGCAAAAAACCTTCCTTTGTTCTTGATGATGATTTCTTTGCATACAAGATATTTTGCATTTATGCCAGTGAGGAAAAATAAGCCAAGGAAGCAGAAAGTTAATTGACAACTATATAGGTTAATTTGAGTATGGGATAATCAGAATAGTGTTATGCTCTTTATTCCTTGCTAGCTGATTATGCAGAACTCTACAACCAAGAAGATTGAAATTGCCCTTCTCTTCTGCCAGGACCCACACATCAATGCCCTAATTCCTTATCTGAACTAACTCTGGAGAAATATATTACTGAAAAGAAACTGAGAAGAGTGGTTTTCATATGGGTGAACTAAATATCTCCTATTAGTCTCCTATTTCTAAAGGCAAACAGTCTCTTGAACTTGCCTGTTTAAAATACAGAATAGGATATCTGATATAGTTTTAAGGAGGTGTATTAGAGAACTGGATAAAAGGTGTATCTTTGATCAAGACGTACCTGAGCCAGATAGAGGCGTTAGATCCCTATATCTTGGAGTAATAGTACACATTTTCCTCAAAAGGCCTTGCACTCATTATTCCCTCCCAATGGAGGGATGTGACAACCACTCTTCTTAATTATGACTTGATAGAAAAGGGACTAGTGAGGAAAAATTCTTATTCTATATGCTTTTCTGAAATAGCCATAACCCTTAAACACAGCTCTAACATATGTATCTGCCCACGTCTTCAAAGAGCTTCCCTGTCACTGAGTTCATCCATAGTCTCAATTATTCTAATCCTTCCTCACCCCTGAAAATCAACCATAAATAAAATGCTTTTGTGAAGGCACTTTCCCTGTATATTGAATTTGATTGATATTTTATTGATCTGAGAAAGAGTAAGGATAGACAGAAATCAGCATATATGGTCCATCAGGCATTCAGATATTCTGTACCACTAATGAAATTTGGTTTAAAAACCCTCAGCATGCTCATGAAACATACAGTTTGCCCTGAACCTGTTTAGAGGGAGTGTGTATGACACATTTTAATCTAGAGACTACAAATTTTTAAATAATTTTATGATTCTATATTTCTGTGATTTTGAATCAAACTTATTATACATGGACGTGTAATTTGATAGTAACTGATTAAGGATTTCTCAAGTGGTTAAACACTTTCATGTCAAACACTTATGAGATAATTTTATCATTTTATCACAAATGAATAAATACAAAATTAATCAGAAAAAGGTCTATTTCTGATAGGACTTTAGAAATATTATTGATTTGTATTTGAACTTTTACAACATTAGACATAGTCTCTCTATGAATAAAAATCTCTAATGCCTTCTTAACTATTAAATCTAGTGGCAACAAGCCAAATGCAAGTTCAGACCCACAAGCTTAGTACTAGTGGGAAATGAAAGAAAAAGGCAGAGAAAGAAGAAGGAAGGAAGGAAGGAAGGAAGGAAGGAAGGAAGGAAGGAAGGAAGGAAGGACGGACCATCATCACATATCATTAGTTCATATCTACTTATCAAATAAATCAATAAAATATTACTGTAAAAATAATTTCATTATCACCTTTTTTGCTATACATTAGTCCTGACAGGTAAAAATTATTTACAAAAAGGTTCACATGTGAGTTTCATAGCTTGTGCTAGTTAGGTGAACTCCTTAAAGAAGAAGAATTCCTGTTCTAATATAGTTATTAAAACTACTCTGTGGTTTGACAGTCTTTCTCTACTTCTGAGGCAAATCTTCAAGTCTTGTTTTAGTCAGAGAAGTTTTTTGGAGTTATACAAAGTATAGATACACTGTTTGCACTTAATGTATTTTTAGTAATAATTAAGATTTTTAAAATTCAATAAAGAAAAAATAAATAAAATGAAAATTGAACAGATGAAAAACAGAAGCAGTTACAACAGTTGAAAGCAGGCTTCCTTTATTGTATTTTTGGAATTTTGTGATGATTTTAAAAAGAACAATAGATTTGCCCAGAATAACTCCAAAACATCCGTATATATGCTTACCAATTATTTAAAGCCATTAAATGTTTTTAAAATTGCTTCTACCTACAAATATGCAAAGTGGTGTTGGACACAGTATTAGAGTCTGAAGACAAGCAAATTGACATACAGCCAAACACTAAAATAAGACTTTGCTTCCAGGGAAAATATGTATGTTTTGATGCTTACTCAAATCTTTTATGTTCTCATGCTAGTGAAAAAAATTAATAACCAAACATTTTCTTATCTCAGACATACACATCAGGTTTAAAATGTGTAAAATATAAACAAGAAAATGAGATGTGCTACATATTACAAAAACATTTTACCCAGTAGCAAAACCTGATGGAAGTAGCCAGAAGTCTGAAACAAAGACCAAAAGGCAGAATGTAAAATAAAATAATTTTTCTTCCTGTGTGTGGGATCAGTGTTTTATCACGACAAAATTCTGACTTGTGGTCCTAGTTCTTGAGTTTAACTTTCTCTAGAATTTAAATTCCAGTGCTGTTATCCTGCCAGTGGCGAAGGCCAGCAGCAACTGCCTTGTGCCTGCATGGGCACAGCCAATGTGCTGGGGTAGGGCTTGCCCTTCCTTTACTCGGCACTTAGACTACACCTGGGAGCTGTTTTGGGCCCCCAGTTCAAGAAGGTCACTGAAAAACATGAGTTTAACAGAGGGCACCAAGATGTCTGGGAGTCTGGAGCACTTATCCTGTAAGGAGGGTCTGAGAGAGCTTGACTTGTACAGCCAGGAGCAGAGAGGGGCTTCAGGGAACCTAAGAGGGGCCACCCAGCAGCAATGGGAAGGATATCGAGAAGGCAAGTATTTAGTGAAGTGTGTAACAGGAAAACAAGAATCAGTCATTACACACTGAAATAAGGGGAGGTTCTGAGTGTAAATACAGAAAAATATTCACTATGAACATGTTTAGACAAGGGACGAGGCAACCCACAGAGCTCCAGGATTTCTGTTCTCAGAGGTCTCCAGGACATAGATAAACAAAACTCTAGGTAAGCATGGTCTTAATTTGCTGCTGATCTTGCCTTGAGGAAACACTTGAACTAGTTGACTTTCCAATGTCCCCTACAACATGGACTGTCCTCTGTCTGTTTCTAGGATCTACTGCTTCATTCTGGATTGCTGTAAAATATGTTGCTGCATTTTGCATAATAGTTCTTAATGTATTAAGTCCCTGGAGTAAGGAACATAATTCAGATTTCACCCAGTCCCTTGAGGTTGCTCTGCATTCTTACCAGAATGTGACAGTTATCCCAAAAGACATATTATGATAACTATGTAATTAAAGTCAGTGACTTAATGCAGGCTTTCACACTGACTTCCATAGGAAATCATAGTTCTTCTTGAGTTCCTGTTGTGCTATTTTAATATCGCTGTTTAATCTCACCTTTTTGTGTTCAATTTCTGTGTTGTCAAAGCAGAAAAGCCTAAGACCATATGATTTGGAATACTCTGAGTGAATTGTGATTTTCAAGAGGCCATCAGACTCAGCACAGCCCCTCATCACTTCAACCAACCATAAGGGTTGTTTTGGTGTCAGCCACAAGGAAAGGGTGACACTGTTTTACCATTGGGTTTTGCAGGGCTTCACTGAGAGCGAAGAAACAATGACACCTGGAACAGCAGCACACCTCACATTTGGAAAATGCTAAATCCATATGCCAGAAAAGTGGCAGCTTTATCCTGATGAGGATATGATTTTCACAGCCTAACAAGAGTTTGCATACTGGATGTCCCCAGCTTCAGTTTTGGAAATAGTGGTATTCTTTTGTTGAAAGCTTTCAGTAGCCCTGCTTTTGAGGCTCCGAGGAAAGTCTTTGAGTACTCCAAGTGCAAAAAGTATGCACCAAATCCCAGGATTTTACAATGGGAAATTTTAGACAGTATTAGCAGTACTGACTCCACCTTCAACTTAAAAGGTTAAACAGATAATGTGCAAAAAGATGGCATTAATAATTATATATTAATTGTGCCAGTTAAATATCTTAATGAAAACTGTACGAGAATTCTCCACTGTGGGTTTTACAACTGCTTCTGACAATTTTCATTGTTAATGTTAATTACAATTTTTCTTTTCACTGACAATCTATGTCTATACTGTAATAGGACTTGGTTATGATAGGTGTTTTACAGTCCCCAAATAATGCATTAGGTGAAAGAAAGTGAGAATAAGGGGGAGTGGAGCAGGAGCGGATAACAATAGAATGTGAACATTTCTTTTAGTGACTGGCTCACCGGAGAGACATACAGTCTCAGCGGATGAATTTTAGCCCTAATTAGGACATTGTCAGTGGAATAGTTACTGTCCTAATCAGGAACTGTGGCAGACAAGTGGTTTGTTAGACAGGTTGTAAAAGACAGACAATGCATAATAAAGTCACCAGAGACCAGACAATGTATTGATGATTATCCCAGTGCTCTTTCCAATGCTACTCTTTGTATTGAAATTTTGGGCTTATTCCTCTGATAAATGTGCTCCTTGCTGTATAACTGTGACCTTTGAATGCCTTTGTTAAATTTGATGCCAGGATAGCACAAAGAGCCTTACAGGAAAACTAGTGTTATTATGTTTTGTCATCCGCAGAATAATCATGCAAGTGTGCCAATGATTGTAATTGTTCAGCAGTTTATATCCTGACCACTTGGACTCAGTTTTACAAGCTGTTTTATGCTGTGTTTCAATTTAGTAAGAATGTAGGAATCTCACGGTAACAGAAAAACAAACAAATCCCATAAACCAACCTTTAAAATTCTTCCAGTTGCAGTAGTATTTCTTATCACATGGTTTCCTTAGGCAGAACTGTTTAAGTCTGGTAGCACCAAGATTTGGGGGAAAAACAAGACAGTATTTCTCTTCTACTTAAGGCTGCCTGAGACTTTTCAAATAGACCTTACAGCTGAGCTCTCTAATGGCCTCATGTACTCAGAGCTTGCTTAACAACCTGAGGGTAGGAAGGCTCTACAGACAGACCCAGAGAGACTCCATCAGTGGGCTGAGGACAACTGCAGGAGGTTCAATAAGTTGAACTGCTGGGTCCTGCACTTGGGTCACAACAAACCCAGGCAGTGCTGTGGAGTGGGGGAGGAGGAGTGGCTTGGGAGCTGTTCAGTGGGAAGGACCTGGGGGTGCTGGTTGACAGCTGGCTGAACATGAACCAGTGTGGGCCTTGGTGGGCAAAAGGACAATGGCATCTTGCTCTGGACCAAGGATGTGGTGATCCCCCCGTACCTGGCATGGGTGAGGCTGCACTATATTCAGTTTTGGATCACTCACTTCAAAAGGAGTATTGAGGTACTGGAGCATGTCCAGAGAAGGGCAACAAGGCTCATGAAAGGACTGGAGAATATGTTCTGTGAGGAACAGCTGAGGGAGCTGAGTTTGTTTAGTCTCCAGAAGAGGAGGCTCAGGGGGTACCTCATTGTTTTCTACAACTCCCTGAAAGGAGGTTGCAGTGAGGTGAGGGTTGGTCTCTTCTGCTGTGCCTACAGTGTGAGGACAAGAGGAGACAACCTTAAGCTGAGACAAGTGAGATTCAGATTAGATATTAGAAAAGAAATGTTACTATTGAAGTGATCAGGCACAGGAATAGATTGCCCAGGGACATGGTAGAGTAACCATCCCTGGAGGTGTTCAAGAGGTGCCTGGATCTGGCACTGGGTGATGTGTTTTTGTGCTTTAAGGGTTACAGTGGTAGTGCTGGGTTGATGGACTTGATGATCTTAAAGGTCTCTTCCAGCTTTGACAATCCTATGATTCAATAATAACGGTAATTTCAGCAATTGTAGGGGTGAGAAAACTCAATTAGTAGTATGTGCCAAGGAAAGTGTGTTCATGCCCTTTTTCATGCCAAATACAATTATCCTATGGCTACCTGAAACAGAAACAGAGGAAATTATCTAGATTAAAAAAAAAATCATAGCAAATACTTTTTTTATCCTGATGGTATTGATATGAACATTTCCCATCCTGCCCTCTCTGTATGAAGGGACATATACTGTTAAGAAGGCAGAATTTAGGTCAGGAAGTTTGCAGCCTTTAAGGCATGCAGCTCATAGAGATTAGACTCCCATATCTCATCTTGTGACCTACTACTCATCAGATAAGGATATTTCAGGAGTTTACACTTTTAATTGATAATGGTAAAGCACATGACAAATACTATTTCAGATAGGATCATTCATCGTAACTGGGAATATGGTCACATGGAATATTGTCATCCTCTGAACAAGAATGAATTAAAGAATTAATGAATTAAAGTGGACTTTTTTAATGCGTCAGAATCCAAGAACATTGATCTACTTTGTTTTGCTTTATTTCTGAAATGATGTCTGAAATTATTTATGAAATTATTTCCTGTTTTCCTTATTCTTTTAGTTGCTTTTTTCCCTCATTTTCTCAGCACTGCATTAGTAAAAATGCTGCTTGACCTTCTATCTTGATGCTCAGACCTGTGGGAAATCAGTAAATTGCCTAGCATGACAGCAGACCATCCACTAGCATAGAGGAAAACCCTAGGTGAAAAAAATTCATCTTCTGATACCTGACCTGGCTCACATCCATCAAAAAATGATGTGCAGGGAGTGTGGTCTTGCAGACAGATGTATCCAAGCTGGTGGAATCATTTTAGAAACAGTGAGTCTGAGATAAATGACATCAAGGGCTGAATGAGAAACCACATGTTGTTAGGATTATGGAAGGCAGACATAGAACTGGGAGCCATTTTCCAGTCTGTGACTTACAGTACTAGCAGCTGGGAACTGAGAAATATGAAGGGGAAGTTGGTAGACCTTCTTACTAAGACTGATATCATCAAAGGTGTTAGTGTGGATGTGTCCAGAACTCATGGTCCGAGTCCAGCATCTACACAAGGAAAAGTGCACAGATAGAATTTCACACTGAGATGGATTCAGAAAAGGCTGCAAGGTTATCTGGAATCTAGAAAACTTGTTTTTACTGTGAGAAATTAAGGAAGACTAGTATATTTAATCCATCCTCTTGAATGTTTTGAAAAATAACTTACTAAAGGTCCACAAATCTCTGCTCTTGACATGCAAGTATTCTGCCCTGGAAATCAAAAGTGTTTGTGTCTAAGAAGATTAAAGGTTTCTGATATAGGACATATTTTTAAAACAGGATAGTAATAGGGTCAAGTCTGACATCTGGTCATCTGACACTAGAAAAAATTCAAACTGAAGTAACTTCAAGCTTGTCAACATTGGGAAAGCAATATTTTTCCATCAAGTTTGACTCAGTAAATTTAAGATTGTGTTCTAAGTTAAACACAATTAATTCAGTCTCTGTAGGCCAAATTTTAGATGGTTTAAGAATGATGGTAAAGTCAGTACTACAAATATATAATTTATAAATAATCTACTAATTTCAATTCACTGGCTGAAAGTAAAAAATAGTAGAAGTAGTTAGCTGTCAGCCTGCCCCTGCCTACCTACCACCCACAGATGGTCCCATGAAATCCTCTTATTAATGCCTCCTTCAGGTATTATTAATAAAAGTAGTGCAAAGATCCGGTGGAAGAAAATCTTAAGTCCTGTATTATGTTCGTATTAATGGTCAAACAGATCTTATAATGGAAGGTGACAGCCTCACTACTGTGAGTGACAGACAGTGTTGTTATTTACATACAGCTCATTTCTGCCTGGTGAAAAATCTGACATGGTGGTGAAGGTCTTCTAGTGGCTCAGATGCCAAGAGATAGGAGGATTTTCTTTGATGCAGATAATAAACAGCTGTTTACACAGCATGTTTGCACATGCTTTAATAGGATGACTTTGCTTATTTGGGTTTTTTCCCTACTGGTTGCACTGTGTTAACATCTGTCAAACAACAAATAGCATTACCTGAAATGTATTAATATTAATGAAGATGCTATTTGCATCATGGGAAGGACTTGGAAGTAAATGGTATTAAAAAAAATTAATATAATTTCTCATTTGAGGAAGTTTACCTATTCTTCACATGATTTCTTCACCCATATATGTTTATGAGTGATTTTATCCCTTAACTCAAAATCAGACTAAGCGTGAATAACTTGTAAATGGCTTTGTGATTTCTGAGGCCTTGAGGCCATGTGTTATGATTGTGATGCACACAATTTCATTAAGTAGTTAATGGAATGGACATATTTATGTCTTTTGAGTGATCTAAAGCATATCTTTTGAGAATGGTACAACCAGTCTGGTATGAATGGTCTTAAGTGAGAAAGAAAACACTGCATCCATAAGAAGTTGTTCCTATGCCTAGTCACACTTAAAATTTAAACATGTACATCTTAACTGTAGTATGAATTTAGCTTTGCTTTCAGACACTGAAA
The DNA here is from genome assembly GCA_013400435.1 of Pycnonotus jocosus. Classification (NCBI taxonomy): domain Eukaryota; kingdom Metazoa; phylum Chordata; class Aves; order Passeriformes; family Pycnonotidae; genus Pycnonotus; species Pycnonotus jocosus. The sequence continues at coordinate 95,702 of VWYP01015955.1, read as the reverse complement.
ATTTTTTAGTGCCTTGATCTGAGGATAACAAGTTAGAGTGCAGGTATGCAGCAATAGGGTTGGAGGTACACCATCTTTGTGCAGCTTTCTGGCACTGCTTAGCAAGTTTTAGAATTATAAGAACTCTCCACCAGAAATTTACTTAGAATTCTAGTGCAGCTATACATACACTGTGGACAGTGAGTCACTAAATTTCTTTCTGGGTCTCTTATCTTTGCTTCACCATCACCATTTTGGCAGTATTATTTCTCCTGGATACTGTGGTTATCAGCCTCTGACCAATATTTATTTGTTGTATGTCAACTAGAAATGTGAACTTGATTGCATTAGCTTTTGCCCATTTAGAGCTTCACATGAGCAGTTTAACAATACTCCTGCTTCAATGACTTTAATATAAAAGTCTGATTCTGTTATTCTCTCTGCTTCTAATGGGTACAAAGAACAGCAATTCAGGTGTGTTCTCTTAAAAATAGCTATCAGTACTAATTTAATATTTTACACAGTAAAAATGTAAAATGATCTTAGTGTTCTATAACATTCATAGTTTCCAGAGATGACAGACCTAAAGTAAGTAAAATAACAGCTCTTTCCAGTTTTCACATGACAGTTTCAGTTTTTTTATTCCCATAGCCCATTTACATCTTTCTTTTTAGCACAAGATAATCGGTTTGCAGCATACCAGGGTTTTTTTCCCATAAACCTATTGAACTGCAATTCATGAACACTTACTACAGAGAACTTGATGGTTTTAATTTTTTTTTAATTCAAAAGAAATTTTGATGTCAATAAGAAGGATTTTCTATAATTGAAAAGAATACACATATATAAACACACAAGTCTATAAATGGACAAAAATTCTCAGTCTGTCCTCAGTCCCATCATTTACTTTTCTGATTAAGATCACTTGAATTTTTAAAGGAATGTTGGAGATTATAATTAATACTGTTTTTCTGAGCACATCTCTTAACTGTATGTTTATTAACTCTGAAATAAGCATTTCTATTCACTTTGGTCTTATTTATTCCTGGACATCTAGACTGTGATCCTTACCAGCTGGTTATTTCCAACTAAGAGACTTGGCATCTCAGCAGTTTCCAAAAGTTAAATGTATCTTTTATTCCAACACACTTATCACAAATATATGAAGTTGGATTTTAGTTGGGTTTTTTTTTTTCAATGTTCCAGTGTGAGGAGTTTCATACATTGCTCTAGGTCATTTTACATATTACTATACAACCATTCATAAGCATGATCACAATTGATTAGGCATCAGAAGTACTGCTTTTAACAGCTTGATTGCTGGTGAGTTTTTCAGTTTCCTTTATTAGCTGATCTCTGGAAGCATAAGTCAACATTTCACAACATTTGATCTTTACTTTCTCATTGCTGAGGATGTCTGGTAACTTTAAAGAACACATTGTAACTACAAGAATCTGAATAATCTGCTGTTTTTAAGCAGCAATGCAATCTGGGCTAATCAAGGGGGTACAAATGACTTTCAGGAAGAGCTTCAGTGAGCATCATGTTGTGTTCAAAGCAGGGGTCTGATTCCAGCCTCAGCAGACTTTGGCAGGAGGTGGTAGAATCTCAGAAGAGCCCTGCAGCTTTGAGTTATCAGCTCTGGCAAGTCCATTACCAATGTCAGATCACAGCTGCCTCCCCTCCTTGCTGAGCTCGCCTGGCATGGTGGGTTCTGCTGTGTAAGGGAGAACACCACCTGCACGGAGAGAGAGTGGCTGCTGAGGTCCTGCATTCTGCTGGGTATGAGGGCTCCAGCATCCAAATGCAAAGCCTTTACTCTGTGAGTGCAGAACATGTCTGGATTTCCTGTGAGTTAAAAGTAACTTGGGACTCAGTGAGTTCAAAGTAACTTACTGAAAACCTGGCCTGGTAGAGAGCAAAGGCACTACTGGCTGCAGACATAGCCTGCATTTTTGGAGAACAGCACCCATGGAGACAGAGGCTGCATAGTGCACTGGGAATACAGTATAAATAACCTGATATGTTTTCCCTGAGTTTATCTAGCTCCCTGCTTCAGGCCCCCACTTCAGGGATAACGCAATCTGTTTTATACAGCAGTCATAGTCACCTAAATAAAAACCTCAGGAATCACAGCAAATGTTCAAAAATTATAGCAAAAACTACCAGACTGTCTTACAGAGTGGTGCTTCCATGTCTTGGTGTTAGACATAGCTGCCTGTGAAAATTTTGGAAAAAAAAAATTGGCACTAATTTCTGAGTCTCAATTCTAGTCAGGCTATGTGCCTGAAGCTGACACTTGTGTCTAGAGTTTTGAGGTGTCTTCATTAAAGGTACATTTGACTGTTGCACGCATGAAATGAGCTTTACTGGTTGTTTCTATGCATTGTGCCCTGAGCAAAGAGGAATCCAGGGAGAAAAATTTCTTTCCTAGTTTCTAGAAGCTAAAGAATAATAAACTGGCATAATCTTCTTGCTGATTTCAATGAAAAGGAAAGTTGAAAGCAGTAAGCAGAGCTTACCTGCTTCTCCTGTGACACCATCTAAAGTGTTTGAAGACATCATTGATTTACTCTCTTTTATTGGTGTGAGACTAGGCAGGGACTTGGCAGAGACTCTACTGCTTTCCTTTTGTTAGCTTGGTGCTGAAATGAATGTCACAAGCTGGCATCTATTCTATTTGGGATATAACATTATAATAAGCAAATAAATTATGCATCTCTAAAATTATGTGCAAAGAACTTACTCTGGTTAAATGTCTTTATCTGGTATTACATGTCAACTTTGTGTTGCTCTTGTCTTTGTTTAAATTGACTAAAATTACTTTTACTGATATTATATACTAAATTTCAAAATAATCACATTTTGCTACAGCATTTAGTGCCAAGTACTTTTCTGCACAGTGCAGCCTCTGTGTTTGTAAAAGCTATGTTCTTAGCCACCTGGCAGCTCATTCTCAGTTCATGTGCATTTAGTTACAGCTGGCACAAACAGCAGAGTTTTCCAAGGACACTCTGCAGATTTGTCCAGCGGAAATTATAACCTCTATAAAATTTTTCCTGATCAAATTTTGTTTTCTCAGGACTATTTCATCAGATCATGGCTTTGGGTAGAACTACTGGAGTCACTGACCTGCTAGGGTGGCATATCTAGCTAGAAGGTAAGCAAACAGCTTTTAAATAGCAGGGACTTTTTCTTCTGTTGATTCCATTGCACAGTCAGCATTAAGGACATTCAGTTATTGTCATAGAAATATGCTGCCCACTTTTCAGTTTTTCTTTTTAAACTCCTATGTTTTTGGTGCTGTATTGGAATCTGCTGGTTTTGTTGGTTTTTTTACCATTGCAGAGGTTCTAATGACATTTAAGATTTATCTCAGGGGTATATCCAGAGACTTCAACCTGAGAGCGTGCCAGAAAATTAGGAAAACTGTTAAACTAGTACAGAATATCAATCTCTAAAATATACAATGTAGTTAAAAATAATGACTGTTGCTTTAAAAAATAAAAAATACCTTATAACCTCAGAATATATCCTTGTCACATTTAGTAATGTTTTTATTCAGGCATGTGATTGCAGTAATTCTGTCAGGCTTGCAGAAGAGTGAAACTGTTACCCAGGAAGATAAAATTATTTGTAAAGACCAGTCCAGGAGAAAAGCAGCATCAGGAGAAGCAGACTAGAGGCCATAAGAGCTCCAGGTAAATGTCTGAGAAATTCAGTGGCAGAGGTTTTCCAAAGTTCTGAGCCTCACAGAGGCACTCCAAGAGGTAAGATCCCATGCAGTGCAAACACATTAATGGAGTCCTCATTGATTACCTAAACATATTGGCATATATCTGCCATGTTCTGCCACAAGGACCTTTTTACAATATTCTGACTTAAAACAACTGATATTTTAAAGTTTGGATTATTTGTACTGTTTATATATTAAAATATATAATTTGAGATGGGAATTGTGTGTGTATGCAGTCGGATAATATGGATATACAATCTGTCAGTCAGAAAGTTCTCAAGTTGTACAAATTGGTTCAGCTGCTGGGTCTAATGCATTGTTTTGCTCATGCTGGTATTTTGAGATTCTCAAGTGAACAGAAATTGAACTCACAGTAATGGTTTGCAGTCAAGGGGGGAGTGTAAATTTGTGTTGCTCACTTTCAAGAGAGTATAAATTGTGAAAGAGGCTGCATTTGCAAAGAGAAGTGCAAGAAAGTTGTTAGTGGTCTGTAACTCAGACAATAGAATCAATCCAAATTAATGGCATTAAGAAACTCCCACTTCTGTAGGCTTCTCTGCTCATGCTACAATATTATAGTAATCACAACAGAAGCAATAATGGTAACTTTATACAAGGGAAAATTAGAGTGAAAATCTGCAATCAAACGTATTTTTAAGAAGGGGCCTATTTGAAATTATAAAATCAGTCCGAAGTTTGAAGATGAACAAGTGATGCCTTAAGTTCTAGCTTTCATATTTTTCAGATTCTGTACTGCATTATTATATAACCCTGAACTTCATATAGAGTGTTAGTGAGTTCTCTTCACAGTGTAGTTAGGCAAAACAATCCTTTTCAGCCTGAGACCAAGGATGCCATTGCAGCTTCAGGCCCCAAAAAGTATAAACAAAAGCAAAACTACGAGAATGTGACTTCATAACCTGAAACTGTAATTGGATTAACCCCAATATGTAAGCAGACCAAAACTTATAAAAGTGTGAAAACTTGTGGCCCATCATCCATCTTGGGTGTAGCCTTAGCCATGCTCTTGTACTGCCCAGGGTGCATCCTTTGAAGACCTTTTAATAAATACCTGCTTTATTCCTTTAACTCTGTCTAGCCTCTGTTCTAAGCATGGCAAGGAAAAGTAAGATTTTCTACAAATGCCTTGCAGGGCACTTCTGCCATCCTGGGAATAATCTAAAAATCACATTATGCCATAGTGGTTCTGTTTGTGCTTCTGTATAATGAGCCTTAAATTAATAAACCCCCAAATTAGCAAAAAATTACCATTCAGACCAAATAGAAGTATCTTTTCAGCTGGGTGTTGGATTTTTTTTTTTTAACTTGAAATGATCCATTAGTATATAACCCTGGTAAAACTTCTCTCAATGCCTGTATATGAACACTCAATTGATTGATGGTTTTATACTCAGTACTTCCTAGATATTATTTAAAAAACTGTCTTCATGTCAGTTTCTCTACTTCATTTTATAGATGTAAACCAGAAGTAATGCAGCTGAAACTAACAAAGCTCCAATTCTATAAAACCAGCCTAGAAGACAGAAGAATTAGCTTTTGGAGTCTCTTTCTCCTCCATTTCATTATACAGTAAAACCACTGCAAAAGTATTGGATTAACCAGAAATCTATGTAATTTACATTAATATTAATAGAGTAGACAATCTGTTTTTATTTTCAACAGCCATGATAAGTGTAGCCTTATGCCTTACTATATAAAACATGTTCTACATAACTCGTGTTAATACAGAACTGCCATACGTGAATTAAATTACAGTTCCACTAGAACTGAACCTCTATTGCATAGGTTACTACTACAGACCCTAAGCTATGATTTGCAGTCAGATTCTTAAATATAAGGACTGACATGTACACACTTCATGCTTAAGTTCTTATGTAATATTTTAAAACTAGTCAGCACAATCAGTGGATTCTAAAGAATTATTCAGTTTACGAGCCATCAGATATCTATTTCAGAATGGGAAAAACTGCTTTTCTAGTCTGTGTTAGATCTGCACTGAGAAATTTAGAGGGGTGTGTGCCAATATAACAGGATGGTTTACTAACATCAAAGTGAAATATCTGAGACATGAGGCAGCACTGCCTCCTCCTGTTCTAGCCAGCACCCATCAGGATGAAAAGGGCATTTGAAAAAGTAGATAGAGCTTGGAGCTCATGTATATTCTTTTCCTCCTCTTACAAAGAATATTAATTTTTTTTAATCAGCTTACCCTCACCTTGTCCAGCTGCCTTAAAAGAAATGAAGTGGAGTATTCAGAGATGGCACAAAAAGGGAGAAAGAGTCTTTAAAGAAACTTCTCAGAAATCAAGTAAATCCAGCTAACATTATCCCATACATTCTTTAGTCTCTCATGTGAATGAGAGAAATGGTCCCCATACCAGGAGTGTTGAGAAATTATTCTCTTTCATGAGACAGCAAATATTGATGAAAGGGAATTGGAGGCACCCTGGATACATTACTACAAAACACTTTGGAATAAATAATCTTAACAGTTAGGTATGCTTTGTACATAATACTAATACTGTATAGTGATATTAATAAAATCAAAAATCCCAGCTTGGGATTTCAAAAAGAAAGTGGAATTACAATATTTTATAGTTTAAAAATTAAATTTTAATGTATCAGAAATGTGAATATTATAGTATGAGAAGGATTCAAAAATCTGAGTGTGTTTATCTAAACTGCTTATCCTAAAAACCTTCAGATTGAAGTGGTTAATTATTAGTCCATTAATTATTAACTGTGATTAGTTATTCTTGGTTTGGCTTCCTCATTCATTATTTCATGAGCCAGAGTATTTTTTTTTCCAACAGCATAAAAAAATTGCTGTATATGAAGTAACAGCATTATCTTCTTTTTTATGTTTTGGGTTTTTTTCCACAATTCTAAGGAAGGAAAGCTTTGATTTGTAATTTACTGATGTAGTTATTTTTTCACTGTTTCAGGCTTCATATGTTGTTCCACCTTCTGTAACATTTTCTGTGAATGTTATCAATGAGTTTTCAGTGCTTTTCTTCCAAATTATTTGCTATTAATCTATTTCATATGGAAGTTTCTCAAGACTGTGATCTAAAGTCACACTACCAATAGAAAAAATTTACTTTTACCTTTTCAATGTTTATAAAGGTTCTGCATTACCAAATCTAAGTGTTTAGGTTTATTCTTGTCTAAATGGCTGTTAACCAACTTAATCCTTTAGATTCATCTTCTTTTCTTCAAAGTATGATTTAGCAAGTAGAGCAGCTCTCCACTCAGACTACAGAGTTCACCAAGGAAATTATAAAACAGCCAGTGCAATTGCTTTCTCTAACACCATTTCAAAGGATGAGAGAACATGCTGGAAACCTTAGATCATTGGATATCCTGCTATCAGCAGCGTGCAGACCCCAGGCATAGAACAGCCTTATTGGCCATGGCTACTTGGTAAAGCCTAATCTCAGTCTATCATTTTAGAGGTCTACTTATTTGATGCTTTTCTCTTCTCTGATTGTGGTGATGGATGCCACACTGCACTCGAGAATGATAAATTTGTTTCAGATCTCTGAAGAATCAATGGTTATGGGTTCTACCTAAAGCTGATTCTACCTGCCAGGGCTTTCTACATAAATGTTCCGTATCACCTTGCTGACACTAAATGAAATTTATCAGGAAAGTGAAAAATGAGGCATTTTGTATCCTGTGAATATCTTTAAAGCCAATGGATACTTTACATGGCTCTGGCAATGTTTATATTTCACATTTAGAGAATATCCTTCACAAAGATCATCTCAGCAGGCACTTTAAAAAGAATTGTACATTATCACTGCACAGACTCCATTTAGCCCACCTTGTTTGGGTTTAATTCTGAGGGTGTCAACCATTCATTCCTAACTGGTCCAGGACTATATCATTGTTTGTGTCTTCTGATGTGAAAGTATATGAAAAATCTCATCCATGTATCTCCTTGTCAAAATTAAGACACAAATTTCAGAAGAGGTGGAAATTTGTCCAAATATTTTACAGATGTTTCCCCCTGTTTTCACTGCCAAAATCCCAGTGTCTTTTTGTTTGTCTTCAGATTAGCTTCATTTTATAAATAAAGTTGTTCTGTATATGAAAGAAACTCATTTACTGTACCAGTGTAAAGTGGTCTTAATTTTATTAGGCTACAAAGTCACAGACAAAAGCATGGCTGTGTTGTTCAGATTTGAGATTAAAGTTCTCTTTCCTTTCTTATGATAAACCCAATGACATGGATATTTTGTGAATGTATATGTCCCCAGCAATTTCCTATTTTAAATTCATAAATATAATGTACTGTATAAGAAAAAACAAAACCAAACCCAACTTTTCCCTTGCCATATAGTACATACATAATACACAAGGTCCTGTGGAGGTCACCTGAAGTGCATGACCCATTTTGAATTCCTTCAGTTTGCATTACTTTGGCAGCCTTAAGCTGATGATTCTGACAATATTTCTCAGCTTCCTCTGCTGAACATTTAAAACCGGCTTCCTACTGCTTTTCATACTGATGCTAGCTTTCAACTTGATGAAGTGAAGGCATAATTAAACAAAAAAAATCCCATAGATAATTATAAAATATCACTCAGTCTATCATTTGAGCTGCCTGCAGGCATTTTAGATGCTTGTTTTTATTTGTGTTATGTGGCTTTTCTATAATACTAATAACTTTATTTTTCCTGTACATCTTTCTTTAATTCCTCTCAGATGATGTCAGTTTATGAGACTAGTTTAATTCTCTCAGATGTCTTTCCAGGAATCAGTGACCTCACTCTGCAGGATTGGACATTTGGAATGTGTAAGTGTGCAGTAAACTTCCTGCCTCTGGGTATCAGCTCTGCCGAGGTACTTTCTGCAAGTCCAAATCTGTGAGTCAAGAAACTGCAATGATGCCAGAAATCTGCTCTGAAGTCCCTGATGATTCTCAGAAGCTATTTTGCTTGTGGGGTCATTCAATTATGGCTGAAATCAGTTCAGTGAATAATTTTGGTTTGCAAGTATAAAAATAGAAAATGTTTTGGAATTGAGGATTGTGCTCAAACTGTAATTTGAATACACTGAAGAATGGTTCCAACTGTGGAGTCTGGGGTTGTTCCATTTTTACGGAAGTGCTGAGACTGCAGATTTATGTCAAGACCTCCCTGCTGAAAACTTCAAAGGCATTCCATCCAGGCAGAGAGTTTATTCTAGAAGAGTGGAAGTTCCTCTCTGAGGTTCAAAGGGTCATTGCTAGAAAACTCATTATCTGTAGGGACTGATGACTTGACTAAAAATCTGAAAAATACTATTAATATTGCCCATGCTCACAAGGTTACAGGATGTGGGCATTGGTCAAGAAATTGAATAAGGGGTAGAAAAGTTTTGGGGGGAGGGAGAGGGAGTGGGATGTGCTTACAGTATAAAGAGAGAGATTTTTTAAGTATGGCAAAAGATTTTTATTCAAATCATCTAAACTTGACTTCAAAGTCAAACCAAGACTAGTGTCCAAACAGCTTTTAAATAGCTATCAAGGAATGAAGGAAGACTCCTTGTTGTTGAGAAAAAATCCAGACGTGATGGAAAGTCAGCCAAGTATATATTTACTAAACTTTCTTTTTCCTGTACTTTGTACAGAGACAGATATCAGGAGGTAAGATGCCTGGTGTGACAAGACTGGAAGAATGGAGTTGAGGTTAAAAGCTTTCTATATATACAGACTGTTCAGTACCAGCAGTACTCCTTTCTTTTCAGAAAAATAGTAATTTTTCTTCAGTAGCACTGCCTGCTTAAGTATCTAGAGTCAAGTGCTTGCTCCTTTCATTCAATGAGCTGTTCTACTCAGAAGCACATACACTAAAGATTAATTAAAGTTACAGTGATTAACTGTGTGTGTTGGGTACCACCACATAGAGTTCCAGAACATAGAACAGTGAGAACATAACTTGTGCAAAAAAGAAAATTTTCTCAATGGTTGATGCCATCCGACAGCAAGGCAGAGAATGGCTCCCACTGACTCAGCAATCTCACTTTTTTTCTTGTGCATATTATATCCTTAACACATTTCAGAAAATGAACGAGTATATAAAAGTTAAAAAAAATCCTCAAAAGCATATCCCACCCTATTTCTCACGGACAAGGATAAGAAAGCAAATATTTGGCAGGCATCAATCACAGTGCCTGTCACACAGGTCACTTAGTAGAGGTGAAATCTGTGAGAACCTCTGGAGTTCAGGACCTGTGTATACTGAGTGCCCAGGCCATATCTGTTATCACAGAGCTGCCTATCAGTGCTAAATCTAGGGCACAGGTTATACTGGCAGGCAGGCAGAATATTTAACCAGTTTGTATGTACCTTAGAGATGAACAATTTATGTCTATATTAGTAAGTCAAGTGTTTCCAGGTACTCTTGTCAGTACTACAATATTTCTGGAATGACTGGTGACACACATTTGGCCTGAGACTCTCCAGGCAATCTTCCCAGAATTTTGTTTGCAAAATTTCAATTAACTTAGGACAGGAAACAGTCCCAAAAATCAGACCAGATATTCTGAGCAGAGACAGTTTGGTCCCCTTTAGTCTTGGGAAGACAGAATAGTTGCTGACACTGTGTTAGTTAACTGGTAAAATAAGGTTGTTAGTTAACTGGTAGAATAAGCATGCTGATCCCCTGACCCACTACTGAATTAGAAGGAAAAATATTGGCCATGTTATTTCTTGCCACCTCCTGTGTGGAAATGTGTATTTTTTGCATACTTGCTTTCTTCATGATCAAAAAATGGTTGAAATGGTATTTTTTTCAAAATATTTTCATTTTGGTTGAACATATGTTCCTATATTCAATAATTAACAAAAGATGAAGAGACCTTATTGGCTATTTATGTCTGTGTATGTGTGTAGTTCACAATAAGTAAAGATGCAACTAAAACTGTCTCTTCAAGACCTTTGCTGTCAATGAAAAATGAAAGCTAAAAGGTCATATTTCAAACCAATGAATATTAGGATAGTTTTTTCTGGCTGTTGTACCAGTAACAAGTATCAATAACTTGTATCAGGAGTATTAGTAACTACCTGGGGTTATACCATGTGTTTCACAGATTTATGTTAGACCCTCATCATGGTTGCATCACAATTTATTAAACAAGAAATTAGATTGAGAATTTGAGTTCTGATTGAAATTAATTTTAAATATAACTATCACCATCCATGTGAGACCAAAAAGGCTTCTCACCATTTACATTTTGAATTGAGATGGAATCACTTTTCTTCCACTCAAGTTTCCTTACATTCACCCCATATGAATGTAATTACACTTGTGAGGATACTTCAACCTCTATATTTTATTCCTTCAACTAAAGCCATAGGTTTGATGTGATTTTAACAATATTTGTGCTATGTAATAGGTTGTAATAGGCTCCAGAATGATCTTACACTCTACAATGTACTTCCCCAAAGGAATCAACAGCAAAGTGTAACTATCAGCTAAATGGAAAAAAACCGCCATAGAATCTAAAGCTTTTAAAGTTAACCCTACAATACTAAAATGTTGGAGCATCTCACTTTACAACAAGAAAAGTCTTTATCTATAGTATTCTAACACTGCAATTATTTTTAGGTAAATGATAATGGCTGCTGGTTGTCATTGTTTCCTGATTGAATGTATAGAATGTTATCCAATCTTCATGACTTTTTAAACTTATATTTCTCTTTCACCTGCTGAAGAGCAAAAATTGACAAGTTAAAATAACTGTGCTATAACTCCAACTGAAATACTTTGAATTCTTAAACATTTCCCAAGAGACTTAAAAAAACACTTGGAAGGTGTAAGTCAGCGTGTCCTGAGTATGACATATGTATCAATATTACCCGCATATTTTTATTTTGAAGTTTGAAAGAGAAAATATTAAGGATTGCATTGTATTGTTGTAATCAAACTAATTTTTTCATGTTCTGCTTAGTTTGTATTTCACAGATAAAGTTCAAAACTTAATTCTCAGAATTCTTCAAATTTATTGTCAGTTGGATCTACACATTAAAGTGAATTAAAATTTTTTATGTGGCATCTCAAGATTAATCTTGCTATGTCCTCACAGATGACCATGTCTGGATTTTAGACTTGCAGGTTCAACACATGTATAGTGTCATGGTGTTGGAAGTCAGACCCCCACCCATAAGATCTCTCACTGCCCCTCCTCAACAGGATACTGAGGGTAGAAAAAACAGTGAAAAAGCTCATGGTTAGAGATAAATACAGAGAAATCACTTACCAATCACAACCGCAGGCAAAACAGACTCGATATGGGGACAATTACATTTATTGCCAAGTAAAAATTACTTGTACAATGAGAAACAAAGGTAAACTAAACCGACATCTCCATCCCACCTTTTTTTTTTTCCCCCGTAAGGCTCAATCACACTACTTTGCCAAGTCCTTTACCTCCCCTATCCCATGAGGTGCAGGAGGATGAGGAATGAGGGTTGTGCTAAGACCATGATAGCTCTGCTCTACAGCTCCTTCCCCCTCACACTTTTCCCCTGCCTCTGTGTGGGTGCTTCCACAGGCTGCTGGGAAACACCTTCTTCACCATGGTCTCTCTATGGGCTGCAGAGCAATCTCTGCTCTAGCACATGGACCATCTTCTCCAATTCCTTCTTCTCCTATCTTAGTGTTCCCAAAGTTTGTTTCTTCCATTTTTTTTCCTCACCTGCTCTGTCATCTGGTGATTTTGCCATTTCTGAAATATTTTCCCCAGTGCCACTCCCACCTTGTGTTTTGGGCCCAGCCGCACCCTATGATGGAAAGTTGGATTCAGCTGGAACCAGCTGTGTCCGGCTGGAACCGGCTGTGTCTGGCTGTGTCTGGCTGGAACTGGCTGGAACCAGCTGTGTCTGGCTGGAACCGGCTGTGTCTGGCTGGGGCAGCCCCAGCCTCCCCTCAGGGAGCCACTGCTGCTGCCAAATCCTGAATATCTGCAACCCATAAAAATGTCCTATGCTTTTCAATAATGAAGTTTGAATATTCATGAGGTTTTGTTTCTTAAAAATGTATAGGTACACTTGAATTTTATTTTGCTTTGTTATGAAAGAATTAAGTATCTGTATTCGGGGGTTTTTGTGCTTGTTAACTCTCTCCTTCTTTCTTTTTCCTTACAAGTGGATAGAGCCTCAGAAAAAAATAGACATTATCTTTTCCTTAATTCAGCCTGGACATTCTGACATTCATTTCCATCCAGAAATGAGTGGACTATACTCCAAAATGTTTTAGTGCCTTAAAACCAGAAGTGTGATATAAAATCTATGATTCTATGACATTTTAAAATAACTGTGTAAATATCACCAGATCAGCCATGATCTTTCTAAAACTTTCCACCCTGAGAACTCCTGAATGAATTTGAAATCCACAGGCACCAACATCAAAATAGCTGAAAATTTTATGGAAAAGGGTATGATTATAAATACATTTATAGGACACCCTCTAGTTAAATCTCAAAGAACTAAAGAAGTAATTCCATGCAGATACATGGCTCAAAATTTCAATCACATGATACATTTCTATCTTTGATCACTAATTAAAGGGTTTTGTTTCTTTTCATTCAGCACTAGTTTCGTTCTCAATTTCCTGCAGTCATTCAGGTTAATCAATGATTTAATCATGTTATCCTTCCATCAGTTTAGTCTCAAATACTTTCGTGGGATTTTTGAAGCTTAATAGAGCTAATTTTCAAGTCAGAAAGATCTGAAGAGATCAAGATTAAGATCAAGAACCCACATAACTATCCACTATTGATTTGCAGTCTTGAATGTAAAATCTCTAACTTTCATTTGAGATCTTTCTGTCTGTTTTCATGGATGCCCTCCCATTCTGTCTGAGGATCTTGTTTAGGGAGATCATTTTTCCCTTGCTTTATTTCTCATTTCCCAGGACAATCTTCAGCATAGTAAGAGCAGGGTCAGATATCCAATGACATACAGAAATTGCACTGAATGCTCAAAATTTCCAACTGCATCTGCTCCATTGTCTGGCCTGATAATCTCCTGTCCAAATGAAACAAGATGTAGGACTTTCAATTCACACTTATTTCTGCCACCCTTCCTATAAACACTCTTCCTCAACAATAATGATACAAAAAATGAGAAGTTATTACACTGATGCAATTATTTGAAATAAAATGAAATAATTCTGAAATCATTTGAGGTTCAACATCTTGACAGTAAGAGGTATTACTGGATAAATGACAGCACAATCGTTGCTCTACCTGAGGATCAAATCTTGCATTTCCTAGTGTTGCAGAAAGCCACATGGGTTTGAAAATAATTTTGATATTTTACTGTATCTTTTAATCTTTCTCATATCTTAATAGCAGAACAGGATTAATAGTTACATCTAATAATAAGGATATATTTGTATCATAGATTTAAGCAGCAGTAATGATGTTTTCTTTTGTCTTTCACTGTTTGCTTTCTGATAATCCCTAATATTTTTTTGCAAATGTTTATTAACGTGCTGGTTTCACAGAACTATTTTCAATACGATTATAATCTCATTTTTGAATGGGAATAGTAAGAGTAGAACTCATCACTCTATATGTATATTAAAGCTTGTTTTACTCCTTTTATATTACTTTGCATTTAACACCATCCAGTCTTGGCTGTCAGATTATTTCCCAGTCACTCAATGCTATAAGATATTCCTGCAAATGTCCACATATAACTTTTAGTTTTATCACCCTGAATAACATATAAATAAACTTAATCATTTCACTATTTGTTCCTTTTCTACCTCAATATATTAAAAACCAAATCCAGGCATAGATGTCACTAGGATCTGTCTGGAACTTCTATTGACAAAACCTGTCATTGATTCCTACCTTTTGCTTTATCCTTCAACCAGGAAATAATTCAGTTAGACTTTTGAAAAGACTGTTAATAAAATAATATTTCAAGACTTCAGGATTTGCTGTTGCTCATTGGATTATTTATTTCTTCCAAGAACCCTTAATACATCTGCAACGAGTGATTCTCTGTTACAGTATCCAAGCTACTTCTCCCTCATCATATTATAGTCATCTAACATCTACCAATTCTACTAATTTTTATAATTTCAACCATTTTACTTGGTATGGAAGTTTTCCTTGGCTGATTTCTTGCTCCCTAAACATTACTTTACAATTTGACATCACATTTATTACCTTCCAATCCCCATATACTAATGGTGTTTCAAGTGTTAATGTGCTCTGAAGAACTTAGTGCTCTGATGTTTCTTCAAGTTTTTGAATGACTCTTTATTTGTTCTATTCTTCCTTTTTTTTTTTTTTTAATTAAAAAAATAAGATTTGTTCCTTTAGCTGTTCTTTAGAAAATTATTCCAGTCTGGGAATTCTTCCTTATATCAAGGAATTAATTTAGATTTTCTAGTATGAGCATGTATTTTAACTTAATTTAGTTTCAAATTACCACATATCTTGATGTGCAATATATTTCAATTAAGTACAGATCACAGACTGCTTATGTTAAACTGAACCTTCAAAAGATAAAATAAATTGCATAGATGTATGCAAATATTTAGTAGAGCTGGTAAAAAGTAATAAATACTTATGACAGGAAATTTCCTTCAAACCTAAAATCTGAAATGAGAACTCCAGAACATATGATTAAAGAAAAAAAAAAAAAAAAAGGCAAACCAAGTCTAGCTCATATATGGATTTTAGTTTTAAAAAAAATAATCTAAGCTTTTCAGTATGTTTTTTAAGGGATGGCAATTTTCTCTTTAAGCAATTACACTGACTTTTGAGACACCTCTTAACAAAATATTTCCCACAGGTATTTTACAGAACTGTACGTTTTGCAGGCTGAAGTGTCTGCATTTGAGTTCTACTCTGACTCCCTTAGGCCAAAAGCTCATGAATCATTATTTTACCTGCCTGCTGAGAAAAGCAAGAGGAACTGATTCAGTTTATATGGGCTGATTCATCCTCTCCTTCCTTATTCCCTTTCCATAAATAGGCCCCAAAGTATTGTTTACTCTAATTTCTTCTCAAGTTCTCCCCTATAATCCTGCGGATTTGCTCTTGGTAGAGGAGGAAATTGAAAGGGACAAGAGGTTGCCTCGTTGGGCTTTTTTACAAAAAATAGAGGGGGGTTGTGCAAGACTGAGTAGGAGAGGAGAAAAGCAAAGGATAATACCAGGAAATTTGAACCATGTGAATAGTGGCAGAGATAGGTGGGGTCAACAGGTGGTTTCTATGCAAAACTTGAGTGCTCCAGACAACACAAGAATGCCAGGAAAAGAAAAAAAAAAAGAAAAAAAAAAGAAAAAAAAAAAAGGCACACTGGGGAGGAGAAGGAAAGAGGGATCACTTATTAGTAATTAAGAAAAATCTGTTTCTTGTTTCAGTGAAAAAGTCTAATCCTTTGCAGCGTCCATTGAAGTGTCTTCTCCATTTCAGTTAGTTTCATTAACTTTTAAAACAGTGTTTTGTTTTCTGTTCCTCAGTTCAAACACATGGAGAGAGTGACTGCTAAAGACATTGCAAAAGTTCTTATTGGCAATTAGAAGACAAATATGGACAGTTTGAAACAGCACCTCTTGGTTGCCACTGTCTTTCTGTCAGTTTCTGTTGTGTGTAACTTGATTTCCTGTCTTTATCTTCCTTAGCATATGTAAAAATCTCTCTTTTTTGTCTTAAATATTTTTACACAAATATTCCATGTTTCATACAAATTATTATTCAAAGCCATAATTTGTTTCTTCCCGTGCAGTTAATTGACAAAAAATTCATCATTAACAGGTGCATATAGCTCGGCAATATTAATTTTCTTTCAATTCAGAAAAAGAAGCCAAAATTCACTGACTTTTACACTTACTAATTTTGAAGGTGTCACCTTGGAGTGACACTGAGGTTTTTGAGACTAGTCTCACAAATGTTTTACCCTGCATTTTTGTGTCAGAACAAATCACCTTAGGTTTACATACAAATTACATAGTTGAGTAAGCTGAAAGTACATCAATAGTCTGATTCTTGTAATCAATTAAAACCTCTTAGCTGGATTCAAATATGTTTGGAAAATGTTTTTGAATTTAAAGAGGCATTAGTGTAATAAATTTGTGCAAAATTAGTCACATATATAATATGAGAAAGCATCAGACTGCTTTTGTTTCTTTCTAGGTTGTGCTTTGATCATGCTGAAAAACACATGAAAACAATTGATGAATGCAAATTTGTGCATCTTTTTCTGCATCTAATTAATTAAGCACAGCCATTTTCCTTGGGAGCCAACTGTCAACGCTGATAAATAATACACCAAATTTTTCATGCTGTCCAGCATCTCTCATTTTTTGTGTATTTTTATAATTATTTATACAAATGTAATTTTTCAAGTCTTGATTTTAGTTGCTAGGTTTTAAAAGTCCTATGAAGACAGCTACTAACTAATATTTTTGTAGGAAAAACATCCCATGTTCTTTTCTTTTTCCAAAAAAATTATAACCTGTGCATGCACTGCCTCTTTTTTTGCTTCTGAAATATTTTATTGCATATATATA
>VWYP01015955.1:28044-74025 GCA_013400435.1 Pycnonotus jocosus | reverse complement strand
TTTTTTTTTTTTTTTTTTTTTTTTTTTTTTTACCTCTGGAATAGTTTCCAAACTATTTCCATGAGCTGAGAATGTATTTGGTATTTGTAAGTATTTGTTAAATCTTTTAGAATTTTCAGATATAGCAAGTTGGCCAGATTGCAATTTCTTTCTGAACTGTTCACCTCAGCTTTTTACTCCTGTGAATGTCTGATTTTTTTTCTTTCTGAAGGCTGTCAAACTTTGCAGACAGTAAGATGACTGGCAATCTGACTATAGCAAATAGGAATGCAGTGACATTCATTGCAAATTCTTCAAAGTGTCAAGATTTACAAACATATTCATGAATACTCAGCTGTTATCTGAACATCTGCTAACTGTATATAGATTTATTCCATGAACCCACTAACCAGAAATCAGTCTGGTTTTCATGGTCAGTATCATTAATGTCACCAGCAGAGCATTCACCTGAGGTGCTGGCTGATCTCAGACATCTAAACACAGCTGAGCCCAATTTCCAACTAGGATGAGAAAAAGGCTCGAAACTTTCTCCAGGAATATGAGGCAAATACTGATAAATAACTTGCTCAAAAAATATTCAGGAAGCATTTGCCAAATCTGGAAACTTAATTCCACTAATCCCAGTACAGAGCTTTGCAAGTAATTTCAGATGCAATTTTTAATAGCTTTCTCCCCAACAGTAGACCAGTTCTATTTACAAAAATAGACACAATGTATGCATTTCCTATGGATTGTACCTAGCCTGCTGGATTTATCGGACAATATGTTAGACTCCAGGGTACAAATCAGCAGTTTCCAGTCATTTACCTTTCAGAAATAGTGTTGGGGTTCGTCTTGTTGATGTTGTGGTGTGTTTGTTTGTTTTTACTAGGGAATGGGAAGGAAGCACTTTAGCTGGGTTTTGCCGGGATAGAAGCACAGAGATCTGTGGTGAAACATTAATGCTGCCAGGCAGGGCACTTAAAGACAAACAAAAGCTTTTCAGTCGGTTGGATTGGAATCCAGTGTCATGTCTCAGGAGCCCCTCAGGGTGGGGCAGGCATACTGCTGCAGAACCATGTTTGCTGAAGACCAGACACCAGAGAGGTGTTCACAGAAACTGAAAGAACAGGAATTAAAAAAAAAAAACAACAAAAAAACCCCAAAAACCAAACAAAAAACCCCCTTACCTCTACATAGTAATGTGTCAAATTGCTGCAGTGACCCAAGCTCAGCTGCATTTTGAATTTTTTTTCAGAATATTGCAGTAGCTAGAGAAAGTAAAAAAACCCACCAAGATTGCTTGTGTTTCTGTTAATTTCTTTCTGATAAATACTGCAATGTAATGGTTCTGTCCTGCATTTGTGTACCTTACACACTGTAAAATCCAACAGACTTTTGTTTAAGAGACAACCTATATGTTTGAGTGGAAGAGCCAGGACACCTTCAGGTCCTGCCACTGTTACATCTGCTGCAAGGGCCTAGAAGTTTAATTTTTGCTTCTATCTGCATTAGTTTGAATTCTGTGACAAATTTCAGTTAGGGGTAACTGTTAATCCAAATCAGAATTTTTTTTAACTTCCTCAACAGACATGAACACTACAATAAACTGAAGTGGAACTGGTTTACTTCTTTTCATATTGGAGAGTTAAGTCCAAAACCAAACCAGAAGTCCAAGTGAATTCAAGCTTTGTCCACAAAAAAATCCTAAATTATGATTTATAGAATATAAAAATAATTAATTACATATTCATTAATTAGTAATATACTTTTGTGGTGAGAATACTATTTTTCCAGCTACTCCCATTTCTTTGACGTTCTGCAAAGTCATCTGTCTCACAGAAGGGATACTTGCTGTCTAGGTCACAAATATTTCCAGGCAGTAGCAGAACCCCGATTCCTCTGTTGTATAAAAGCTACGAAAGCAAGTCCAAGCTAAAGGATGTTCTAAATCAGCAGTATCAGTTATAGGTCACTTACCAGCTTCTGTTGTCGAGATGAAAGAGGTCTGAGTCACAGGCATGCATACACAAGCATAAGTGTCATGTCACCATAACCTCTTTATATGCTATGCCTGGAATGAAGAACAAATGTATCCATACTTTAATCTCTTTTTCTTGAGAAAATCACAAAGGGACCAGAGATACTGTTGAGTAAGAAACTATTACAGATGCTAGGTAGATTATACCTTACATTCTGCTTTTCATTAACATTAATTTAGTCCTATTACTATAATTCTTCTCTTTTGATGGCTTTTAGACCTCTCAAATATTTGTCAATTTATTTCTCTGCTCAGCAGCCTGTAAGTCAACCTAAACATACTTAAGAATTGTAATCATTCCTGTATGGAGACATGAGAAATGAGACACATCAAGCTGGTCTAGGTAAGGCTGAGAACAAAGTCCTGATGGATTGTGACCCACATAGGGAAGGTCATCTAATGTACAACACCTGCACATTTCTGCTTATCATTTGAAACTGAAATGCCTGTGATTTTCCTCATCTTCCACAACTTGTCTACAGCCCTATGTTGCTTTGTTATTGAGGGAAAATACATTACACTTCTAGGTATTTTGAGCAGGATTTGTTTTGTTCGTAATGAATATTTCCATCCCCAAACTGAAGTGTTACTCAGGGTATTCTGTGCTGTGTGTTTTCTCAGTGGTGAGGAGATGCCTTCAGCAAAGATGAAGCTTTGGAGGGGATACCATTGTTATGAATGAATATGAATCAGAAGACTCACAAAAGACAATTTATTAAAAACACGGAATAGCAAAGTGTCAGGGAAAAGCAATCAGCANTTTGTTATTGAGGGAAAATACATTACACTTCTAGGTATTTTGAGCAGGATTTGTTTTGTTCGTAATGAATATTTCCATCCCCAAACTGAAGTGTTACTCAGGGTATTCTGTGCTGTGTGTTTTCTCAGTGGTGAGGAGATGCCTTCAGCAAAGATGAAGCTTTGGAGGGGATACCATGAAAGAACAATTTTCCTGCAGACTAGACTCACTATCTGGTAAAAAAGGGAGAGATGGAATAGCAAAGTGTCAGGGAAAAGCAAAGTGCCTCAGCTGCATGTCTTTATCAACTTGTCTATCACAGCAGTGAGAAAGCACAAAAAGAATAACAAACAAAATTGAGCAGGAGACATTGTTTGGAGGTGAGAGAGCTGGATGGCATAGGTGAAAGCCTTAGCATCTGGGTGTTAGTCAAAGGATAGGCATGCTGGCACCTGTGGCAGATCACCCAGTGTAAAAGAAAACCTATCACTCTACTTTACAGCTGGAGGAAATGTAGCAGGCAAAATCAGGCTTTGCATCATAACGTCTGGAGCCCTGGTTTTGATCAGCCTCCTTGTCACTTGTAAGGAAACATGCTGTTATTATTTTGTAATCCTGTGCTGTTATTTGTAGCTCTTGCTTGGGTCTGTTTTGTAGTTGAGCAACAAGCTCTGGGGTTGTGACCTTGTTTCTGTATATTTGTATATTTTCTGTACAGTATATGACAGTTTTTCTAGCGCTGCAAAGCTGTGCAAAATGATTAACAAACGATTATTTGTAATGAAGGGTAAAACTAAAGAAGGAGATAGGCTCTCAATTTAGAATAATTTCACCTGTTGTGGAAGGTATAATGTTCCCATTTCTTAACCTTGGGCCCTGTTACAGGCATTGGTGGTGTTTATAGTATGGTTTATAGTATTGGTTTATAGTATGCCACAGTCAAATAAGGCCTAGGGAACTACAAGATGTATATCTAATAGAAATCAGAAATATTTTCTTATTATGTGCTTACAAAAAATGGATGTTTCTCCAATTCTCTATGGCAAAATCACCATCCCCAGATTACTGATTCCCACATCTGGACTTCAGTTGCAGCTGAGCAGGGAAAGTAACATAAGACTCCTCATGTTATTTTCAAAGCTGTATTTCATGGCACCATCCATTCTTTTATAGTTCTGTTACTGGAAAACAGTAATTTTTATTTAATCATTTTAATCACTTGCATCCACATTCAATTATCTATCCAGGATATTGTTCCTCTTGTTTAAGGTCTCTCATCCAAGCAATTGAAATAGCTAGTGACTTTTACAGTATCCACAACTTACTCTGACCTTTTTTCTCTCAGCTTGATGCAAATCAGCTAATATTCTTTTCCAATAGCACTATACAAGCTTAAAATGGATGCAGTGGCTAGAATCATGTTCACTGTTGCACTGATACCTCCATAGGAGAAAATTACGATTTTGTTCTTGGGATCTGCATGCTTATTCAGATTTTTTTTAGTTTAAATACCATTTCAATCAGCTGAAAATAGTGATGAATGTAAGTGTATTGCCTAACAATAAGATGGGTTTATTTTTGGAAGAAGTACCAACTGAAAATATTTGCCCACCTTTACTTGGAATACTTTATGTCATGCAACATTTAAGTATACATATATGTCAGATTTAATATGATATTCTGCATTTAAAGACAAGCAAAAGAGCTAATGGATAGCAGAGAAGCATCCTCAGGAAAAATAAAAAGTAAAAATGGGGCAGAGAAAGAAGGTGAGCAAACAGTAGAAAAGAAACCCAAACTCTGAGGGCTTGGACACACAAGCAAACTTGTGTGTCAGCAGATTTATAACTGTCCATATGTGTGACCTAAGCCCCAGCAAATGCAAATACTATCTCAGTAACAGAGGACTAAGTCAACTTGAGATAACTTGAAGTTTGAGATCATACACATGGATGGCCAGAAAAGCTTAGCTGATGTACAGGATTTTTTTTTTTTTCCCTTCCTTTACTTATTTACCTTTTGGGGTTTTGCCTCATTTACAAAGGTAACTGACACGACTTAAGAGTTTACGCTCTGCTGTTGCATGGACAGTTCAGCTGCTGCTGATCAGGTCCAGAAATGCTGAAGTTTGTGAGCTGACCTGTTCTAGGTAAGACCAGTGCTGGTTTACTTCTTTGCTCCTGCTTATGAGCTTAGTGTCTGTGTGGGAGCTGTGTGAGACAATGGCTAAGCTTATCTAATGTCTTTTTCCTGGTTTTACCAGGAAACAACCAAAGTTGTTTTTCTTGTTCCCAGCTATGTACTCCTGCCACTTCATGCTGCTTTGGCACTGTCTGACCCTTTGACAAGCCAACTCAGGTCACTGGCCTGGCAGAAAAAAAAAAAAAAAAAACAACAAAACAAAACAAGCAGAAAGAATGGAATATTTTTTTCTGTTGACTTAATGAACAAAGTTGAATCAGCAAAGAATCTGTTGAGTAGATCTAGTGCCACTGCAGAAAAGAGCAGGATCATGAAATGAGGAAGAAGGGTAGAGGAGAAAAGGAAACACTTTTTGTTTGAGAAATCAGCTCAGTCTGTCTTTTTAAACTGCATGGTGAGTTGTCAAGGAGCATTGTAAAAGAAAAGGAAAAAACTCCATCTTTTGCTGTTACTTGTGGATATTAAAAGTGGAAAACTCAAATACTTACTGATACTTAGCAGATGCTTGTCTCCCAAACCTTGATTAGGAACAATGCACAGTCTGTGTTTGGTTTAACAGAATTGCAGCAAAGCACCAGTTGAAGTCCTCACCACCAGACTTTGTTGCTTGGTGGTCAATGAGGTAATTTTCTCCTACTAACAAACATAAACCATAGCTTAAGAGGTGAATGCTCTTCTAAAAATCATAAAAGCTCATTTTAGGAAGTTTTTTTTACTCTCTTTAACTACTACAATAATTTGTTTCTTGAAGAAACAACTACAAGGCTGAACAAATTACCTTTCTATTCCTCTCTTAATCTTCATTGACTTTTTGACTTTATCATGATTTCCTGAGAAGAAATATCTGATTAATTCTGAGTTATTTTTCCACTAGCTGTTCCTCTAGGGACATAGTGCCATACCTCCTGTGTCGGCCACATCAAGTAGTTATGCCTCCTGCCATTCTTTACTCTCAGACACATTAGCAAACCCCAGCAACTCTACTTTTGGTATTTTGGCCCTTGGAAATGTGCAGACAGCAGTGAAACTAAGCACTTTTTCATCTCAAGTTATGCTCACAAGTGGTTTCTTCTCCTGCCTCTCCAGTTATAGAATTCCCGTAAAGAGATGCTTCTCAGATCTTGCAAGAGACCTTGGCACAAATCCCTGACCCTTTTTTCCACTCTCTTCTAGGTGCTAACTTTTGCACCTTAATCTTCATCTTTGATTACACTTACCAATTACCTCAGTCACATTTAGGGCATTGGTTGACCATAATGTCTGTGCACTAGTTTACAATATGACTCTTTCACAGAAATGCCTCTCACATAATAGCACAGCATATCTAAATCAAGTTTGCTTCAGGCCTGGTGAGTGACATCTTCTATTTGTCTCTTCTTCACTCAATCAGATGTCACCAGAGAATTCACCCTTGTTTAACCTTCCCTCCCCTCTGCTCTTCCTGAAGGGGTTTACTTTAGCTATCAGACTTTCCTCCTGAAAACACTTTGACAATAGAAATCTTACATTACCTTGAGATTCTCCTTCTATAAATGAGATATTTGATTAGCTCTTCTTTCCAGTTTTGTTTGTTTTAATAACTGGATTGTTATTCTGATTTGCACCATGAGAAGAAAACAGTGCAGACATAAGAGATGAGTGAATTAGTCGTACATTTTTTGCAAGGAGCATCTTCTTGATAAGCCAATTTTGAATATAGTTAGTGGGCTTCAATTTCTGTTCTTCCATGCAGGATTAAAATTGGCCTGGAAATGGTATTTCAGTGCCCTGAACAAAAAAGGGTTGGAGTTTCAAGAGTGAATGCAAAATAAAAAGCACCCAGCTTTTGGAATCTGACAGGCACTTGCCAAACTGGACAAACTTGGACTGCTGAGTAGACATGCTCAGTAATCATAACATACAGCCTGTAAACATACTCAGTGATATTCTTGGATGGCAGAGCTTTGCCTTTATTTTGAATATGCCTCTCTCTTCCAATTTTTCATTGGAGATGTCTTTTTTTTTTACTAGCCTGAGTTACAGTAAGAGAAAATGTGTGGTACTTTTGGTCCTATTAACTGGTATTTACATGTGTTTAGATGATGTTCTAAAAGATCAGACCTATGTAAGTTTTAAACATTTAACTATCGAGCTAATGAGCTTGTTGATTTAAAAACAACTCCTTTGAAGCTCAGAATTGAACTGGCTATATATATTCAAGATTCAGAAGTGACAGGATTAAAGAGAAATATGTTTTGGCATGGTGAAAAAGCCAAAACTGGCATGGTTTTGGCATGGTTAACTAAAGCCAAAACTACCAGCATTTCCAGAACTTCCTGTTGTGGTGTCCTTGGATTGAACCTTAGAATAAGGTACCTTCTTAAATAAAAATTTACCTGAATTAGGAATATCCAATTGCTATTTCCCTTCTTAAACTTCTAAGGACAAGTGATTAATTTCCAATAATTTATGATTTTTGAGTGTTGCTTAACTCAGGATTTCATAGGTTCCATCAAAAATGTTCTGAGGTAGCTCCTAAAGTGCTATAAATTGGCATAATTTAAATAGGGAAAAATTATATATATATATGGCCATTACTGATTGATTACCTTTTCTTTTAACACACAGGTGATTATTGCCACATATGTTTGATTAAGGGAATAAATTTGATCCTAATTGATTTCACATTTAACCTGAACATCCTTATCTAATGCAATAACCAATGTAACCACAATCCAGGACTAGATCTAACAGCACTTGCTGTACTAATGGCTGAAATCTCATCAGCTCTAATGAACTTGGAAATAGGCCCATGAAAATTAGTAGCTGATTTCTTAAATCATTGCCATTTTACTAAACAGGTACATTTTACCCATTGTGCATTTATCTCATATAATTTTGTATCAAATATATTAGACTATTATAATTCTGCAGCACATTATGATTCTATTTTTTTAAAACTCTACATTTTTCATCACTGGTTTCACTTTTTCACTTAATATAGCCAGAGGGTTCAGGCCAATGCAATGTCTCACAAATGCCTTTCATCTCTATTTTACTTCAGTGTATGTTGTGTATTTCTGGATCTCCTTCATTATTTCTCTTAATAGTCATGGTGCATGCATCTCTTTTGTCTGTTCCACCTCTTTATACTGCTATTACTACTGTGAATCTGAGCTGGAAGGCTAACTCCTACTCCTGGCAAACGTTGACCCCAGGGCTAAGTATTTGAATTTGCAGCACTGAGTGTTAGAATGAGTGTGAGACCAACCTTCACACTTCAGAAACTTGCCAGTTGGCAGGTTATACTGCCTGTCTGTTTCTCATTCTGTTGTGCCCTCTGCAGTCTGCCACCCTACATCTCACAGTCTTTTTTGTCAACAATTTGTCAACCTAATAGTTTGTACCTGAGAAGTTGCCTTATGGCCCATCAACAAGTATTGAAATCCACAGAATGGTTGTTCCAGTGAGATAAAAGTTTCCAGTATGCTTGGCCAATGAAATATAATTGGAAATATTTGTTTTAGGTTAGCAAACACTTATGAAAAAAGGGGTACGTGGGCATAGATTTGCTCTGTGTAGTTCTGTGCTTTTGCTATGAGTTTTTTTTAATAAAGCTCATGAAAATAAATTGAATACAAGTGATTTAGTATCATACAAACAAATAAAAAATTACTAGGATGCTTTAGGTTCTTCCAGCTCTATATCTTAATAATTTTGAGCAATAACCTCAGAAAGCTAAATCTTGGGGCATTAAATGTCCTTTTATTGATACCTGTTTGTCTGCAGTGTACTTCTGGAATCATGAACAGAAGACACTGTGGAGGCCTCTAAGTGTTGCCTTGAAGTGAACAGCTGGATGGTTCTGCTGGGTTTTTTTTGTAAAAAGAATTCAAGACCATATATGTATTAAGCTCTGTTGGAGCTTGGAGAGTGAATCAGTCCACTTTAAATCAGAAGGTGAATCAGAAGATACTTTCAGCTGATTCACTCTTAAGGTTCTTTTGACTATTGACTTGAACAGCTCTGATGGAGTCTTTGTGGTTTGGGTTACAGAATGCTGGAGCAGCCTGTCAAGAGACATTCCAGAGTTTCTGTCCTTGGAGATACTCAAAGCCTGACTGGACATGGTCTTAGGCAACCTCCTCTGGCATCTTCTACTCTGAGCAGTGGGAATGGGACTAGATGATCCCCACAGCTGCTGTCCAACCTAAGTAGTACTGTGGTTGTGTGGATCTGATCTACTTTGCCATTTCCCTATTTTCCACCAAGAAATGCTGAATTGAGGGGTTTAGTACAACTGGGTTGATATGCAAAACACAGATCTGGGGAAGAATTTTTAGTGATTTTCCCTGGGATGAAAAATGATTATATCACTGGAAATCTGGAGCAGCATCTGGAATCAGTTCAGCTCAGCAGTTCTGCCTGTCTGGCTGAGGAGAGTCCTTGGTGATTCATCAGGGTGTTCAGAGCTTTCTGTAGTAGTTTTTAACTTTTACCCACAGCACCAGTGTTCATTTGCCACCACATTAAGATTTCTTTTTTTTCAGATTCCTTCTCATATTTTTGTTGGTTCTTTGATTTTTATTTTTTTCCCTGTAAGTAACCAGAAGATCTGCTCTGCCTGTTCTGGTCTGAGGGAGCAGCTCATACTATTTCTCTGCCAGATAAGAGTCCTGAAGGTTATAACAGGCAGCCAAAGTTTTTGTGCCTTTTTACCTTTTGTGACATTAACTGAAGAACTGCAAATGAAGTGAGGGTTTCTGGGGAATCCTTCCAACTGCATCTGCAAATAGCAAAGCCAAAGAAAGAGATAAGGGTCACCATGGTCTTCAATAAGAATTTTTGTTCAGGGTTTCCAGATTTAGGCAGAACTTCCTGAGGCCTTGAAGATGTGTGCATAATCATGAGAATATTTCAGTACAAAATAGCTTGCAATAAGTCTGTTTCTCCCTCCCTGATCAGCTTCTCCTTTAGAAAAATGCTTGGGAAAAAAAAATCTCAGCTGTTACATTTGAAGCAGGTGACACACCAGTTCCAGCCAGCTCCAGAAAATATTAACCATTCTTTTGTAAAAAGAGTCTGTGATCTGAGCCTTTCTCATTCTGAAATTCTCTTAACAAAAGAAATTGAACAAAGAAAGGTGATTTCTTGTTCTTGATTACAATACTTCTCTAGCTGTGTCCCTTGTAACAGTGAAGAGTGCTGCCTGTGATGGGTGTACGGCTTTACTCAGGAAAGTTGGCTGAAAATACTTAAGCATTTTGCATGGGCAGATGGAGTAAGTGGCCATTTTTAAAACAGGAACAAATGCATGAGTTTAATTACAAAGTGATTTGACAAGTACTCGTTCACTCGTATAATTTTCTAAAGAAAGTAGGAACAATTGTTTCAGAGATGATGTTAAGTAGATTTAATTATTTTTTGTTATCATACCAGAAGTCTTAATAAAAACTTCATGTAAAGGGTTTAAAGTGTTTTGTTTTGTTCTGCTATTATATGCTGGTCACTTTGGCAGCCCTCAGATATGCATATGTATTTAAAAACAAAAAGATGGAGAAAAAGCAAGCCTAAAGACAATTTATTGTACCTTTTACTCACTACAGGTGTTTTGCCTATATAGGGCTCACTGGTGAACAGACAAACAGTCCAAGCAATTGTGACACTTGACTGAAATTGTTGTATCTGTGAGATACATGTCAAAGTTACAATTCAAAATGTTTGCAGTTAAAATCGGATTTTTTCAAGCTATTAATTCAGACACATAAGCAAAATGGCTGCACTATTAAATTCATCATCCATTAACACCTTTTAGCAGCTGTTAGGGATACCTGAAACTGCCCAATTCTATGGTGAGCACTAAGAAATCAGAGGACCTATTCCAACATTTGCTCTCAGTGAATCTGGTAGTTCTGGATATGTTTTTGTGTTTGATTTTGAAAACAAAACCTCAAAATGTATTCTGTTACATTTTGAAAGTGAAAAGGAACTCTTGTTTGTACCTTGCAAAGAACAAGATAATGCCTCTATTATTTGTCACTAAGACTCTGTGAGAGCTTGGTATTTATTTCCATACATGTATTAATTAATTCTAGTATCTTAACCTTCTTATTCTTTCTAAAATAGCATTTACAAAGCTTGTGGCAAAATACATTAAAAAACTATTTTAACTATATCTGCTCTATTTAAATGATATTTGTTTTAATCCATTTTCTCTAACAGTGTATAATCGGGGGGAGGGTGGAAATGATTTCCATAAATTTGTTCTTATTCTGTCAATATTTTGTTATTGTCCTTAGCAATGCAGTAGCATTTCAGTCTCATTATATACTTCATATGTACTCAGTAATCTCACAAGTGAAATGAGTCTTCCTTTTGACCATGTATCAAAGATAAAAATGTATTTTCTCATAGTCATATTTGGTCCATGTATTGAAATATTTCTGAATTGGCTTTTCTCCAAACCATGTTTTTTTAGCAAGTCATCTCAGTCTTGATCTAGGTAACAGCAAGAGCCATTTAAACCTCCACAAGGAAATCTTCATTGACACAGACTTCAATTACAAAAAGGCAAGGCAAGGCAGGGCAGGNCTGATGTACTATATAAGCACATGGCAGTGGGTTTTGCATA
Organism: Pycnonotus jocosus; assembly: GCA_013400435.1. Taxonomy (NCBI): domain Eukaryota; kingdom Metazoa; phylum Chordata; class Aves; order Passeriformes; family Pycnonotidae; genus Pycnonotus; species Pycnonotus jocosus. Next base: position 62,454 of record VWYP01015955.1, on the reverse strand, counting down.
AAGGGAGAGGGCAGGACAAGGCAAGGCAAGGCAAGGCAAGGCAGGGCAGGGCAAGGCAAGGCAAGGCAAGGCAAGGCAAGGCAGGGCAGGGCAAGGCAGGGCAAGGCAAGGCAGGGCAAGGCAAGGCATACTAGGCTTATCTAGGTGTATAAATAAGGTAATGAATGTTTACATTCAAACCTGGAAATAATTCATGTTAAATAAGACAGAGCTTGTAATGTATCAAATTCTTCAACACAAAATTAATTCACTCCTTATTTCCCTTTTTTTGGGACAATTTTAACAAGGAGTTGAAAGAGTTGGAACCCTGAGAGCACCAAGTGGCCTTCACTGCCCTAACCAGCCCCAAATGGGTTACATGCACTCACAGAAACGGTGTGAAGTCCTCTTAGAGGATGGGCAGACTGCTGCAGGCATACCAATGTGCCCTGCTGAGGACACAGGCAGATTTGGGGCCAGGGCTTACTTGCTCCCAGTGGCTCACAGTGTAGGCAGAATAAATGTATTCTGGATTACCTTACAGTGAAAAATATTCTTGTTAAACAATTTTGCAAGTGGAACCAATCTGATTTTTTTAATGAAAGAAATATAGCAGAGAAACTATCTTCTAAATGTCCCATGAGCAAAGTCTGACTTTTCAATGGCAATGAAAAAAAAGTTTATTTTTTAAAATCTTTATTTTTTTAAAATAAAGGGGTTTTTATTNCAAGTGGAACCAATCTGATTTTTTAAATGAAAGAAATTTAGCAGAGAAACTCTCTTCTAAATGTCCCATGAGCAATGGCTGACTTTTCAATGGCAATGACAAAAAACCTTTATTTTTAAAAATCTTTATTTTTTTTTAAAAAAGGGGTTTTTATTAAAAATGTTTTAAATGAGATAAAAACAACTATCTCTTTCCACTTTTGTGGCTGAATACCTAGAGAAATCTAGTGGTTTGAAGAGATATTTTGTTGACTCCTATTTAAGAAAAACCTTATTTCATCAATAAGTTTTGGCAAAAGCTTTTCATTTAATTATGTAGATTCTATGATAGTTTTTTTTTAACAAACAATAAAGAAAAATTACTTTTTTTTTCTTCCTAAAAGAAAACTTTTTTCAAAGCCAAGAATACCAAAAGAGCATTGTATCTGACAACCTGGATATAGAAATCCTCTGTGTGGGTGGTCATATGCATCACTATGAAAGGGCTTTTATTTTGGAAAACACAGATTCTTGACCTCCAAAGATATTTAGTTTGACATATTATATAATGCAGGACATGTATTTTTCCCATATTAATTTCTGTATGAACAAAGACATTCCTCCTTGAACAGAAACAACCTGTATTTATTGAAAACAAGATCCAAACCCACCATCCCAGTAATAGAGAACTCCTGGAAATCAACACTGAGTATTTTTAATTTTTATTTGAACTCAGTGCAAAGCAGCATAATTTCTTTTTGGACTGAGTAAGAGATTAATGTGACTCACAATTTTTACCTGCCTCCTTTGAACGCCCACTAATTTGCTATTTTGATAAATCACTCCAGTGTCACATTGTGGCAATAGTGACAAATAGGCAATGGCTCCATTTTTCTATTTTGTGTCCTATTTATACAGTTAATGATCATGCTAGCTCTCTTGACTGCAGCATTTTGTTTCAGGATCTCATGTTCTGCACATAATCCACAAAGATCTCTAAAAGTCCTGCCATCCCATGTCAGGATAGGGTCCCTATCCTGTGTGTTTGACCTGCACACTCTGAGTGACCTCTCTTTTTTGTTTGTGGATGGATAACTTTACTCTTGGTGGTAAATATGTCAAATGACAGCTAATCCATCACACCTCTAGGTAAACGGTTCTAATGATTGATTACCACTGATGTTAAATTGTTTGGTTTATTTGCAATCTGATTTGATCTGCCCTCGGATTCCAGTCTCTATGGATTATGTCAGATGATAATTCAAAAGTTCTGTTAAATCATATCTTTTTTATCTCATGAACAGCTTGTAGAGCATTTGAAAGAAATCTTTGGACGTCTTCATCATTAAAAGAGTGTTTAGTGAGGCAATTTTTTGTCACAATCCCTTTTTTATCTCGTCATTTCTGCATACTTTCCTGTTTGTCAATTTGCTTTTCAGGTACCTGATACTAGAGCTAAACACTACATTCCAGTAATGTTCTTCCTACATACAAAAGTGTCATATCTCTCAAATCCTGTATGTAATTTCTCACTCATACTGAGGTATTGCAGTTGATTTTCTGTCTGAACCACTCCATTGCAGGTTCATGTTAAGTTTATTATCTGACATAACTCTTAGAATCATTGCTTTTCAAAAGACAATCTGCCAAATGGAGGAAACCTGCAATCCTCATCCCCACATGTGGCAAATCACTGTATTAAACCTTATGAAGAAGCTGAATGAGAGCTGGTCTTTGAAACTGTTATAAGACTCTAATAGGATTAGGCCTTTCTACATGCAATCACTTTTTGAAAATACTTCAGTGAGTTTCAACTCACTTAACACCTGTTATCTTAATACCTGATCTTTTCCTTGATTTTAAAATATTAAAACACTATGAGCTAATTTAAAAATCAGTGTTTATTAATCAACTTCTAGGTTTCATTAAAAAGTTCATATTTCCTGGCTAAAACCCAATTATTATAAAATAATTCACCATTTAAATCTATCCTGTGGTCAGTTTTTAACCTGATGGCTTTAGCTTGAAAGTTGTTACTTGTCTTACAAGGGCACTGTGCACCTGTAAACCCATTTAATAATATCACTCTTTTGACATCTCATTGTCTGGGATTTCCTGTATTTGCAGCTTCTGTTAGTCCTTTAACTGCATGGAGACCCCTTTTTACTAGTTCTTCCTGAACTCTTGAGACTTATGACTAAGATATGCTGTTTTTCAATGGAACCATTCTTGCCTTTGTTTCAGAATCCATTTTTTCACTTACAGACTCAAATCTCTGCTGGATTGAACATATGCCTGCTGCCAGTAAAACATGGTAACATAAGAGCTTTTCCTGACATTCTAATTCAGTATTAGCCTAGTCCTTGTGTCAATTAAGATAGGCTAGAGGGTAATTTATTTCATCCTAATAGCATGATTCCTTTCCTATCTTCCATGCATTTGGACTGCTTCCAGTGTATTTTCTCCTTACTGCATGTTAGAGCAGAAATGAAGAGTAGAAGCTGGAATTGTCCCCTGAGTAGGCAGTAAATCTCTACACAGTCTTTTGTTTTCTGTGTAAGGTTAGAGACTGGTTCTTTCAAATGTCCTGACTACAGTGGGCAAATTGTCTGTTTGTATTGCATTTAAAGATTTACAATTTGACATGCCTTGTTGGATATTGACTTGAATGATATTAGACCTTGAAACTTGTGTGCACAAAATATGCTCATCCCATACTCTTCCAACAAGTATATGGACAGCTCTTAGCAGGCAAACAGTTTAAAACATGAAGTACAAAGAAGATGCACATTTTATTCATTGAATGAATGATAGAGGCATAATAGTGTTAAATGTGAAGACTTGATATGACAATAAAATGAAACTTCTGATAATGTTAATTCTCTCAGAAATCATCAGCAGTGCAAAATTTAAGTTGGCTATCTGCAACCTCTCTGTTCTGCTGATCGTTTTAATTGCCTGTTGCCTAATGTGAGGCATCAAAGGGACATAGGGGGACAAAATTCTAGTCAGGTGAGCTTTTTTTTCCTTTTTGTGATTTAGATGACACAGTGAAATGAGTGGTGATAAGTGACAGTAAGGTGACATTTTAACTTTTTTTCAATGTAAAAATGTCCCCAAGAAGGTTGTATTTATACACACCTGATGCTTCTTGTGTGAAGAAAGTCTGTGGTATATCTTGAGTGAAGAGAAGGTTCAGTTCAGTGCATCACTGTTGCACTGCAGTGTGATTGAAATAGAGTAGTGAATCTGGCCCTGAGAGAGCATATTGCTACAGACACTTTAGGTGGACTGAAATTGTTCTCCAAGACAGACTTTTTATGCATCCTGAACTTGACTGATATCATATGTACTTACCTACTCCAAAAATTTCAGCAACAAAGTTCACCAAAATGTTCTTCCCTCTGGTGGTTACAGTATCTGTACTTGGTTTATGCAAGTATGACTACTTTAGTTGTAATTCACTCCCATGTCACATTTTTTAGTTATTAATTAAAAAAAAAAAATTGGAGCTTGACTGTGGAGTTTGGAAAAGAGTCAAAACAAAATAGGCATGAATTTGTCATAGTGGTGTACAAAGGAGTTATTGTGCCCCTTTCTAGGTGGGAGTGAAATCTCATCAAATTGAGGTTAACTCCTTGTACCCATGAAGATCTTGTTACTGCCCAACTTCAGCTCTTATCATTGCAGACCACCAGGAAGGGAGACCTGGCTCACTGTCCACTGGGCCCTTTGACCTTCCTGCTGACTACAGGTGAGCCTGTGCTTTCTACGTGTGTGCATGGGCCTTTTATTGAACACAGGCACACTGGGAAATAAATGGAGACTATGATAGCCTTTTAGTTTTAGGAAGCATTGAGAGGGGAAAGATGAGAAACAATTATCTAGATTAATTTCACACTTTGTTAAGCTTGATTTAAAAAAAAGAAATCCATGTTTAAAAAGCACAGTGATTTCTATTTGAAACTTATTCTATGGTTGTTCTCGCAATCAGTCATTATATTATCACTGTAAATATCAAAGACAATTTTGAATAGAAAGTGTTAGAAATGGCAGATTAGAATTTCCTTTGCCTAGAAGTCACATTGCCATCTTGTTTCCAGCATTTTTGTTTTATGCACTACTTATGTAAAATTAGAATTTATCTGTGACAACATAAGTTAATTGTACAATAAATGAAAAATAAGTCATAGGTATCTGCAATGAGGACAGTGAAGCAATGCCATTGCTATTGAGCTGAGAATCAGGCAGAAAACATCTACTGAAAAGTGTATTTTTTTAGATTGATCTTCTGCATATTTATGGTACAAATAAGATTATTCATGCATACTTAGATTTAATCCTGTAGCCAAGTGAATCTGAATGAAGGTTATTTCTTAAGTAAGTTTAGTGAGGGTAAAAATATTAGTTCATTGTTAAATTGGTAAGCATTACTGAAATCACTGATAGCAGACTGAATAAAGGAAAAGTGAGACAGAAACTTAGCCAAGGAAAGATTTTAAAGATTATATATGTTTGTATATATTTCTGTTATTGTTTCCTCAGTATACTCAATATTTTAAACATTAAATAACTGTTTGATGGCAAATTTAACTAACTCTTTGTAAGCATTTGCAAAAAATTCTCTAAGCTTGGTTCTATAAAACATGTGCAAGGAAAACAGCAAGAATGTTTTGATGAGCATATGATCTTCTCAATTTCATCAGTTTACAAAAATATATTAGATGCTGTTTCTTTGTATACCACACATCATTTTCAGATAAATTTGGTCTCCTTGCACCTAAAATTTTCAGTAAACATATTTTCAGTTCATAGTTGATTTGACAAGTGCTTTGGTATTGACTTCATGTGTCCTTCCAAACATTCTCAGGTGTTCCTGTATGAAATTTATTTCAGGAGACCTTTGCCAGACACCTGGTCTGTTATTAGGCACTGCATCTTAGGAAGACTTGGTTGCTAACACTGACTATTTTGCTAGGACTTGGAAAATTCAGATCATAACCCTCTGTCTGTTTTTTTCTTGGTAAATAATAAAATCTCTGCCTGCAACTCTCCTACTCCTCCTACCTTGAAGTTTAAATGCATTGACAAGGTGACAGGAGTAAAGATGAATTTGGAAATTACATTTTAGCTTTACACTTGTCCCTATGTTTGACTAAATGATGAAAAGTTAACTTAAAATCATAAATCAAATGTGGAAGTTGTGGGAAAATTGTTTATTTGTGCATCTGTAATGCTAGTCCTGACTGAAACAATTGCCACCCACACAAGAGAACTACTTTTAAAATAACTGTTACCTGTACAATTTTAAAGCTGCAAACTGGGTAGAATAGTCCCAGTGTAAAATACCAAAATATCAATATTCAGTGTGAATAGTGTACATGTTCATTTAGTTATAGTGGTCTTGTACTAGTGTGTTTGCACACAGGAAGATTTATAAGACTCTATGACTGGAGTCTGAAATTAACTGTTTGTCCCTGCTTTTGCTTAAGAGTGCAACAGTGAATGTGGCTTTTCTACTTATTTACAACACAGGGAAGCTTTCAATACACTCTGTACTTTTCTACCAGAAACTTACTGGATGGATAAAAAACCAGATAGATACTAAGAACTTAATTTTAAAAGGCACTTTTGAACTATTTGGAAGTTCACTCAAGAAAGGAAATATTTTATCAACGCAGCTTTATGAAGACCTTGTGCTACATACAAACTGAAAGGTATTATGTTCACTTTGGAAAGAAAAATTTTGTACATATAACCCAGCATCAAGGCCTCCAGTATTGTCTGACAGTAAAGCCCTCTGGCATTCAGAGCACAGAGCTCTCCATTGTCTGACATCCTGGAAGCAGCCTGCTTAGGATGGAAACTCAAGACCCCTCTAATTTCACAAACATTTGTTTTTGTCTTTTACTGTGTCCTGCAGATACTTTTCTGTCTTTCACCCTTGAAAGTCCTCTAATTAGTCATGGGATGGACAACTAAAAATCAGAATATAGTCCATGAGTGTTATTTATCTGCCTTGAAATCTTCCCATAATGTTTTACATTGTTCTCTTCTTCCACAAATCAATAATTTTGGTGGCAATTTTGCCTGATTAAGAAAGGGCTAAAAACCTTCTGAATAAGGATCTCAATATCTTGTCTTAGTTGCTTCTCTGCAAAAAATGGTTTAGTCTAATGACTTCTCAGTTCTGTCAGTACACACACCTTTCTTATTAAGATGCTTCTTTTCTTGTCTAGTGTTGTGCATGCAGCATTAACTGAAAGGTGAGTGGGCATTGTGCTCTCACCAGAGATTATCTGGGTGGTCAGCTACTTTACTCATTAAAAGCTTCTATTAGAAAGTACAAGAGCTAACACTGGAGGGAAGGGTAAACCCCGACAGCTGCAAGCAAAATCAAATCATGTTATTTCTTTGCTTATCAGTATTTTTTTCAGAACTAGCATCATGAGACTTGGTGAGGATAGCAGTTACCTAAATGCAATTCCTGCATGAATTAGAGGGTTGCTGCAAAGGAAGCAGCATCATCAGGGAGAAACTGCAAAGAATAGTAATTATAGATGTCCTTGACTAATGGCTAAGGGTGAGATAAATGGCTTTTCCTAGTCTCATTCTGTGCATATTCCTTTCTTCTGAAAGAAAAATTCTTGGCATGGCAGCCAAGAGTTACAGTGCGTTTTGCTTTTTACAGTTGTAGGATCACTTTCATGAAGCACATCTTCACTTGGAAATCCTATGAAAGCACCAGGTATTTGACAATGGTTGGGGATGTGGATAGAAGAATATCAGGAAAAATTGATAGGACTTTGCCAGTGAAGAGAGAGCTCTTAACACTTAATTGTTGCTTACTTTCTTACATACAGTCTCTGCAGATCCTTTGCAGATCAATACTTGAATTTTACACTAACAGATTTATGAGAACTCATGCTGTATGCTGCTCCAGCCAGCTTACAAAAGATCTATGTTGCAGTTATAGTAAAGTCTCTACTAACTCTTAAGGCCAGATCTTAAAGCAAAGCAGGATTTTGGAAAGTTCTGTCTTGATTTAGGTACTTCATATCCCTTCAAATACATAAAGGCTATCAGCACAAAGGGTTTCAAATACTGATGCCTATTGTAATCCTCAGATTCCCAAGGGTACCTAAAAATCTAATACTTAATTCCATAAGGATAATATATGCAGCTGCCATGGGCATTGTTACTTTGTACGTTCATAACCTTTATCAATAATATGGTAGTCATTGTTTGCCTTCTTTAGGAATAAAAATTTCCTTGTACATAATTTATTGTATAAATAAGGAATTGTGCTATGTTTATTTTAGCCAATAGCAGCCAATGCTGCTGGACCTGTAATATAAGAAAGATAAATTTAAATCTTTTGTCTTTTGTTTAGATTTTTTTTTCTTTAGATGGAAAAATATTAAGAAGTAACTTTTGTCAGCCCCTTCCTCTTAAAGCAATTAGACATGAAAATGCATGAAGAGGAGCTGAGAATACACTTAAACCCTGTCTGATGGGGGCGGGATTGCATCGTAGCTGCCTAAATGTGTATGTTTGAGCAACTGGGAAATGCAAAAGCATCAGCACTGCTTGAGATGTGGTGAAATAGATTAATATGGGAATATATCAAAGCAGTGGATGCAGAGAAGAGCAGAGGGGAAAGGGAAAAAAAACCTACTAGAGCAGAAACCTTCAAAATCCTGGAAAAAACCCTGGAAAACTGTGCATCCATGTATTATATTCCCCCTGTTGTGTGCCTCTTTAATGGATGGTATTTAATGGACAGATGGGTGTGTTGAAAAAGGCCAAAATACTTATGATTTTTTTTTCCAGTAAATAAAGTGCTTCCCCTTTAGGCTTTTTTATTATTACTATTCCAGTTTTAATGAGGCTTCCCTTCACTGGTGCCAAGAAGCGCCTGATTTGCATGTGCAAATTCAAGATTAATGTGAATGAACTTTTTTAGATTTAATAATCTATTGTTGCCTATGAGGAATGTATTGCTTTTTTTTCCTTCTAAGATTTTCTGTTATATGCTTAGATAAATTAAGTACACAGGATTTTTATGTCAGCTGTGATTATGTGTTTTTGCAGGATTTTAAATCAAGTATTAAGATCAATTTTATTTTAAGAGAGTTTAAAAGCTTCCATGTTTTCTTTTTTTTTCCTTCTGTGCTTAAAAAAAAAAAAAAGCAATGTAATTGTTTGTGTTCAATGCACACCCAGTATTTTGAGACGCTCTCTCAAAATAGCTATTCAAATTGGAATCCTGTAGAATTTTATAATTGCTCTGGACCTCTGAGTCGTCTGCAGAAATATTTTTAATGATCAATCGACCATAAAGCTCATAACTTTTATTTGAGGTCCCTCAAGAACAAATTGATTCTTTGTTTCCATATGATTAAGGAAAATACCCTTCTAGTTAGGGATTTGCAGTAAAAGATGAAGAAATAGGGAAACAAAGAGCAATTCTGATTTGGAAGGGTGAAACATCCTACAGTAATAGTGCAACGAAATTATTAAAACTGACTATTTGATTAATTTTCAGTGTACCCTTCATACATGTGATCACAACTTTCTCCTGAGAAAGTGAGAGGTAAAGCAATTTCTTCCCTTGCTGGCAATTCCCTCTTAGCACACAATTAAAGGCTTATACAAAGAGGCAGGAGAAAATTCATTAACTTGGCAACCATACAGTTTTGCCCAATGCTACTGATGCTGAAGCTGGAATATATGCATGTGTGACTTAGAAACAAATTTCTCAATTTAGTATTAGTGGCAGGTGAGTTGCATTGGTAATTCCATCCACTGCAGCCTGTCTAAAATAACTATATGCAGCAATTCATGCATGTAATTCAGCTACCTGATTCATTAACATTTAAACAGTCTGTTAGGCAGTGGCCATAAATTAGATGCCTTGCAGATCCTTGCCTAAAGTGTGTTTAACAGCCACTGATACACTAAAGCCTTGTCAAGAAAAAATTACCAACTTGCTATGCAGTAGCAAACATGAGTGTTTTGTGTTACTTCAGTGTGTCCTTCTACAGATGGCATCTAATATCACTGGAGCCACAGAAAAATACTGTGATTGTATGGAAGAAGGGCATACACACTGCACTTGGTTACAGGTAAATGCTAGTGGGACTATCTGCATCTGGAAAGAGACAAAGATGTCTAACAAAGGGTCTAACACGGAATACTTTTAAAGCAATGGAAATGTTCCTATGGATGGAAGATAAAGGACTCCACAACAATGAAGGGTTTTGCACTCCTTGAAACATGTTTTTAGCACCATTATGTTCCCATGAAACAGAGTAGTGGAGTGAGGAAGGAGCTGGGAACACCTCATCCTCTTTTATCCGCCAAGGGTTGATATCCCCATTTGTTGTCTGCCAATATAAGCCGTTCAGAATTCTGTACCATGGCAGTGGGGGACAGACTAACTCCAAAGCGACTCATTTGTGGATCATTCTCCCTTCTGTCACAGCTCCTTCATGGTTGTGCCTCTACCATTTTTTCTTCCTTCACACTTGGAACACATCTTGGACAGGACCATCCTCATCACCTTCATCTTTCCCAGTGAATATGTTCAGTTCTGGAAATGAACCATAGTACCAGGCTGAAGGGTACACAACTGGGCTTGTAGATGTTACCAAATCCTGCATATATGCTGCATACCCTGGGTTATGTCCTGTGCCACAAGAACATGTGAAGGAGTTTAAGGACACAAAAATCTGATGAGGTACTGATCAAGATATGGCAGAGGGAGACAGACCTGCTACCGATATCGTGTGCTTCAGACCAGCTACACTCAAAATCATACTGAAGTGCTTTCAGAACAAAAAATGGGCATAGTTCAATTTCTTTCCAATGTGGACAATGAGGGAAAAGGACCAGGTCCTTATACCAGAAGCTAATTCAAATCTGGACACATGAAAATATTATGAAGATTTTCACATCTATATGCCCAGTGGGCTTTAATCACTTGATACAGTAACTACAAAGGCAATACTGGTTTAAAGGAGAAGAATTAAATTAAAATGGAGAAGAATTTCAGAGAAACAAGAACTTCTGTCATTCCTGGGTAATATGTATGACTATTTTTGGTGGCTTGCAACCAACAACAGAATCCCTGGACTTATATCATCAGGTACTACTGTGGTTCCAGTTATGGAAACTGTTTCCACTTGTTCCAGGAACCTAACTATGATAACTGAAATGATGATTGTTTTGTTACCAATCACTTATTTGAATACATTTTGGCCTGTTGGTGTATTGTTTTTCCACAACAGAAATGTACATATTTTTTAAACACAAAAATTACCTTGTAAACTACTGGTAGGTCTGGCCTTTGGGTTGTTTCTTTAATACTAGAAAGATTCCCACATGGTTTTCGCATGGTTGTGTTGGAGAAGCTGAAGATCACTTTTCCAAATGATGAAATTAAATTTGCGTCTGGAAAGCTGATTTTAGTCCTGGTTGTGCAATGCACTTCTGTCTTGTGGTGGTCAGCCAGCAGATCAGTTATGGTCTAAATAAGCTGAGATCCTATGGGCATTTCAAGTCAACATTTTTTTAACTACTCAAAGAGCAAGCCTGAAAAACTGTGTTAGGAACCCACCTGAGTGGAAGCTTAATGCTCTGTTCCAGCCTCATTGACAGCTCAATGAGGACAGACAGATTGTTTCACAGGCCATATGCAAGAGCATTTTTATTCCCTTAGGAAAGGCAGAACCAATAAAAATACCAGTTCTTTACAACATTCAGGTGATCAAACCAATTGATTTTACTGACACTCAGAACAATATTTCTGGCAAACTCTTTGGGAAAGTGAGGCTTTGTGGACTGGGGCTTGATTTAAATCTTTATTATAGCACCCATATTTGGAGTTTACTACAGCCCTTAAAACAGAAATGGCAGCTGGGCTCTGGAGAAGTCCTTATTGTGTTTTTTATAAACTTTTAGATGCCACAGATGTTTGAGTCTTGCTAAAAGTCTTAAGAATTTTTCCACAGTGCTTTAATTCTTTACTACTAGCATGAATTTTATAGTTCTACTTCACTGAAGTTTTTCGAGCTATTTCAAAATATTAAAAATTTATAACTTTTTATATTACTCTGATTTTACTGGTGCTATTGTCTTGTACACTAGAACTTTGTTTCGTAAATAACTATACTATTTCTGGGGAAAATATGCAGAAACAGAGACATGCTCCCAATAACTTTTTGTGACCTCATTCGTCTTTCATTTCTTCTCTGTTGTAATTAGAGTATCGATTAGATCTGTATGACTAGTCCATTTCTAAATGAACATAACCTGTTTTGACTGGTTAAATCAGCAATCAGGAAGTGTTTTCTGATTATTTTTTTTTTTAGTATTTATACTCTTTAGAAAGTAAAATACACAAAAATAATTTTTTGTTTCTGTGGAAATAATGAATGCATGGGTGATAACTTCTCAATTTAAACATTTTTAGACAACTGATGTAGTTCGGTAAATTCTGGATTAGTCATCAGTTTTGGTTTGACTGTTAATGAATACAGCCCTTAAAAAGGGTAAACACTAGAATATATCTTTGAAAAGATAATGTTGCCAGATTTTGTTAAAATTATTTTATATTAAATTTCAGTTCTTTATTTGTCATCACAGACATGATCTCTGGTATTTAAAAAACCAGCATTTTAATAGCTACTGGACTGCCATAGAATAGAGACACCCATACATAAACATCCTTTATTTTCTATCTATTTTGTACAGTTTTTTAAATTCTCTGAAGGATAATTGCATTTTTCTAGTGTGCATCTAACTACTGATAGTTTTTGAACTGTTCCCATAAACAGTGCTTTCCTAGTAATGCTTTCAAATCTCTGAAATTAAACACATTTATTGCAAGAATAATTCTGCCTAGGCACTAGCTAGCATATTTCCAGTGAACTAAGAGGAAATTTGCAAAAATGTATCAAGCAAATTGCTTCATAATTTGCATTCCATAATGTTAATATAAATTTGTTTGTCATGAAATATTATCCAATTTCTAAAATTATCACTATTTCATGATGCAAAGCAAACATATTTTTCAGTTTATCCTTGGATGTGGGAAGAGAAAGGCATAGACTGCTTATTTATTACTGAATGTTCTTTTTAACTCTTAACCTATTACATTTGTTGTATCTATCATCATTATCTATAGAAATACATCATAACAGCCCCCATCTCCCATAAATAAAATATTATTTAAGCTATTTAAAAAATATATATGAGAATAAAGTATGGGTCTTTTCTGGACCTGAAGCTTATTCTGTGGGAATGCTTGGCTTTTTGCCCCATACAGCCTAACTTCCTAGGTCTTTGGAGATTTCCCTTTAGGTTTATTATATCCACCTAGAAGGCCTGCCTTTGTCTTTCTTAGATTTTTTTTATTATTATTATTTTCTCATGTCTACCCCTTGAGAAGTTACTGTGAGTCAGTGTAGAGAAGGGGGTTGCACATTAAACTGAGGAATGGCAGCATCATCCTCAAACTCTGCTGCCTGTAGGGCTCTCTGAGCTCACTGTGCTTGGAGGAGCTGTGAATCTTAGAGCTGTGACCTGCAAAAATGACCATGTCACCTGCTAGAAAGGAGCAGTCCTTCTACACATCTCTCTTCTGTCTTTCATGCTCAAGGGGATCTGGAAATATTCAGTATGTGCTCATTTAACTCTGAGTTGTGGTCCAACATGAACAACAAAAGAGTGCTCTATGACTAAGATCAGGATTCTGCTGTGGAAGGAGAACAGCAAGAAAGGAGATCTGTGCAGGCAGGTCTGTGCAAGTAGGAGTGTGTGTTAAATACATAGGAAAAATAAAGGGGAACATCAAGGGGACAAAAGTGAGCTGATTTGACTGTTTATCCACTGGAGCTTGATAATTCTTATCTAATATAGCTGATTGTTTCAATAATTTGTGTTATAATAGACTGGAATTTAAACTTTCTCTAGAAACAGTCACATTCTAACTCCTTCCTCTTTGTGACATTGGGGCTACATTGAAATTTCTGAATAATTCAGTCCTGATTTACTTTTCAGTGCACATTCATCAATAGTTCACGAGGTTTTCAAGTAGCTTCCTGACCAGTCTGAGCAATGCTGTATTGTAGATTTGTTGTTGTGCTCCTTACTTAAACACCTGACTATATTTCTAGTTTCATATTTTAAAATGATTTGTTAATCAAAAGTTACTTCCAAAGTTGTTCTAGTTTTAAAGCAAAAGTTATTTTTCACTGCAAAAGTAAATTAATAAAAAGTGTATTCATGCTTATAGGTGTTTGTGCAACATCTAAATTAACAAATCAAGGTGTATTCAGTCCATACACTGAAATTAGGAAAGTTGTTGGCTTTTATCCTTGTTCCCTCCCCCTTTTTTAGCTTCAGATCTTTTCCAAATCTACAATAAATGGTTTTGTACAATAGCTGAGCCTTAATTTATTCCATTTAAATTATTTAGCATTCATTTATACAATATTAGAGCATTTTATTTCAGGATATAAAATTTATCATGGATTTTTTTCTTTTCAAGAATAAGCACATAACTCTCAGGATGAAGTTGTTTATTGCACAGTTTTTTCCATATTTAGCTTGTTAAATCAGGCATTGATGGTTGTCAGTTATAGTAATACAGATTGCAGAGGCCCTGCATTATTAGAGAACTTTGAGTTCTGTCAAAGCTCATGGCATGCAGAGGAATCCCACACAGACTGTAAAAGTAAGGTTGTTGTGTTGGCTGCATTAGGCTTTCTCTACAGGAGAACCTAAGTAGCACAGAGCAGATGCTCTAAGTGAGAATGACATCGTGCGTCTGCAAAGGTAAGGTTTCTTTTTGCCTTTAGACATTTCTTGAGACACGGGAATTTATTGAAATGCATATTGTTGCAAATGGCTAGGAAGGCAGATCAGCTGTTATGGTGGAAAAACAGAGAAATACTGAAACAGATCAATAGGAGGGCAGGTATATCTCTAGGGAAAAAAAGAAAAGCAAGTAATATTTTTATAACAAAAGAGATGGAAACCAGTAATAGAACCTGACTGCTGTAGCCATGTAGCTCAAGGGAACTGAGAGAGAGATGGGGCTGAACTTGTCCCACAGTGGTGAGCAAATCAAATCCTGGTGCATTTTCATCAACTGTCAGAAACAGACAGATATTTCTTTGGGGCTAGGCAGGAAATTAGGCTATTAAGTTACAGCTTTTTCACAGAGCTCTTGTCATTCTCTTCTCCTATTCTACAGATGTTCTATCAAAGCAAGTCATTGTGACCATTTATCTTTCCAAACTTAAAATACTTTTTCCAGAGCTAATTTTTTCCCTCAGTACTTGAGGTCTTTGTACTCTGCGTCTTGCTTCCCTGATCTTGTATGGATCTAAGATTAATTTGCACTAGCAAGGAGTTCAACAACAAAATCAATTTCAATTGGGTCAGGTGAGGTCACTCCCAGCTCAGCAGTGTGAGGAAAAAAAAAGATTATTATCATTCTGGGAACACTACTGCTTTAGTATGGAGGGGAAAAAAAATGTCTATTAAAGACCTTTACAATAATTTTCATAACATTGGAAATGATTAATTTTTTGTTTACTTTCTTCAACTTTAGTATAGCCATCTATATGCAAATAATTTGTGTTACAGAATGCTTTTTTATTCCTTAAGGAGAATTGAGTAGAATTTGTTAGCTGACTGGTAACATTTCACAAAAATGTGGCACTGTCAAGCGGATTCAGAAATACCTTTGATAGATCTTTTTATAGCCTTGGTACATAGACAGTGTAAATTAAACAGCAACATTTTCTCTGTTAGGAACTCCATGCATCATATTGCAAATAGGCAAAGGAAGTTTAATTTACAGCTTAAAGGAAATATTTAGGCAAAAAAAAAAAGTTTAAATGTTTAAAATTTAATTTACAAGGAAAGAAACTCCAACCTGTTTACAGAATCTGCACTTTAGTGTCTATTTTATATCATAGCTTCAAAAGAAAGAAAGAAAGAAAAAAGGAAGTTGCATCAGCTAAAATGCTTAATCAAGCATTAGTATTTAATGTGCACTGGATCTTAATTATTTGTTCCATCAGATAGAGAATACCAGTTGAGAAAATGCACATATGTGTGCCAGTTCATTCATACAGCATCAGATTTTCAGGGTATGTTTCCTTTAGGACAGCTGTGCAAACTGGAGTTAGCTAAAGACCTGGTCCACATGGGATAAGAGGAAGGAAAAGCTGCTTAACTGAAATGGTTTGGCCATGCCTTTGTTTCTGCTCTGTACATCTTAAAATTTTGTGTAATCTATGTTGAAGAGTGACAAATATCTTAGTATTTTTAAGTTATAATCTGTATTCTGATGTCTGGGAAATAATATACTTTGCATTGAAAGGTTCTGTATATTTATGTCCCATAGGTAAAAAAGGAGGTGAAGTACGTCAGGAAGATTACTTTATGGAAATGCAATTGTCTTAAAAAATAAAAGGAAGGTATTAGAATCATTTTACTTGTGCTGTAGCAGTCCTGACTTCAGGTGTTGACCTTAATCAGTTTCATTATATGCAAAAATTCAGATTTTCTGGGTCAAAATCTCCCCAAGTGTATTTTCCCTGAATTTTCTGGGATAACACCAGCAATGGATGTGGCCTTCTGATCTTAAATTTCTTTCATTTCCTTTTTGTGTGATCAAAACATGTAAAATGAAATAATGCTACTAATAATTCCTTAGAGAAAAAGATACTAGACATACATTTCTTTATTCTAAGAATTTGAGCTAATCCTCTGTCTATATATATAATTTTGTTCTTTGTACAAAGCTTAGATGATTAACTATCTGAAAATCATTGAAAAATAAAAAAAAAATCCAACATAAAAGTCTATAGCCAAAGTAAACTAAAATCCTTTCTTCCCTTAGTCACAAACAGAGTTTTCAACAAATGTTAAATTAGCTCTTGAATGACTGTCTACTGGTAATAGACAAGGTTTAGTACAACCAAATTTGCCTTCATTGTCATGGATTCAGTGTTTAAATAGATACTTCCCTTTCAAAATATCACTGATTGCTACTCAAATTATTGCACTTCACAGAGCATTGAAAAAGTATCCCTAAATTTTGTGGTATTTGACAGCAACACATTTTAGATTTTACACTTCCATTAGACTTAAGATTTCAAAGGACTGGGTGAAGATTTCCTGGTTATTTTCTCATCACTCTGAACTAATAGTAGTTCGGGATTAATATCTCAATATTACAGATGAAAAAATGGACACAAAGGCTGTCAAAGCTGGATCTGTACAAATAATTGCTAAATTACCCTTTCAGGCCAAAAGTATTATTCCAATGATTCATAATGTAAGATATTCCTAAGTTTCCACTGTAAAATTATACAGGTCTTTAAAGTAAAATCTTGCACCTCCCTGTGTTAGCGTGAACACTTTGTAAGCATATAAAATTGAGACAAGTGTATATCACTACTTCCAGAGAACACTTCATAGTGTTCATAGTGTCATAGGATAGCTGTTACCTACGGGCTTCCTAAGAAAGATTTAAATTGCCTTTATAATGTGCTCTTGTAAAGATTGCTTTAAAAAAAATTATGTATTTTTATATAATTTACATTTTATTTTATCTTTATGGTTTATAAACTAAAATAATTTAAAATGTACATAATTTATAGAAAATGAAATTTCAGTCTTAGGCTGCACTGGATTTGCATGCTAGCATTCATATTAAATTTAGATTAAGTAATATCTTGAATTGTGCAATTTTTCCTTTGGGGCTTAATACGAAGTCCATTTGCAGTTAGTTTGCTTTGGCAAAACCAACACACTTAGATGCAGGAGAGATCATTGCATCTGCCACTATATTTAACAAAAAAGGAACCTCAGATTTTATTAGCTGTTAGAGAACATCTACAAAGAAGTATTTCACATAGCAAGCTTCTGAGGTAGAACAGCGATGGCAGAAGTACTACAGGCTTTTTTATAGGAAAATAAAGACTTTTTAGATGACTACTTTTAGCTGAAAGTCAGTGTTTAGTCTGGGTTCTGAAAATAATCAGACTGGAGTCTGATGAGTGCGAAGACAGGAATGTAAAGTGAAATTTCTGAATAGGTCGTGGGTTGTTATGATAATAACTATTTGAGTGATGGGTACACTTACATACCTGCTTTTTCACAGCAGAGACCTGTGTTAGAGACAGAAACTCAGTGAGATCTCTGGGTCTTACTCGGTTTTACATTGCTGGAATGCAACTGGGTTAAATGAACCTATTCCTTATTTACTGTAATGATCACAGATCAGATTAGCCTTGTATTTTCCAGCAAGCCATGAAACTGTGGACTCGATTATTCGTGAGCAAAATAGTATTTAGATAGATAAGAATGCTTACTAACAGCTGGGCTAAAATAGCTAAACACAGATGAGATAAATTCCATTCTGCTTGCTTAACTGTTGCTATTTCAATTAGATGTGCTGTTTTTCTCACTCCGTCTCAACCCATTCTATTATTTTTCCTATTTGTATCACACTGCATCACTGAGCAGGTTACACAGCTATCAGTTTCTCTACTTGAAATGAAAACATTGCAAAAGATGATTGAGATGACTTCTTAATATTAGGCTGATAAACAATATAAAACCTTTTTGCACTAAATGACCTGGAGAGTTACTAATAACATCTGTACATTTTTCAAGATATCAGATGTAATAAAAATGTTGAATAAAGAAATTTCTATTAACTGTATACAATGTTCATGAATTCATGTTTTCACGTAGTGAAGAAATTTGTGTTTCCATTGGAATACACTGGGAATGTGACATCTGTTTCTTTGGAACTAAATTGCTTAACCTAATTCACCATCTATAATTTGGAGAAAAAAATAATACATTTGTATTTTTATTGAAAGATTTCTGCTCCCCAGCAGACATTTCTATTGCTAAAGTATTATTTTATCTTCAGAGTACAGGTTTATAAACAGAAGACAAAATCTCACAGAAGTATAATGTGAAGGCAGGTTTGGGGAATGATATGGTAAAACAAAACCCATATTGAGGGAAATACTCTTTAAGGACAATTTTACTAAAATTTGACCATAGGCACAGCAATAATGTAAACAGACTAATCTGCATACGAGTAATCAAATCCATCTACAATAGTTTGTATTTTAGAAGAATTAAAAGTCTGTGGATGTTTCTGATAATGGAAATTATATCTATTCAGTTAGATTTGAATTCATGGCTTGTTTTTTAAGGATTAATATTTTATGGCTATTTAACATGTACCATTTATAATATTTCTTATTCTACCTTCTTCCCTTCATTTTGTTTCATTTTGATTTTCAATTTAATTGACAAATTATTGCACATCTTATTGATACCATATTTTTCACCCACTCAAGCTACTCTTGCTTTAGTCTAACATCACTGATTTATAAGATCATAGAGTGAACAATTCATGTCACTGATCTCTTGTTGTTATTGCTCTAGTCGTGGTTTCACTTCACTTAATTTCAGTAGTCTTGAATAATCTTCGAAAGACACCAAAGTTAAAATTTCCATTAGCTATTCTAGAATCCATAGAAAGACATTGATGCATTCTAGGAAATATTTAACTCATTGATCTGAGTGGTTGGGGTGACGTTTATGTATTTATACAAAGAGAATTAAAGTGGATAAAATAGCCACATACTCTGGCTATGAATGATGCAAAATAAGAACTTGTGGGAAATGTGGATACAGATCTTATATGCACAAAAGAATTATAAACTGTAATTTCAAAGAAATAATAAAAAGTACTGTTAATGTGACAGCCTTAAGTGGATCCTGGAATGCTCAACTAAATGTGCCTCCTAAATTTCCACCTTTTTTTGCTACCCAAGGACTTTTCCCTTATGTGCTTTAGCCTAAGGCCTTGGTTCTGGTGATGTGGGGATATTTCCTTGTCAAGATATGTGTTCAGAATTTATTAACAGTAAGCCAGTACTGTTTCTTCCTCTTAAACATTCAACCCCTTATGCAGCCATGTTCACCTGTGCATATGAATTCACCATTTTCATAAAAAGCAAACATTTCTGTTAAATGTTGATCTGCAAGGAAAAGACTGGAGCTTGTTCACTATTATAGAGTTCAACTGAAGGCCAATAATCCAATAAATGTGTGTTGGGGAAGTGAGAGGGGAGGATAAAGAGGTAGAAACCTCTTTCACTGGAAAAGAAATAAAAATAGGAGCAAATGTTATCATTTTCAGATTGTTACTAGCAACAGGGAGACATGATCCAAACAACAAGTGAATGACTGCATACACTGGTGCAAGATAAAGACCACAGATAGGAATTTGATCAAGTATTATTATCAGTCACTGCACAGAGAATGGCAGTCAGCCAGCAGAGTATTCACTTTTCTGTCCCTCTCTGCCTCTGGCAGACTGCTTATGCAGGTTGTCATAAAGGTAACTCGGAGATCAGACTGCATGGCAGATAGCAGTCATCATTTTCTCCATGCAGGGTCTCCTTAAGCATTGCTCTCATTGTTGCAGACACAAAATTGGTGTCTGGCTGCTTTTTTGTTTTATATTCTTAGATTTTGGATTATTACTATTCTTCCACCTAAATGTTGAGATTTACAGCCTGTGTAAACTTATTAATATCTACTCTGTGACTTTTCTGCTACAAAAAAGAAAAATATTCATGTTGGAGTGAGAAAACACAAATAGCACCTCTCTACTATCCATTAGGGTTTTATTATTTAATTTTTTAATCTAGGTTTTTATTGGGAACAGAACTTTGTATTAATAGAACTTTAAATTATTTTTCACTCTTTCTCCAATACAGATAAAATGGGAAGGGGTAAAAAGTGTTGATGAATATACAAATCTGTGTTTCCTCCAGTTTCCAATGCATATGTCTGTACATACTCTAGAAACAGACTTTGGAAAGACAAAAGCAAATTGCATTTTTCCTGGAGAAAGTGGATAGAGTACTCTAGGCTTTGTTTTGGGATTATTAATGCTACTTAGCTCTTGTGCTTCATTTATTTAGATCATGCCACTATAATATTTACAGTATATCTACAATGTCTCTAATCAAAGATAGCATAAGTTCCTGTGAATCTAACATATGAAAACTAGAAAGAGTGAGAACAAACTGGAACCATGAGAACAAGCACTGTGCAGACATTTTCTCAGAATATGGCCTCAGAAAGTGTCTGATGTATGTTTTTCCCCAAATTTCTGATTGTACAGACACATACTGTCCTGGTTTAGGACAAATTTAGGGAGGGAACATCCAAAGGGATTATTTCCTAAAGTGTGAAATTCAGCGGCCATTCCCCCCACCTCTTCAAATCTCCTCTGAGAAAAGTGAAAAAAACCTGTTTATTTAACAAGCAAAGTATTCACAATCATAAAAAATGAATATTATTAAACAATAAAATCTCTTGCTTTTCTGAAGAGATGGCAAATTCAGGAATTCCTTCTCTGAGAGTCCTCTGTGGGTGTTTCTCAGCTCGCTGAGTGTCCCTCAGTCCCTCCACTGCTGGAATGCCATGCCTCAGACCCTGGCGGGCCACAGGTGTGAGCTCCTGGTGTTTTCTCTGGGTTTTTGGTCCAAAGCAGGGCTGATCAGCCTTAATATCCAGCATAAACAGAACAGACTGAGGATACAGCATCAGTTCTTGCTTGAGTAATTCAGACTAAAAGCTTTTTATTAATTTAGCCATGTGCTCTTGAAAACAAAAAAACAGGAGTGCCAGTTTCAATCAATTTCTGAGCCTAGTACTGGGTCATTAAATTGCACCTTTTTTCACAGAAGACAGAAATGTGAAACACAAGAAGACAAAATATTTGATTATTTTAGTTGGATGGAGGTTCATGGGAGAGAGACTTAGTTTTGATGGTGTTCGGCTATTGCCTGTTCATTTCACAGAATCACAGAATGGGTGAGGTTGGAAGGGACAACAGTGGGTCATCTGGTCCAACCTCTGCTCAAGCAAGGCTGTTCTAGACTACATTGAACAGGATGATGTCCAGACAATCCTCTAAAACCTCTCTGGGCAATCTTTTGCAGTGCTCAGTCAGCACACGGTGAAGAAGTTCTTCCTCATGTTCAGGGGGAACTTCCTGTGCATCAGTTCCTGCCCCTTGCCACCAAGCAAGGCCTGGCTCCATCTTCTTACCACCCCCATTCAGATACTCATAGACATTGATGTGGTTTCTGGTTTCTGTGACTCTTTCTGTTGTCTCTTCAGGCTGAAAGGACCAGCTCCCTGAGCCTTTCCTCTTGAGAGGAATGGTCCAGTCCCTTAATTTGGTTCATTGTCTTCTGCTGGACCCACTCCAGGTGCTCCACATCTCTCTTGTCCTGTGGAGCCCAGAACTGGACACAGCACTCCACATGTTCCTTACCAGGGTGGTGTAGAAGGACAGGATCACCTCCTGTGACCTGCTGGCAAAGCTCTTCCCAATGCACTCCCAATGCACCCTTCTTGGCCACAAGGACACACTGCTGGCTCATGGGCAGCTTATCGTCCACCAGGACCTCCAGGTCCTTCTCCACGGAGCTCCTTTGAGCAGATCAACCCCCAGCCTGTACAGGTCAATGGAGTTATTCCTTCCCAGGTGCAGGACACTTAAATTGCCCTTGCTGAATTTCAGAAGATTCTTCTCTATCTGTCCAACCTGTCAAGGTCTGGGCCACTCACAGTTCTATGCTAGTTAACACCTCACACAGAAATGTTTCAGGCACTAGGGGAAGCTTCTGAGTGAGAAGATACTGCTTATTTTCAGAAAAACACTCCTCACATTGTCTACACAGTGTGTGCTATTGTTATATTTTGTGCAGTTCTGATATATTCGCAGATATCAACTTGCATTTCAACACTGAAAAAGCACAGTGGAGAGCGACTCAGAAATCAGTAAGTCATCAAATGAATGTAGCTCAATAGTTTTTGTTTTCCTTTTGTTTCAGCCTAATGGGCACACGTTTTGTTTAAGAGGATTTATCACTCCTGTCACATCATTTGTGACAGTTGTATTATTCTCGGAAAAAAATTCATGTAGCTGTTGAAAATGGTTCTTTTCCCTAAGACCTAACCACCAGCTTCTGGCACACAAGTTCTGCAAACAACACTCTTGGTGGTGTCTCAGAATGTTGCCCAGATGATTTTTAAATGCTTTTTTAAAAGAGTCTGCAGCAGTTGTTTTAATTAGTAGTATTGTTAACTCCAAAAATTGTCCAGTACAGAAATTTTATTTTGTCATCTTGCTATATGTGCATGTCATTCTGTACTGGGTAACTAATTAGTTGCTTCAGAACATGGGAGTCAGGTAGCTTGGGACCTGGATGCATAATGTCCATACACCATTACAGGCTGCGGGTTTTTTCCCTTAAAATGTTATAAACCTCAATGCCCTGGCAAGGTACTTGTTCCCTGTCACAGAAAACCAAAAATCAAAACAAAAAACAAAAACAAAAACAAAAACAAAAAAAAAAAAAGGGAAAAAATAGCTGTGGTGTCTTTACTAAATATCAAGCTTGGTAAATATATTGCACATTTCTGAAATCCTGCTCTTAGATTTGTAATTTATCAGCATTCCCTGCATTTTTCCACAGATTTGTATTAGGATTTGTATGGCTTTGAGCAATTTAATCATCCTTATATTTTACCCCCAATGGCTAAATTCCAGTATTGAAAGGAAAAACCTGCAAAACTGTCACCCCCTGTTTCTTTTTATGTGTATTTCTGTGTATTACTAGATAGTATTTTTAATATGGAGAAAGTTATTAAGTCATTATTATTTTGATCAAGGAAAGGAATAAAATTGATGGAACCATGAAGAAGATCAACAGGAAGAAAAGATAGCAGCTTACTGAAATAGTAAGATTATTTTTGGTGGGTTCTGACAGTAGACCTCAAAGGAGCTTTATAACACTTTCACTGCAAATTGACCTAATTCTCTGTCATAATCTACTTAAGATGATGAGGTTTCCACCTATCTTCAGGCATAAAATGTAGTCATTCTTTTCTAGCTGATAATCAGCATGTTTATTACTCATTCCTGTTGCTTAAATACAGTATTTTCAGAAACAGTTCTGCATCACTAAAGTCATCAGTGATTCTGAAATAGCAAGAGAATAACCTCAGTCTTTGCTATGGGAGCTGTTTAACAAATCTAAAAATGTTAATCATGTTCAGGGCATTGTCACTTCCAGGGAACAGCGATTACTTTCAGTGACGTGCCCAGAAGCAATCTATTTAGTTTTCTTTTCATATAAAATTGGGAAATAATGAAGGTTTTATTAAATGAAACTTAATTCACAGCAATAGGGACTTCAGATGTACCTGTTCCCACTACCAAGGGATGAAGTATAATTTAATAACAGTCTCTTTAGATTAGCTCTGTCTATTTGAATGTCACATTATTAACTGACTCCATGTCGTAGTGTGTAGATTCCAGAGACTGCTGTTTCAGGCTTTTCCATTTTTTAAAAAAGAATCCTATATTGATGGTTTGTAAATGATGTTATTACTGTAACAAACCCGTAGGATGAGAACAGCTAAAATGGTGATCTAAGCTTTTTGGCTGTCGTCCAGAGCTCTACGACTTAGTAGATTGCTAATGCTGTCTAGCAATGGTGTGTTTTTCCTGCCACAATGACAGCTGCTAAGAGATTTTCTGTTATTATCTTACTATTTTTTTAAACATTAAAGTGTAATGATTTACTAGCCTATAATGTGGTAGCAATGTGTGAATTACTGCGGCTCCATTTGTATACTCAGCAACATCTGTTTTACAGGTGTGAATATATGAATTTTGCTAATTAATACCTAGTGGCAGAGCTTCTGAGTGAGGGTATAAAAATGGAAGTAGAGAAAAGTCCTTATCTTTACAGTGTTATTTCAGGTCCCCAGGAAATAAAAAGCAAGCAATGCATACTAGGAGTATGTTTTTATTGTTGTTTCACTGCTTACTTCTTTGGTTTGTTTTATTTTAACATCTCCATAACGTCTGCTAGTACCTAGTTAGGAGATATTTTGCTGAGGAAGGCTGTAAATAAGTAGCTTTCAGTCATACATGACAGCAAAGCTATTTGTTTTTAAATAAAAATTTCAGTTTACAATCTCAAGCACATAGTTAAGTAGCATAATAATGAATGACCACTTGTCAGCTGAGTTCCTCTCTGGATCCATGTGCATGTTCTCATTCTGGGCAGTATGCAGGACTTGGTGAGCCCCTCTAACCTTGCAGGCTAAGGCCTTGAGGATGAGAATCATTACCATATCCAGCTCCTGAGCGGGAGCTGCAATCCAGACTTGGTGTGTATTTTTCATAGTGTGGTCCCTAGTGGTCAAGTGAGCCTTCTTTTTCTTACTTTGATGCTCTAACTCCTTTGGTAAACAATGCTTAAGAAGTTTTGGAAACAGAACTCTGGAGTGATAGAGAAGCATGAGGAAACTGAATATGGAAAATGGACCAAGAAAGAAACACTGCCTTAAATCATTCTCTTGTGATTAAATACTCCCTGCTGCACTCTCTTGAAGATATATATTTAAAATATATTAAAATCTTTTCCTTCCTTCCTTCCTTCTTTCCTTCCTTCCCTAATTTTTAATGAATCAACATCTGGGAATAAACCTATCGTATCTGTTATTGCAATTACTTTAAATGCCAGAAAGAACCTGAAGCAATGAACCAATAATTTCTGTTCTAGGATGCATTAGTTTAATCTATTGACATATTGAATATGTATTTCAGATGTTTAACATATTAACTGTTTTCTCTCTTTTAAACAAGCTAAATCTTACCTCAAATTAAGTTTTACTAAACAACTGATAGGCTGATGCTGCGGTGTTGTGCACACACACACCTACCACCACCACACCTACTCCCCCTCCCACCCCAGCTATTTAGCACCAATCTTGGCAGGTATCTTTTGTGGAAAACGACCCAGTGCTCAGAACCTCTGACTGAGGACAGAGCCACGTGAGGCTGAGCCTACCTGAGAAGCAACACAGGACAGAGTTGATGGAGATAGCATAATATTTTTTCTCTGTAATATAAGGAAAAGCTCCAAAGTTGTAAGGCAAGAAGAAAAGACAAGATGTTTTAGTGCTGAAGAACCAACCTCAGTGCTATCAACCTTTTAAGGTTTTTGTATTTTAAAAAGCCTTAGGAGAGGAATTTTGAAATTTCACTTCAACCTTGGATATAGAGGATTAAGGATGAAGGAACATGTAATTTGGGAACAGGAAGTGATAACTAACTCAGTGTCATAAGGGAGAGGATTTACTAAGTTATTCATTTGTGTCAGCCAATCACCTCATACTCATTAAATTCAATGTGAAGTAATGGTTTAGATCAATTCCTCAGAAAACTTTGTCAGTCCAAAATTACTTATATCTCATCTACCTTTATTTTGTATTAATCTTTTGCAGACAAATTTTAATCATATGGTTCTGTGAAGGAGGCATAAAACTAACAATTACCTGCATTGTTGTTGCCAGCAAAATTAATGTCTTATTATTTTCTGAATAGAGTTAATCTGCTTTTTTAATAGGATGATGGAATGCTACTGAAAATGAGGTAAGCACTACTAGGACAGAGAAGTGATTCCTCATCAAGCCTTCCAGAGGTTATTTCAGGGGGAAGAATGAACAATATGCTGATTATCTTAAAGTTGCCAGTACTGAGACTTCTGTACTAAACACATTGCTTTGCCCTCTATTTTAATAACAAGGTAAGGCTTTTGCCATACAAACTGTGATTTAGAGGAGTGGGAGAGGGAAGCCTTCCACATTATTCTTTGGAACTTTTGTAATGAAGTGCAGCAAAAGATAACACCTCCTTCAGAGCAGGCTGCAGAAAACCTCACCACACAATTTTGAGGAGTAGATTGCGGCAAAAATCTTTGAGACGAACCAACACCTCAGAATCCAACCCTAACTTCAAAGCCATGGCAGAATATTTATTTTCCAATGAGAAGTATCTAATTTGATTTGAGATGTTTCTTACATAAAATTCTACCTTTGTACTTCCCTTATTGTCCGCAAAGGCCTGGGGCGTTTTCTAGAGAGCAGTTCACCTAAACCTCACTGTGTGTGTACCTGGTTTGTACCAGTAACTGCAAAGTGTGTGATCAGTTCTGGGACACCTGGTCGAAGTTGTAGCTTTCTCACTCTGTACAGATATCAGTTGTTGCAGCTGTAGGATCATGTCGAGAAAATGGTACCCTGTATAGCGTCTCACATATTAGCAGGGAAAAGCCCATTAAAATATTTGAATGTTTTTAATAACACTTTAATATATATAACTAAACAAGTTTATAAAAGGTTCTATACACTGCCCAGGGCTTGATAAGTGAGAAATCAGATGTTGACACTTTAAAAGAAAATCTTGTCCACAAATTTCATTGTCACCATTGTGCTCTAGTTTGAATCCATTTTGGCTTGTACAATAGTTTGGAAAAAAAAGCTAATGGTTTACTTGAGGTATTCCTGATAAAACTGTATTTTTAAACCTAATAATATCTTTTTTTGTTGTTGTCTTTCCAGAAAACATGAATGAATTTAAAGAAAGGCAGCAGAGAGAGGCCACAAAAACATCAGTGCAATGAACAATTCCACAAAGCAACTCAATTCAGGGCAATAATAGATTGACCTGTTAGGTGACTCGCCTTGCAAAGAAAACAGACATGTGTCAGGTACCTATAAAACAGGCAGAAATATACAGTTCGTCCAAAATGGGAAAGTATTTCTATCTACAGGTCCTAGATAGTTGCCATTGCTGGTAACATCTCTCCTTTAATTTTCTGCAGTCTACTGTGAAGAACTGAAAGAGCAACATGAGACAGAGAACATTAGAAAAGGTGATAATAGTTGTAAAGTTTAGGTAATGCAGAGAATCTTCCAGAGAAAACAAGATGGCAGAATTTAACAGGATAATAAGTGAAGTCAATACAAATTTTAAAAATCTCAATTTGTGTGATCTTAGTAATGAAATCACCCAAAAAGATCAAAATGAACAATAACAGAGAAAGAAAATTTTTTGTCATGTGTTTTCAGATTTGAGAAAACACAGCTATTCTACAGGTTCCCTCTGATTAAAATATGAGAAAGAGACTAAACCTCACATCTCACACATTAAATCTCATATGGAAAGGGACAGACACTTTGCAAAGTATTTGTAGTACTAAGAATTAACCCCTGCCAAGATTAAAAAGGTGAAAGTGAAAAGTCAGTAATGTTTTATAGCTCTCAAAATACATGGATAGAATCTCATTTTAAAGGCTATTTAAAGCTAGATGGAAGAAAGGAAGAAAGATTTTGCTGCCCTAATGATCACATAGATCTTTCCCACCTCTGGTTGTATGACTAGATTATTTATCATAATGAAGTAATTATAAATGAGAAAGAAAAGTAGGAAATATAGTAATTAAGTGTCAGCTGCATATAGTGAGCCCAATAATGCAGTATGCTAGTATGAAATTATTTTCCTGAGAGTTTTGGTTGCTGCCACTAACAAAACATAGATATTTAGTAGGTGTCATGAAGAAGACAGCTTTTTTGAGTGTTTGACACTAATGAAAAGCTATTTTCTAAAAATATGACATAAAATAATGACTGTTTTACTCTAAGAGATAGGACGTGGACACTGGATTGCAAGTTGATGTTTCTCGTGAACCATGGCAATAGAAATTGTTCATCAGCAGTCAGTTTTGTAGGGTGTGAAGCCCACATCCAATAGAGCAGTACAGTCCTGATTGCTACAGGACATAGAAAAATAAGAAAGCAAGAATCAGGAACAGAAAGATATTGACCTAGGTCTGATCCATTGTTGGTCTTGTGGATCCCTGGATAAGCATCTTTGCTTATAAATGTACACATTTATGGATATGTCTATAGAAACATACAGACCAGCTCTGAGGTTTGGCAATATTTTGCAGGTACCCAAAAATTGTAGCAGGTACTAATTTATACAATCTCTGAACCTAGCTTTTTCCAATGTCTTGTGCCCTGGTTCATTGAAAAAATCATGGAATTTGGATAGACAAAGACTCTGGCTCTCTGAGGTCAACTGAAGATTTAAATTAAATCAGTGTCTTCACTAATTTTGAGTATTGTCTAAAATAATCTTCCTGTTTATATTTACAGGAACTAATAATGCTATATAGCTACTGAGCAGTGAGGTTCCTGTTTTCATTTTTGTGAGAATGGAGCAGAGATGTTCACATCAGTGAAATCCTGCCACTTTAGTAAGGACCAGCAGATGGATGCATAGACAACATGCCTTTGAAATACTTTTGGATGCAAAAGATTATATACAATCACAAAGCAGAAATGAAAGTCACAAGAACAAAAAAAAACCCCACCCAAAAATCCCAACCAACCAGAAAAGCCATCCTTTCTTCACTGATTCAGTAATTAACAATTAACTTTTAAACTTTGAAAACTGAGCAACGTTATTAGGATGTTTTCCATTGTAAAGCAGGTTTTGGCTTATTTTGCACATCCGGTGGCACAGCAACATGAATATGAGCCAGCACATTTAATTGTCCTTGAAGAGTAACCTCTGGAAACAGAAATTATTCCTAATCTCAGATACTTTTCCCTTGACTTCATTTGGGCTAATGCACATATGACAAAATCCCAGTGTGCCACTCCCTTGCATTTCCTTAACATCTGACCTCACACAGCTGTTTATTATTAAGAAACATTTGCCACTGCTGTGCATGTTGCCATACACTGTCTCTACAGTCAGGATATTTTTATCCCAAATACTTGAATTTACAAATAAGCTAGAAATGAATGCCTTGCATCAGCTTTAATTTTATAATGCAGTGACCCATTCTACCACTGAGTAATAACAGGTCCCACTGTGACAATTAAAACAAATCACCCTACAGAGTATGTCATTAGATACATTCATGCCTCATCAGTAACTGAATTGTCTTTTATGATATATTTCAAATAAAGGTATATAACTTTAGCCTGGCTTCTGCAAAGAACAAAATGATTTATAAAAAACCTCCCATGTACTTGATTTATTATGAAAATGAAATAGGGATGAAATGAAATAAAAACTTTAATTAAAAATAAAAAGACTGTTGGTCACTAAATAAAACACAAGTGTAGGTAATTGTAGTAGATAATTTTGAACCACTAACAATGGATCTAATATGAAGCTAAGATTGCAGGCATCACCGCACCTATTATGTCTTCTATTTTGAAGAAACTAGAACTAGAAAGAAGTAAACAGAAAAATGAGTTCTAGCTAGCTCATGTTTCATGCAGATCATTTCACCTAATGTGAGAACCTCTTTTCCAATGCATTAGATCTAAAGCCAACAGAGGATGTTACTGTGACTGTCAGAACGGCACATACATCCCTCAAGCCTCTTCCCATCTCCACGAGGAGTGCTGTACTTGTGGCAACAGGAGCAGCAACAGCACTGTCAACTTGTTAGTGCTTTCTAAGAGCAGCTAAACTGTTTCTTTACATTCTCACTTCTGGGAACACATGTAGCTAGTGTTGTAACTGTAACATTTTCATTTATAGCTTTTATTAAGATGCTCCCAAACTCTTTTTCTGTTCCCAAGTGGGTAGGACACTTGTGGTTGAGATTCATGTCATTAACTTTAGACATTTTTGTTGTAGCCATCTACAAGTACACTAGTCACTAGAGACTTACTTTGTAGTCAGCAGAGAGATATAATCACTTTTAAAAGGGGATTCAGCTGACCTATTTGAGTCACTTGATAGCAGGACATCCATTAAAATAACCAGTTTATGATTAGATGAGCATATTTAGGTGTCTCTGCTTGGTCAGATGAATCCCTCTGAGAGTTCAAACCCTATATCTAGGTGTTTTTATAAATTTGTCAATGGGGAGAGGAAGTGATGTTTTTGTTTCCCTGCATTCTGTAACTTGCAAAACTCAAGTTGTGCACTGTATCTTTCGGCTTTTTTTTGTTTGTCTGACACCCATTCCATGCGAGTAAGTAATCATGTGCTTGCTCAATGGAATGGTCCCTGGAGTGGCCCACAGATAAGTTTGTTGCCTGTTGCCTTCACAGGGCAATATCAAAGCCTGAAAGCATTTTCCTGGGATATTTTTTATTGTTCCATGAGATGGTTCCTGTTTCATTTAAAGACAAATAAGTACCAGCTGGAGTCACATCCATATTTCCTTGCAGTCTTAATGCTTTTGACTTAAACATGTAATGTAAAGCCACAGAATCATAGAATGGCTTTGGTTTGAAGGGGTTTCATAGATCATCATGTTCCAACTCCCCTGCCATGTGCAGGGACACTTTCTGGTAGACCAGGTTGCTCCAAGCCCCATCCAATATGGCCTTGAACACTTCCAGGGATGGGGCATCCACAGATTCTCTGGGCAACCTGTGCCTCACCACCCTCACAATCAATAATTTCTTCCTAATATTTGTCTAAACCTAGTCTCTTTTGGTTTTAAACCATTCCCCCTTCTCCTGTCACTATATGGTCCTGTAAATATTCCCTCTCCAGCTTTCTGTAGACCAAATTTAGGTACTGGTGGTCTGCTATAAGGCCACCCCACAGCCCCCTCTTCTCTGGAAACAGCCCTAGCTTTCTCAGCCTCTCAGTTCTCATAGGATATGCTTCGGGCATTCATAAGTGCTTCAGCCCTGCTCTGATCATCTTTCTAGCCTCCTCTGGACTTGGCCTGAAGGTTCACATCCTTCCTTCTCTGGGGCTGCAGAGGTGGATGCAGCACTGCAGGTGGGGTCTCACAAGAGCAGAGTAGAGGGGGACAATCTCCTCCCTCAACATGCTGACCATGCCTCTTCTGATGCAGCCCAGGATATGATTTATTTTCTGGGCTGCAAGAGTACATTGCTGACTCCTGTCCAGCCTCTCATCTCCCACCATCCCCAAGTCCTTCACAGCAGGGCTGCTCTCAATCTCTTCTCTGCCCAGGCTGTGGCTGTGCTTGACTAAGCAAATGAACTCCCAGACCATGTCCCTTCCAATTCTTGACCCTGTCTCATCTGTCTCATACATCTGTCTCATGCTGTCCTATGTAAAAGACCTGTCTGGCTCTCACTACTGCTCTTCAATGATGTGTACTGCAGGAAAAAGGAAGAAGGAGGACAGAACTGGGGTAAATATATTAGCTCTTAATTGGAGTTATGGGATCATAATCCACAGGTAGTGATGTCACTACCTGTCTCGCTTGCAACAGCTCTAATGGATATGACAGGTCCCCTAAAAAACACACTGAAGTAAAATGGCATTACAGTCTTTGTCTTTAATTGGGCTTTCCCCACTGGATTGGATTTCCTTTCTGAGCACAAAGCACAACACATCACACTGCAAAGACTGAAAGTAAGTCAAAATTGTGACAATCTCCTCCTTTCACATCTGTGCATCTCTTGCTCTTCCTAAAAAAAGCAAACTAATGGATAGTCTAATGCTGTCAAATGGCCTAACTAATAACTGGATTTACATTTCTGTACCTTTGGATGGATTCATTTCATTCCTTTTAAAACTCTGATTCTTACTGCAGATAAACCATCAGTCTGCTTAACAGGATCTTAAAAGTGGAAAGCAAATGTGGAATAGGAGGTTCATTAGACAACACTTTTCCCAAATGTAGAAGCTGAACACCAGATGCCGTTTTGCATAATAAAAGCAGTCAATGATTAGCCCTTAGAGGTCTCTGATCCCTGAATAATAACCCAGTTTTCAACCTTGTTTGTTATTTTTCTCTCTTACCCCAAATTGTGAGCTTTAGGACTAGTCCATTTAAATATTCATATAAACAAAATGTGACTTGTAATTCCTTTTACTCTTTTAAAATTGCGATTTTCCAGGTTTTTTTCAAAAGGAAAAAAAATTCCTACACCAAAAAATCATTTCAGGAGTAATAAAAGCATTGGCTACATTAAAAAAAAATTTAAAAAAATTCCTAAGTGAAAGGAAAACATTTAGATGTTGGGCCATCCCATCTGTTATAAATCCAGTGTGAATTAAGAACACACAATCAATGTCAGGTTCTGCTGAAACCTAACTCGTGGCTTTGAGCCCCTAGAGAAAAATAGGAAAGATGTAATCATTATCCTTCTCAAGTCTGAAAATGGGAATTTGGGCATATGGACTTATTTGAAGAATGGTGGCTTTCTAACTTGTTTCATCAGCTTTGAGTTTGGGAGTAGGAAATAGCAGACATGGCATGATCAAACTTGGATGGTTTGACTCTTAGCACTTATACCAGCTGCTGAGCATCCCCAGAGCCATCTGTTGATTGTGGGTGCTTATTCCACAGCAGATCTCAATCTGACTCTCCTTCTGTGTGAGAACTAAAGTGACACTTCCC
This sequence comes from Pycnonotus jocosus, assembly GCA_013400435.1. Taxonomy (NCBI): domain Eukaryota; kingdom Metazoa; phylum Chordata; class Aves; order Passeriformes; family Pycnonotidae; genus Pycnonotus; species Pycnonotus jocosus. The sequence goes on along the minus strand of VWYP01015955.1, from coordinate 29,410 downwards.
ACCATAGGTGGGAAATTGGTACACATCCTCAAAAAGAGCAAAGCAATAGAGTGAGCTGGAGGATGTTGTAACAGAAGTTATGCAAAATCCCAGCCTTCAGGATGTGGAAGTTGCTGGGATACCTCTATGAAGAACTTTTATTTTGAAGTCAATTTGTCTTGTTTGCCATTTCTAATGAGCATTGCTCACTTTAGCCTGGTGCCATGCAAGAAAACATTGTGCAAACAAAGACAGCAGAGCAGAGACTCATGGCCCAGGAGAACCCTATTATGATATCTTTTCAAGCTTCTGAAATTACAAGAAAGGTTCAGTGCAATTATGGACAAACAGAAACATACTGCAGCAACAGATTTGGTACAATCATTCAAAAGCCAATAAGTATTTTCTTTTTAGTCACAGTTATCTGTAGTCTGTTGTGTCTGCAAGCTGGTGGCAAGACACTAGAACAAACTTACCAGCCCATCTGGTGCCTGGAATGAAGCACTTCTGGGCTTCATGGTATTACAGAGAATGTTGAAAACAAGAAAACCTCATGTAGGTGAGATGATGCTTCCATGAGAAGTCAAGAGGTTTGTTGAGTTAACAGGAGTTTTAATAACTTTTTATTGGCTGATGTTCATTTCTTGTACATATATTGTGTGTGCATACACATACAATCAACATTTAAGTGAAAAGTAAATCCTGGGTAACTGACTTGAGAAGGAAATCACATTTGCAATACAAAATTTAGAAAATTATATTTTACAAAGAATTTTTTTTTTTTAAATGCCACACTGTTAGGCTATTCTCTGGTTTGGGATGATTTATACTGAAGGTACTAAAGTATGATAACTAGCTAAAACCTGCATTTTCAGCTGATACTAAACTTTTGCTGAACTTTTTCATAATGTGATTTTCCTCTGAAACACTTTCCCAGTACCTCTGTTTGAGTTGCACACAAACATTTATATGCTTTTGAATTGGTAGTTGGATATTAGAGCCTGTAATCAAGATGTTTTATATATAAAAATTAGGTAAAACTTAATTTTTGGTATAATAGCTCTATCTATAATTTACATAGCCTCAGAGATTTTACTGTATGTTTTCAGTCCAACCTAATAACAATTATCTCTCAGAATAAATAACAATTAAACACAATTACAGTGATAAGTATAGTCAAAATAAAATACAAAAGGCAGCTGTAGCAGAGTACAGAGGCTGAAACAATGTATCATTGAATAGTTAATGTCATAAAATAGGTTGATCCCTATTGATTTTTTGGGAGATTTTTTCATTCCATGTAAAAGCTTTTATTTTGGCAGGTAGCACCAGGTGGCACTGTTACATAATCATCCACTTTTTTTTTTTTTTTTTTTTTTTTTTTTTT
>VWYP01015955.1:8381-28027 GCA_013400435.1 Pycnonotus jocosus | reverse complement strand
TTTTTTTTTTTTTAAGCAGAACAAGAGTCCAGTGTTGGGAAGACATGCTTCGACTAGGGGGACAGTGCTAGGCTTTATGGAGGGAGAAGCTAAGGCAGGCAGCAAAGAATCTTGTTTTCTACCCATACTTCCCTTCCACTGCAATTTTTATAATCATTTACCTCCAGGCAATAACAGCAAATCCAAGATTCCCAGAAAAGAACATTTCCAGTTTGCTCTTTGTAAGTAACCCTGTTCAATGAATTGTACATGACTAAATAAAGAAGGATTTACTTAGTGTTTACTAAGTTACCTCATTGCAGCATTCCACATTTATGTTCAGTTTTTCCGATGCCCCAGGTATTTTATAGTGCTCAACAGAAAGATGAGAAATGGAATAGAGGTAAAGAAGGATAACAGGATTATGGGATTAAATCTGTCACTTGGAGACATGGGAGTACCAGAGTGTTTTGTGGTACTGGGTACTGTAACACTGAATATTTTCAGCTCCCCATTTCTGAGGATTGTCACAGATCCAATGTGACAGTTTTGCCACTTGCACTTACATCCCTTTTATCACAGATTTCAGTGAGTAAAAATAAACAAAAATTGTTTTTTGAAAGTTCAATGCAAATAACACCTTTCCTAACATTAGAAAGAAATGGAGCATAAGGTAATGCGTATTTAGTAATATTTATCTCTCCCACAAGGGTAGAAAGAAAAGCTTCTCTGTCCTTCTATTATCTGTTTCACAAATCCTTCAGGTGGTCTTACAGATATTCAGTTCTTTTGCAAATTTTTCCTCTTAAAGAAGACTCCAGTCTGGGAAAATAGTCTTATTTTTAAATCCTGGGTCATTCTTCTTTTTTTTCTTTTTCTTTTTATTTTTTTTCTCTTTTTCTCTTTTTCTTTTTTCTTTTTCAAGGCAGTTTTATTTTTTTCTTGTCTTAATAGATCTTAATTTCCTAACTATGGTCTACCACCAGACTTTGACTCATAGCTCTCCAGCTCTATCAGCAAGCTATCACGGTTGAATATTCTTTTAGCCTTATGCAGAACATTACAAATGGTAAGTGAGTGGTGGTGAGTCTCCTCACATGTAGAATTTTTCTTTTTGTTCAATACCTACAGCCTAGAACAACAAGCTATGCAGCTGTGGAATTTATATGATAGATACCTAATCTTAGCTTCCGCTTGAGATTACACATTGCAGTGTTTATGGGTTTGAGCTGGTATTGGTTTTGAGGAGCCAAGACTAAACATCTCTTTCATTAGATTATGACAAAGATTCCATGCCCCAAATGTAAAACAGTTATGTCATAAACTCAAATCCCCTTTACTTTGTATATGCTTTAATAAAACCTTGTAAATTTTTGGAAGTTTTACCTTTTAATTCACTTTTTCCATTAAATATTAGAATAATGAATCTAGAAAATCATATAATACAACATAAGCAATAACATGACATGTTGCTTGAGTCAACCACTTAACCAAAATGGCAGCTCAGAAAAGGGAAGAATGCAGGTGTCTTAGCTGGCTGCCAATGTGTTTCTGACACTCTGGTAGGTACAGGGTAATGATGATCAAATGAATAACATGCAAATAAATTGTCCCCCTTTCTTAATGATGTGAGATTTATCAGCTTTAAGGAATGATATAAAAATGCAAGCATTACTCAGGCCAGAAAAAACAGAGTCAGCCAGTCAGGGCTTTTCAACTTTTCATTTCCATCAGTAGAACCAAGGTTTGGCTTCACTGCATTCTAGATTTACAATGGCACTATTAAAGCCAAGAAGTCTGGCTAGTGGGGCATGCATGGGTTGCAAGAAAAAGTGTGGTGTTTAAAACACCTTCTAGTTGTTTATAGCATCCTCTCTGACTGAGTTTATTGATCTGAAGGCAAAGCTACTGGGGAAAAAAAAAAAAAGTGAGTATTTCTCAGATAATTTATAATCCCCTGGTAAAACTTAAACCTCATGTTAAGATTAAATGGATATCCAAAGTTGGATTCATGGCAGTATTTCAATTAATTTATTGGAATCTTCTGGCAATACTGTATTTCTGAAAGAATCTAGGACCTGATAGAATGCATAACAGACAAAAACAATGATAGAGAGAAATTGAGAAACACACACACACACTGCCCTGCCCCTCCCCCCCCCCCANNNAAAAAAAAAAAGAAAGAAAGGAAAGAAAAATTACAGTTACTGATTCCAGGAAGAATCCCAACCCAAGAAAATTAATAACTCCTATTCCTTCCCGCAGCTTCAGATCAAAGTTTCTGAGAATTTGTCTGCTTGTCAGACATAATCACTCCTTTAAATCATAAACAAACCTCATCACTGTTTGCCACACTGGAAAAACACTGATACCATTAAAAGTCTCTTTTTGAATACTCAATGTAGCAATGCAGCATAAAAATTTAAATAACACTGCAGATATTTAATCTTCTTTCCCTTTGCTCAAAGCTGGAGTTCAGTTTATGAACTCTCATTTATCAATATTCTGATAAATTTGATCATGGTGCCAGAAGTTTAACTTGGTGTGTAAATTCATTAGAAGTTGTACCAAATGAAAGACTGGATTGCTGTCAGATTCCTCTCTTTACAGAATGGGTGTGTTATGCCATTACACAACAAATGCATGACAGGATCTATGGGTATCTGTCTTTGGTCCTTGATTTCTGATTTGTCCTTTCCTGATGTATCTCCAAACAGGGGCAATGGGCAAAACTGTGAGAGAAGCTGATACTTTTTGATTCTAAGTCTGCTGGGCTGTCTCCTAGATCACAGCACTGAAGCTGTTGTATACCTTTATTACTGTAATACCATTGGAAGTGTTAAGTCACTGGGAGGCAAAGCTGCATATGGGAAGTGTGCTGCACTGGCAAGTGTCACCAGTCAAGAAGAAGAATAACTGTTTCCTGCAGTACCTGTTATTCCTTAGAGCTCTCTCAAACATGCTTAGCACATAAAATCTGACAAGATTAAAACCTCAGGTGGTATGGCTTCAGGCAAAGGAGAAATTCAGTTACCTGTCAGTAGCAATAATAAAGAGATGACTGAAACTACCACAACACTATCTTTCTCCTGGATTACTTCTGTTTTAAGTTGCCTGTATTGAGCAGTTATTCCCCATGTCTACTGATGAAAGAATAAGTTAATGTTGTGAAAAGAAAAAGTAAACCTTAAATCTATTTTATGGTTGACTATGTTTCTTTGAATAATTTTATGACATTTTTACTCTTCTCTTTGTTCTCTTTTAAACTGAGATTAAAAACTAACAGCTTTGAATGTCATTAAGCAAGCAAGTGATACTCAAATGCATTCCTTGCTTTTCTTTTGAGGTGATCCATCTTATGAGGTAAATTAAAGATTTCAGCTGAACCATAAATATGGCCCACTTCCTGGCTCTCACTAAAAACAGTCTTATTATCATCAGGTATTCCTACATCAGTATCTATTTCCTTTTAATAGAGACTGTAGTACTCTTTTTTGATAGACTGTGCTGAAAGGCTACTCTTATGTCCTATATTTTGATCAACTACACCATCATCTTCAAAAAAATTCACACATAATGAAGGGAATGCAGATATATTTTTTTATACCTGTACTAATACTATATATTTTAAACTCATTTTGCACTGTATTTTCAGATTAAATTATGTTTTTCCCAATTAAATACTCTCTACATATTCTGATTTTTATCAAGATAACTGGGAAACACATCCTTTCCCATCAAATGAATTGGATTTTTTCTCAGAAGTAAGAACAGTAGAAAGCAGATTTTCTCCTGTAGATGGTTTGATTATCCTAAAAATTAAAACCAGAAATGTCAGTCCTTTAGGATGGTAGTATTTTTATGTTATAGAGTTTATTGCGATTTTTTTAAATGTCTTTAATGCATTACTGACTGACTGAGTGACAGGGAACTGAAAACGCAACAGCCATATGATTGCTAGAGTTCATCTACAACCCTTTGAAATGAAAGTTTTGCAAAATCTGGGGAGAAAGATTTAAAGCCAGAGATCCATTTAACATGTCCCTACAGGAGGTGAAAGGATTCCTCCAGGTGGAATTTGACACATATCCAGTCAAGTTTTTAAATGGTAAGTCTGGTCACTTGCACAGCAAATATGCAAAGATAAATAGGGCACATCTTTGATGTAGGCCTTTAAAAGAAAAAAAAAGGACAGATTGTGGGCCACTTAACCAGATGCCACAGGGTCTACACAGGGCCTCTGTAATCTTGTTTTTGTAACTGCTGCATCTATTAAAAACGAACAGAGGCCAGAATGCTTGTAAATGAGAACATCATCTTCTCAACACAGCCTCCCTTTTGGAGGCTTTCCATTTGCTTGTTAGTGAGTGATATCCCTCAGTCATCAGTACATTAACATTTTTCAGTTTCTGTTTAAAAGCTCTTTTTTTTTTTTGCTTTCTTGTTGGATCCCAGCTAGATATTTACACTGTTTCTTCTCCCTGAAGGACACAGTAAAGTCTTTGATTCTGTGACCTTAACAGCTGTGTTCAAAAATGTGAATCCACTGTACAGCATTTTGATGGTAGAACTTCTAATAGTGTTAGATGAACACAGGTGAGAAATTCTGTTGATATTTAGACTAACATTACAATAAATAGATGTGTTGTGCAAAGCCTTGGCTAAAGCACTTCTTCAAATGTGTCAAACTGTGGCAAAAAAGTTCTGCAACTGTGTTAAACTAATTTATAGAAGTCAGCAGAATTTTAAAATACACCTGGTTTTGATTGTAGGCGATATGAATTTCTTCCTCTTCTCAATGAAATCAAAATTTAACTTTCTTCATATATAGTCATTTGGGGTTACAAAACTCAATAAATAAATGCTGTTTTATATGTGTGTGTGTGTGTGTGTGTGTGGATACATATATATATGTATATATTAGAGAAGAAAATTTTTTCAATAGGATTCATGCTAATAATGAGAGACTGATGAAACATTGTCTGCTTTCCACAACTGCTGCAGTACAGTCTTGGCATGGCTTCCTCTGTCATTATTCATCAGACATAATGGTAGATTACATCATTCAGAGTGAGTGGATTTTTTCCCTAAACATGACTTAAACTATAACACCTATCAGTTTTGCCATTTATTTTTCGCCATGGGAATTGAAGGGACTTTTCCACTTCCAAAATTTTACAAAAGAGTGATTCTCTGCACCATTTATGTATGACAGCTGCTTTCTTAATAGAATTTTCATCAAACTTTCATTACTAAGTTAAGCCTGTGGTTCATGTTTGTGGAAGCTCAGCCATTGAGTAAGGACCCCAACAATGTCTCAAATTCACTTTGCTAACCTTTCTAGGATATGAGGTAAGTTCAGTTGTTCACTTGATAGGATCTTTGAGTATGAAGTGCACCTAAAGCTATTGCACGTTTAAGCAAGGGTTAAAAACGTGGGGTTTGTGTTCTTTTTAATATTTGAAGCCTGATTGACAATATTTTTAAGAAAGGAAATGGAAATTTGAGAGAGCCAATTGCAGAAGAACTAACCATTTAGAATCTGACTTAATTCTCATATCCTTGAGCAGTTAAAGAAGCCATGTGGTCCAAAGATGAGAATCTTTGGCTGCATTTAAATGAAATCAAGTGCTCCAGAAGACACCAAGACTGGGATGCAGTAACAAACATAAGTGCATATTCAGTATAAAAAAATCATCAGGCATTAGGTAATGACATTGGCTCCCTGAAAGATCTCTAGATAAATGAAGGTGTGCATGAATGTGATTGACAGAAACCAGCAAATACAGCAGGGATCACCTGAGCTAAGAAGCAAGAAACATGAAGGAGGATATCTGTGTCACTACCACCCAGAAACTTTATGTCAGAAATGACAGCTTTAAGATGAAATAATATTTGAATTGGGATGCAGAAGTCCTTAATTTGAATCTAAAGAAATCTAAACCAGTCATCATTTGAACAGCTCACTATAAAAGTATAGCTCAGGACTTTATGAATATTTCTATTAATGGCATGAGGAATCACATCTGATAACCACAGAAGAAGATGATTAAGAAGTCATGTATGTTACTATTCTGAAGTCCATTGACAGGATAAATTTGGGGAAATCACCCAAAAATATTTACTTACTGCACAGGTGTTTGGTACGGAATAACTCAATCGTTTGTAGGGGAAACTAAATTGGAAACTGCTTGGAAAGTGCCTACCAAACAAATTGTGAATCCTTAAAAAGGCCTGATCCACTGTTTGGTCCTCTGGATAGTTTCAAATCACATGTTTGATGGAGATGTTAGATCCAGGTCACTACACTAATCCTCTTCTAGGCAAATGGAGGAAGATGACACAGCACTGACTCTTGGTCTGCTGGTGTAGTCCTGTTGATAAAAAAAATACATGCTTTGTTGCAAGCTTTGCTCTTCTTGGCTGTCTTGAGATGTGTTGCCACGGTAAGATAAAATTTGTCAGGCTTTAAGGATGGTCTAACTGCATTCTCTAAATCCTTATTTTTGAATCTATTCCATAATGAATAGTATTGAATAGGATGTTGCTCACAGATACCGCAGTGATGTTCAGGGACTTAGCTAATAAGGTGAGTGTGCAAAGAAGGCAGATTCTCTTGGTTTGTTCTTACTCCGAAAAGAGAAGAAAATACTGCTGCCTCTTATGTACAAACAATTCAAGGGGCTTGGTTAAATCAGAAAGCCTTAATGCAGGTGCTGCCATTAATGCTTTTTACAGGTCTCATAAGGCAGTTTGACTTAGAAATCCACACCAATTGCCTCTTTTTGAGCTTGCTTCATAAAGAGGTTTCACTAAAAATCTGTAGTTTAAAATCCACAACCTGCACAACCCAACCACTCATAGAAAGCCTCAAAATTCTTGGACATTTCGAGGTTCTCAAGAAACAAACCACTACACAGTCTAGATGCATCTCTTTTTTTCTTCTTACACATGAGGTTTAATTTCTTCTTTACAAGCATTTCACCAATGACTTCATAGATAAAAAAAGATTTTTATCTTTTTCTAAATTATTTGCTGGATAAAGTGCTTTCTTAATCAAAGGCAAAAATAACAAGAAATGCCTCATTTTCAGATACTTTCTAATTAAACCTAAATTAAAAGTAAAAAAGAAATTCAGGGAAAAGCTCCTATCTAACATATCCAGCCTTCAGTTTTACCTATGTATAAGAATAAGGCGTAAAAACTTTGGCTGAAAGGTTTCCAAGTGTTATTTAAGTAGACAAAAACATTCAAGTATTATCCATATACAGTGTCCTGTGTGACCTAAAAGGAAAATAACAACTAGGGCAGAAGTACAGGATATTTTTTTTCTGACCACTCTTCTGCCTGGCAGTTTGGAATACAAATTAATGCTAATTTTTAGTAGTAGCTCTTGTAATTTACGCATCTCTTTAATAGGTCTGAAGTAAGTTTTGTAAGTTTGTGGAGAGCCTTATTCTTTATACTGCAGCATCTTTGAGACAATTCATATCTGAGGTTTATTTGATCCTGTGGTATATAACCACCTATTTAAATTCCTCTTGGTTTTCATTTGTGTTAGAAAGGTAATAAGTCTCCATGCACTTTTAAACGCTCTAAAAATGTTTTGAGGTGTTCATATTTTCACTCTATTATTTTTATTTTTTGCTACTATTAGATTGTCTTCTCAACTACAGAAAAAAAAAAAAAAAAAGAAAAAAAAGCACCCAAAAAAACCATGGAGTGATATACTTTGAACAGCTTTTACAGTAAATGAGGCAGAGAAATCAGCAGGGAGAGTATTACAGGAGAATGAATAGCTGCAACTTTCTGTTTGAATTGTGTTCATGATAAATTTCTCCCCAGGACTGGATTTGACCCTTTTCATGGTCAGCTTGAATATGTTTTTATAGAATCATAGATTCATATCATTTGGAAAAGGCCTCTAAGGTCATGAAATCCAACTGGTAACCCAGCAGTGCCAAGTCCAGCACTAAACCATGTCCCCAAGGCCACATCTATGTATTTTAAATACCTTCAAGGGACAGTGACTCCACCACTTCCCTGGGCAGCCTGTTCTAATGCTTGACAACCCTCTCAGCTAAGAAATTTTTCCCAATAGCCAATCTAAACCTCCTCTGGTGCAACTTCAGGACATTTCCTCTTGTGCTACTGTTTGTCACTTGTGAGAAGAGATCAGCTCCGACCTTGCTACAATCTCCTTTTGGGGAGTAATAAAGTCCCTCCTGAGCTTCCTCCAGGCTAAACAACCCCAGCTCTCTCAGCTGTTCCTCACAGGATGTATGCTCCAGACATTGCCCCAGATTTTTGTCCTTTTCTGGACTCACTCCAACCCCTCAATGTCCTTCTTGCATTGAGGGACCCAAAAATGAAACACAGGATTTGAGGTGTGGCCTCACTAGCACAGAGGGATGATCACTGCCTTGGCCCTGCTGGCCACACAATTTTTGATACAAGGCATGATGCCACTGGCCTTTCTGGCCACCTGGGCCTTCAGCTTGCTTATGTTCAGCTGCTGTCAAAAGTGTCCCCAGGCCCTTTTCTGCTGGGCAGCTTTTCAGCTGCCTTCCCCAAGCCTCCAGCGCTGTGTGGGTTTGTTGTGACTCAATTGCAGCCCCTGGCACTCTGCCTTATAATGTATCTGCCACTGTGGTTGAAGTCTAAGGTCTCTGCATAACTTCACCTAACAAAGCCTGGCTATTCCAAATACATTTGTCATCCTAGTCACAGGTAAGGTCTTTCTGCTTGTATCCATTACCAAGGAATTCTGCATTTCTCCTTTTTTTGGTTATATGTATAGGAAAGACTGCTGCCACAAATCATAATGGAAAGCCATCCTTGCAGGATTGCTTTCAGATCAGGAAATATGGATTTTGCCTATCATCAAGGCTAAGCCTCGCTTTCTGATGATATTGATTGTGGTGCTGTTCCATTTTAACTGAGCAGTCTCTGATGAGTCTTGAAAGGTTTCTTGTCAGAAGCTTATTCATTCTCCCTGTCCAGTCTCCTTTAACTGTCCTTTAAGTGGAAATACACTTAAATTTTAAAAATATTTATTATTATTATTATTATTATTTTTACTTTTTCATTATCCCAATGGAATTTGCATACCGTTTGCATAAAGGGCTTTCTAGCCTTTACTTACCCTAAGTCTGAGCACAGCCTTGGCTTTGCTGCCTCTCCCTGTGCCTGGCTCAGCAGGCAGGCAGTGATTCCTCTCGATGCCTGCTGTAGCCAGCTGTCTCCTGCCCTTTGGCATGCACAGGCTTCACCTCTCCTCCCCAGAGCTTCAGGCCACGGAGCCCCGGGCAGTGCTTCTCTTCCAATTGACCACGCTGCTCGGGGAGTCATGTCAGAGCTTCAAACAGCTTCCCACAGCTTTATCAGAGCCACGCTACTGCTTGGCTTGGCTTCCTGCAGCCGGCTGCTTCCCGGCTCCGTTTCTGCAGCTGTCCCTGCCCTACCGAGGCACAGCTTGCAGCCTTCTCTTCCTCTAGGTCGTCTGCTTTGTGATACTGCTCCCAGCTGTGTTTTTCTTCTTCTGACGGCTGAGGTCACAGGAAAAAGCATTCTTTTCAGATGTGGTTGTATTTTTTAATGCTTCCAACTGAATACACAGTTAGTCTCTCTGAAAATACAGTGAGAAAGTAAGTAAAATTGAAATAAAATTTCTTTGGAATAATTGTGCACAAATTTAGTTGGACTGCACCTCTTCTGTTGTTGCATGGTGGAAACACTGAACAAAACTCTGACATAAGGAACAAAGTCTGACAGCCATCAGTGATCCCAATATGGAATGTAAAAAAAGAGGCTTTCTTGTGCCTCTGTATTAAAGATCTAGGAACTATTAAGATGGCAGGATTTATTTTAATTTTTTTTTAAGAAAATTCCATTGTTTCTGCTAAATGCTTAAAGGAAATTCTGCATTCATTTTCAGTTTCATTCTTTACCAAATTAAATTAAATTAGTTATATACTGACCAATAACAAAACATTTCCACTTAGGATCAGTGTATTTGTTCACTGATGTTTTTCATAAGTGCATGAATGTGACTTTGTTGCATGGAATCTTTAATTTGTCTTTGACCTAGACATAGTTGGACTATGGCCCAGTTAATTTTGAATATGGCTAGACTAAAGTTTTGGTTTATTAAAACAAACAAACACAACCCAGAATAAAATATTTTGGCTATTTCTATTAATATCTCCTCTACTCTCTATAATGTGCCAGATCACAGATGTTCAGTAATATTATAAATTCATGTACCATTATATACATTGTGGTGTGTCCATTCAATGGCTATGACCTTCAATTTCAAATCAAGGATCAGATTTATGAAGTTTTCTGAGTTATTGCCAAATAAAAACACAGCTAATGTTTTTTAGAAGTATGTGTGATAGTCCTCACTCTTAATTTTTTATTCCCTGACATACCTTTGGCCTCTGCTAGCCAAGCACTCTTGCAGAAAATGCAAGATAGATTCAAGGCAGGCAGTCTGGACAAAGGCAAGTTGGGCACACCTTTCAAAGCAATTCAGATCCATTAAAATTAAAGAAAAAAAATACATGAAAAAATCCAGTTCAGCCATACAAAACCAAATTTACAACAAACATTCTCTTCCCACATTATCAGAAGTTTGGTCTCAGATACCCATTCACTGTGGATGAATGTTTGGAACAAAAAAGTGTCAATGATACTGTCATGAGCAAATCATTGTAGACAGTGCATTTTCAAGATATAAATTTTAAATTAAACAAATACTAATTTAACCTCTATTTTTCCATTTCAAGGATATTAAGCACAGTCAACCGCCTGTTAAAAATACTGTAATTAATGGAAGTAAATACCGTATAAGAAAGGAGTTCATGCACAAGTGTGGAGGGAACTGAGGGGTGAAAACTATTATACAAGCCACAGTAATCCCTCTTGCCTTGCAAATGTAAACCTGGCCAAAGAAGTTGTGAACAAGATGTTTGTGCTACATGTAATGCATATGGTTTGTTACTTGGTTTTATTTGATTTGGCAACAAACCACTTCTCTTAAATGTTTGGGATTTATTTATTACTACTTTCCATTTACTTTAAATTATTACTGTAATAGTGTGAGATCAGCACCAGCCTTACATCTCTTTGGCAAGCCCAGAAATTACCAGTTATTTGTTGCGTTAAATTCAGAAACTGAATTGACCATCCTACTTGAATATAGACTACTTTGAGTAAACAAAGCTCATGCTTTCCATATCTCCACAACCAGTCACTTTTTACAATCATTTATACCACTATAAAGTTGTAGAAAACTATCAGAAATTCTTCTATACATTTTGGTGTGTCTGAATTGACAATCTGAAGTGGAAGAAAACTACATTTTATCTGTAGAGAGAAAGCTTATTGTAGGTTATAATTAGTGTTTTCTATTTTAGGAATCAAAACTAAACTCTCAAAAGCAAAGAAAGCAAAGCTAAATTAAATACTTAGCCAAAACACTATTATGTTGATTTCAAAGACAGACAATTATAGCAGTAATATACTTAGAAGGTTCTTGATTGTATTTTTTTTTTCCATCCATGTGTTCAGGCATTGCACAAATCACAGTTCTTGTAGTACTTTTTTATTATCATTTATAATGACACAGCTAGGAAATTTCAGAAGGGTGAAAAGAACTTGCTTTTTAGCAACTTGTGACTCTTAGTCACAACCTCTGAGTTACAGTTGTCAGCTGTGTCCCCCATTCTACATCTACAGAACTGCTGCTTGCTCCACTATTCCCTGTCCTACTTGCAGGGTTATTCTTGAAGAACAAAGTCTTCATTTGTGCATGTGAAACTTCATCCTGGTTTTCCCTTCTTTCTACAGAGTGTCAGGGTAGATGAACTTCTAACCTGGCAGCCCTTCACAATATGACTTATCATTTTCACTTAATGCACGATTTGTAGTCTCTACTCAATTATCTAATGGAAATAGGGACTAATATCAGAGCAAGCTCAGACCCCATTTGCCACATCTGTTGGGTTGCAGCACTGCTAGTTACTCTCCCAACAACTGTGCATTCACTTTACTTTAGATTGTTTTCTAAAGTACATTTTTTCTGCTTTTAGGAGTTTATTGTCTGAAGTAGTGTAAAGCCTGAGACACTAATGTGTGACATCTGCTGGTTTTCTCCTGTCCATGAGACTTGTTATCCTGTCTGAAAAGTAAATTGGTTTGTTCTGACATGTGCTTTTGACAAAGACCACCCTTGATGCTATTTACCTCCTTATAGTCTTTTAGTAATTTCTTTTCTTTTCTCTGTTGAAAAGTTCCTGGCTTTTTCCAGAAACTGAAGTTAAGATAACTGTTCTATAATTTCCTGGCCTACCAGTTTTTGGAATTTCTTCTGTCTTCCACAATTTGTTAGAAAAAAAGTTTTACTAATGGCTCTGAAATTACTTCAGCCAGTCCTCTAAACATGCTGGAATCAATACCCATAGGCAATCCCATTATGAAATAGTTCAGTTTATCTAAGACTTGATTTTTTTTTTCTTTTCTTTTGCCCTGAATTGTCACCATTCTTTAGCTTTCTATAATGCATTAGAGAAAAATTGCAGGTTAAAAACAGGTTTCTGAAGACTAGATTCGGCCAATTTTGATACATTTAGTTTCACCCATGGAACACTGTTCCTTAATACAGTGTAACTTCTTTCAAAATAAGGAAAGAAAACCTCTGAAGGGGGTGGAGGGACAAGGACAGTGGCCCAGATGGCACATGCAGGGGTACACCAAGCCAAATTATGAATAAACATACTTCAGTGGGAAAATATGAAATAAGATTATAAGGATAAATGTAAGAGAGCACATATCCTTTGCAATACCTAGTTTAATTCAAAGTGACATTACTCTTGGTTCATGCAGAGATACACCAAACCAAACACAGAAGGACTCATTTGTATACACAAATATAAACACTTGAAAGAGTGAGGAGAACAAGTGGTTGCACACAAAAGAACACGAGCCTAGGTGAGAGGACAGAACAATGTGTGCAAGTCTACAGAATACGGATTACTTTATGCTGTCTGGCTAGGTTGTACCACTGAGCATTTGAAGAACTTTCCATAATAACACAATTTCTTTGAGCACCATCAGGGAGAGAGAAGTTTAGTCTGACCTGAATTTAGGCATTTTTTAAATGCAAATATATCCTTAACACAATCCCCTTAAGCTTCCTTTTAGGCAATGGGAACAAATACTTATGGGACTGGTGATGTGCTTCTGCTTTAGCCATCCGTGTTCAGGTGGAAAGAATCATGATTGTCTGTATAGAGAAGAAGAGGCTGAGCCTTCCTCACCCAACCCACTGGTTAGCCAGATAGAGAACAAATTTCCTCTCTCTTCTGTAGCAGAGGAATAAAGGTCATTCTCTTTCTGTGCTACACACACACACACACACACACACACACACCCTTATATGTATATACATATACAAATGTCTTAATTATGTTTAAAGAATTACTTTCCTCAAACAGGCACGATATACTGCTCTTAGCAATGGAGAGGAAGTCCTCTCCTTTTTTTTTTTGTATAAGAGCTTCTGTTTCCATCAAGCCTCCTGTCAGCACAACTGAACCGAGTAATTCTCAGCTTCAGGAGTCAGAATTATTTTCTTCCACAAAGACTTTTTCCACACTGTCAGGTGTTCCTTATTTCATTTTACATGGATTCAATGGCATTGGCATTTTACTGCGAATTTCCAGTTTTCAACATAGAGTCAGGCTTAGTCAAATCCTTTCCGAAACAGATTTGGTAAACATTCCGATTTATCTTTTTGGGGGGGCATATTTTCTTCTTTCCCTACTCCTCTCAATTTCTTCATATTCAACCAAAAATTGGCTCAGATTAATCCTTAATCATATGTTTTGATTAAAATTTCTCCTTGTAACAGACACAAAATCTAATGAAATATTCCTAGAATCTGTTCTGATATAGATATTTTGTGACTTTGAAATAGATGAGCTTTGCCTCTTGCTTCAAATAAGCTTAAAAATATTAACAAATGTATTTATTGCTCACATTATTAAACACAATCTATAAATCCTGTTAAACCTGTCATGGGAAGATACCTCAGCATCAAAGAATACGCTCTCTTCAAATTCACTAACTAGCAACAGAATTGCAGAGCTTTGTCCACTTCAGTGTTAGTCTAACGTGAAACATCTCTTTAAAATTATTCCGAAAAAAACCTACTTCATATCAGAATGCTTTTAATAACATTAAGTGAAACCTTGTCCATGTTCAACTTCAATGCATTAGAATCAAGAGTAATGCCACTTTTAATTAAACTAGGTATTGCAAAGGATATGTGCTCTCTTACATTTATCCTTATAATCTTATTTCATATTTTCCCACTGAAGCATGTTTATTAATAGTGCTATAGAGATTTTGGCAGCAGGGCTCTTTAGATCTTCTAATAACCTTTTAAGCCTAAGATCACTTCCTTTCATACTCAAGCAAATCCTCTACCTTTAAGGAATGTTTCACTGTATTCAAAGCCTTTCTTTTTTCTTTGACTACCCTTTAATAATTCTTCTCCTAAAAAGTACTGATAAATTACTTTGCTCCACACACAATCTAGAAATAGCCGAAACAGGCCACAGTCATACCTAGAGAAAAAGCTTCTTTGTATTTTCAGTGACAGTTTCTATAAATTCTTTAAAATAGAGAGAATAAAAGGAGATCCAGACAACCTTTTGAACTCTATCTTTTCTCTACTGCAGTATCAATTTAGAAGGCAGCTGTAGATGAATAAACATTGGAAAATGGTCACTCCATCTCTAGTAAAATCGATTTTATAGTGTAAAACCAACCTCTACTATTTACTTTCAACTTTCTGTGAATCTGTGTGATGCATGAGTGTTTAGCAGTAAAACTGTTAAAAACCACGCTGTACTCACCATTTCAAGTGGATCATATAATAACCATCCACCATGGGTTATTTTCCTCAGAACTTTTTTCCTGTGGATACTTTTGCACACAGGCAAGAATTTGTATCTAAATTTCTCACTATAGCTACCTGCTGTGGCTTGTATTTATAGGTTTAGAGATAAATTTATTCTGTGTGTAAACTAAATTTGTTTGTAAGGGTTTGTCGTCTTCGTAGATAGCATCTCAATTTGAATTTGCTTCAATGTAATCATACAATAATCTCCATAATTTTTAATCTTCCATAATGTACAGCCAAATCATTAAATATGTTTGCATCAAGTATTGAAGGCATTGACTTCTCAGTATCAATTTATTTATAACAATATACGTATTAAAATATGATTTTTTTTAATCTAGTCACTCCTTTCCCACTGTAAAATTCTACAACATGACAATTTACAATCTATTAAACATTAAAATCTTAAATAATTAAATGAAGAAGATGAACAAATTCATGAGCGACCTGGTCGGATTTAAAGGCTGTCCATGCTTTGAGCACTAGTTTGGACTAAAAGGTATTCAAAGGTCTATTTCTACATAAGTTATTCTATGATTCCATGATGTTATAACTTAGACACTTATATTCTTGTATCCAGAAATGCCTTCACTAGCCATAGCATAGGAACATCATCCCTGGATTTTGTATCCTTATATCTCTATTAAGAAATGGTTCATGCAGCTACTGTCTGTTTCACAGCAGCATCATAATTCATTTTTACTCTCCTTTCAAACCAACCATGCCCTGACTCCTGGGAGAACAAGAAAAAGGTGTAAAACTTATTTCAAAAGAAAACAAAGCACAAGATTGTTACTTGAACTGAGAATCTCTATCTTGTCTCTTTCTGGGCTTTAGAAATACTACTCAGATGTTCCTAGAAAAACTGAGGAAGTTTTCCATTCTCATAAAATTATTTCTAGACTCATGTGGCAAGATATCTTTCTCTTGTGTATTCTAATGGTTTTCTCATAAGACACAACATTGAGGTCCTGGCTGTAGCTAAAATGAGAGGCACTTATTCAGCTTCCAAAAAACTGACTAATGACTCCCTGAAGGAATCACTCCAGGATAATTTCAGCATGAACCACCTGTTGGTCATGTTGTACAAGTTTCTGAGCTCCCCAGATATGAAGATTTCTAATTCTGTAGTAAATGAAAATAGTTTGGTATGTGTTTGGTGGGATTTTTTAAAGTTTGTAACAAGACATGTAAAAAAAATGGGATTTCAGAATAAAGTTAATTTTAGGCCATTTAAAAGTTAATTCATTTTTGTGACAATAATATAGTTATCCCTTTTACAGGAAACTGGATTCTTGTTTCCTTGAACTTTTTTTACCACTTATTATTTGAAATCCTGATTGTCAGAATAGCTGTATTGCAGCAGAATCAAGAAAGGTGCTGATACATACACAGGATTTTCATCTGTTGCTTCTGGGGAGTAAAGCAGGCAAAGCAAAAACATCCTGAAGGATGTTTTAAATATGAAAAGCTTTTCAAAGATAAGAATGTAGAGTGCAGGAGTCACAAAAATATTATGTTGTCCACCAGCTGTTCAGATGTCTTAAAACTTCCGAAGCTCTTGGCTTCAGAGCTTGGAAAAGCCACCCCAGTCTCCAAGTTATTTCTGCTAAATACAGAAACACAATATTACCCAACTTCAGGGCAGAAAGTCAAGGATCAGCTCCTGTCTAAGGCATGATCTGTTCTGTCACTTTCCAGCTTTTTGTGGCTCTATAAACTTTCCAAACTTTTGTCCTTTTTTGCTGTGAGCTTGTCAGTACCAAGACAGTAACCTGCTTTCATTCTTCCCAGTGCCTGGCTTAGTAGGGTACTGAGTTCAGCTTGGTTTTCTAAACACCACTGTACAAATGGTAGCAGAAATGGTAGTTACACTGCTTTGTAAATATGTTTCACATGTGTACAAATGTCCCTGTCCAGCTCTTTTATCCTACTGCTCCAATATCAATTGAACAATATCTGAGAATAATATAAGAGGAAACAAGTGTGTGCATAAAATATATCCTAACAGGCATCCTACACTGGTTAAGAAAGGAAGAATGAAGAGCTTGAATTCCATTCAGGAGATGATGATTAAGGAACCAGTAAGGTAAATTTAAAAGTGAATGGATGCAAAAATAAAATCAGAAAATGTAAGTGAATATTTACAGCAAAGTAGAATGAAGACTTCTCATTCATATAGCTCTGACAAACGCCAAGGCCATCAGTTATGACAAGTAGCATTTGCTTAGAATATTCCTAATGAGTAAGTAAGAAATATTAGAGGACAGAACTCTTTAAGAAGGAAAAAATCCTGTCTGTATTTCCAGATTCTTTCTCCTATATGCTTTGTATTCCATGTGAAACCATGAACATGCAAAATTGATTATTTATATAACAGTCAGGTGGATTGAACAACCTTAAGACCTTCAATGAATGATTTCCCAGTATAGTAAGCCTGGGAATTAACAAGTACCTCTTACTTTTAATTTCTTCAGGGAAGGTAGCTGAGAACCACTTCTGTAAATCACTGATATCAGGTCAGCATGTCAGAACTTGTCTACATGGGAAATTAGTTCTCAGGAAGTACAGATGATAATTTACTGGAGACTAGCTACACTGAACTAATCTCTGTATTTGTGCATAGGCACTCATGAAGCATGGAATGTGCAAAATATCCCTGCTTTCAAAGAAGGATAAGGTAATTCACCAAAAAATCCATCATACTATGCTAGTTTAGAAGATGGAAATGAAAATATACACTTCACCAGAAGGAGTGAGATAGAGTCTGGAAATCATAGGCAATTGTTTTAAAAATAAAGTACATATATCTACTAGTGAAGTAGTATAAAACATATAAAATGATTTTATAAAAAGAATTTATGTTTCTTCTCTGGTTGTCTTGTTTCAACTATGAGAAAACCAGTTAGAGACATCTGCAGGCTTGAACTTGTGTATAAATTCATAATGTAGAGTCAGGATCAAACTCATATCTTAACCCAGTGAATGTACTGTGGTTTTGATGTCCTGTTGTCTATGACACTCGGGAAATGAAATTCAGAAGTCAAGGAATGGAGACACTTCTGCTGTTTGAAAACAAATGGCAGAAACTGCAAACAAAAAATAAGAAATAAGCAACTGGAAGAATCTAAATGAGAACACAGAGATGAAAAGGCAAATATAAGCTCTACTCAACTCTTTCATAAAGTCTTGTGTGGAAGGGATTTATTTTAATAGTACATTGTTGCATGTATATAACTTTAATATTGTTTAATAGAAAATTGCTTTATTTAGTTACAAGATCATCAGCATTTTTGACACATAAAAATGGATCATTGCAAATGTGTATATGAGCCTTCATCAGCTGTGAATTTTGAATATGTATTCACCTCTTTAAGCAGATATTAGTACTGTGTACTTCATTGCATATCATATCTGGATACCTGCAGAAATGAAATACACTTGAAACTGAGACCTGCAGCTACATCAGGCAGTAACAGAAAGTAATTTTTGTTCTATAAAGATATCTAAAATAACTTTTGACTGATTTCTTTTTTAATTGGGATGGTGGAGTAATTGCAATTTTTATTTCATTAAAATGATTTCTAGTGTCTTTGAAAGTAGTATTCTAAGTGGATTTTTTTCCTAAAAGTTGACATTAAAAATTGTTATTAATAAAATAATTTTTTTAAAAAATATTTCGAAGTTCATTGTTCAGTAAATATATTTATATGGCGTTTTCACAGTAAATGCCACAGATTTTCATAGTTTCCTCCATAATGGGTATATGTTTGGACATACAAAGGAAAAAAACCCTGTTATTTAAATTTAAAAATATTGCCTAGAATGCTATTATCAGTACAAATACAGGACTTTGGATCATGCAGCTCCACTACCTTATTCCTAAATTCTTAATTATGGCTGAAAGGACATTCTGGACATTTGAGATCAAAGAACATCATAATGAAGTTGTCAGAAATCAGAGTGGGATTTTAGTGAGATCTACCTGCCAAGGCTCATGTATTTTCAGGTGGTACCTCAAGCAGGCTGGCTGTGCCTCCAGGACTAGGCATCCTCTGAAACAAATGAAGGGCTTTCATATAATAAGAAATAGTAAGTTATTTGGAAACAGTTAGTTATTTTACCTCCTTATTTTTCTTTTGCTGATAGCTTAGCAAAAAAAAAGAATTTACACGAGAACAATGGAACACTTTGCTTTTCTAAAAATGTGAATCAGTGGTACAAGTAACTATGGTTGGTGCTTTGTTTTTATTTTTAATTCTTCAAAATTGCCTAATAAAGATGTAAGATAATGTGACATTACCATTGCTATGGTAAGTGGTATAGAATAGTTTTTCTACTGTAGTCTGCATTAGTCCTGTAGAAACTGGGAAAAAATATATTATCTTAGCCTGTATTATTATTCTGACCTTAGCCTGTATTATTATTCTGTTCCTTTAGAGGAACTGGTCTGTGTTTAAAACATCATATTTCCCTGGAAACTGCTTTAATGCTCATAGTGAAATAAGTACTTTTAGAGGGAGACAGTGGAAATTATTATCTATATGTGTATGTGTGAATCTGAGTGTACACAGTGCTTCTAAAATTACAGTAAGTAGTCTATTTGTGACTAGAATTTGGATGCTGGGTACTGGTGTGTGTTCAAACTATAGTAGATAGATTCTCTTTTACCTAATTTTAAAATACTCCTTTTTTT
>VWYP01015954.1:87299-180194 GCA_013400435.1 Pycnonotus jocosus | reverse complement strand
GGTGGTGAGGGGAGGATCATAATGGAGGAGGAAACTTGAGGAGCATGAAGGGGAGGATCATAATGGAGGAGGAAGCTTGAGGAGCATGAAGGAGAGACTCATGAGGTAGGATCCTGGGGAGGGAGAATCACTGCAGTGAGGTCAGTCTGTGTCTGCAGTTAGAGCCTGTTGTTGGAGCCTGCAGTCACAGTCTAGCTGGGTAAAAGCCTGCAGTCACAGTCTGCAAAGCAATCCCTGCAGAGTTCAGCAGGAAATAACCAGCAGTCAGAGGCTGCAAGGGAAACCCACAGCAGGAGCTGCTGCAGCCAGAGTCAGTGAATGGTTGGAGTTAAGATGACCAAGATGTGAAAAGGAATAAAGCAGGACCTTGTTTATGCTGTGTTTAACAAGAAGTCTGTGCCTCAGCTCATTTTTGCCCTCTAATGAGGGCTGCTGCAACAGTTCGCCACACTCCAGATGTACCAAAAATGTGGTTTGAAGCCAAATATGACTCTTTAGCTGGCAATGTCAGACCTTACAGGTTTACATGGATACATTATCTTCAGGTGTTAAATACTGCTCCTGTTTCCCCCATGAAGTGCAGCCACTCTCAGTGCACCTCATCTATTTGCCAGTTCCATCTAACTCAGTACTGGGAGCACCAAAATAGCAGCTTGAAAATAAACCAGCATCAATTTGGTTCAAAGAGCTGGCAAGCTTGACAGTGACCCAGGTAAATTCCTTTCTGCCACTTATGACATTCTGACACTACCTCTGGCTTCTGCAATTCATTTGCCTCCTACTTGGAAGCATTTACTGAAAAATAACCTTGATCCTGACTTCTCACCATTCCCCAAGCAAATTATTGTGTTTTCTTACTGTTCCTTCACCCCACAGTATTTAACAATTTTGGTTTCTTGCCTGGGTTCATTCAAAGCTTCAAAGAGCAAAACAAAAATAACTCCAGAAATGTGCAAGTAATGCAATAATTTTTCAAAGATGTCCTGTGTGGAACCCAGCTGGAGTAGAGTAGAAGAAAAAAAATTGAGAATGACATAAAACAGACAATGCTAAAGGTAAAATAATAGTAAGAGTACAGCTTTACTTTATACAATAATTCTCGGTCATTGAAAAACATGATTAATATACAGGGTTAGACACATTTTCAATCTAGAGGTTTGGAGTCTCAGAAATATCTGTAACACATAACCTTGCCCAGAGAAAAAAGCAGGAGACTGAGAGCACAGAGAGGTTCTGCTTTCTTGCTGAAATTCCTTTTTAAAGAGAAGTTTCTGCTCAGGATTGGGAGTCTGTTCTACATGGTTTTTGTGCTAGACAAGAGCCATCCTTTTGTTCATTAGATATCCAAATTAGAGACATAAAACTTTTGACATATGAACTTTTGACACAACTGGACAGCAGGACATCTCAAACTAATTTTATGAATAGGATAAATATGAATAGGCTACCTGAACAAGTGGGTGGAGGAAATGACAGGTGGACGATGGACACCAAAACCCCACACAATATTCACTTAGCAGCCAAGAGGGAAGTAAAGCCAATCTCCTGCAGTTTCCTCTGATCCCATTTCTCAAAGACAAGGCATAAATGGGAGGAAAAGCCCTTAAATGAAACTGCTTGTTGGCTGAAAATCACAGCCAGATTCAGAAAATTGCTGTTATGGAGACATTTAATGTAACACCTATTTTGCACTAATTACTGTTTTAACATTAAGGTGTTTAATTATTTTGGTTCTTAGTAATTTATTTGCTATGATGTATATCTGGACAATTTCAGAAGTGGGGAAAAAACCAGAAGTATAACCTTAAGTTGCCTGAAGTTATGATTCACTGTATTTTTTGCCTCACTTTTTTATTGCACATAAGTGCAGCCTTACTGTTGCTCATAAACAGGTGTGAATCTGTCCCTACCATCACACCTAACTCTGCCAGGGAAAATAACAGAACCTCTGTAACAGCAGCTGCAGTGACACATCATTTTTTCAGTCTACCTAGTCCTGAGTCAGTTCAAGGGCTGCTATGAACAAAGCTAAAAGCACTGAATTTTGCACCACAGGATAGTCTAGCCAGGTAACAACTTGAATCCACGTTTATTTACACCTCTAGTTATGTATTAACAGAAGTGCCAGTTGTTTCAAAAATCAGCACTGTCTTCTCCTGCTTGTTCCTACATGATCCAAAACCTCACTAGATGTTTTGCCTCTGTTTCCTCTGGCTCTCCAATACTTCTGACAACTCTTCAATGCTCTCACAGTCCCTCAAAACCACTCTTCCCACCACACTCATACATCCTGAGGTGAAGAAAACACTGAAACATTGCCATGCTGCTCTCCCTCACGCCCAGGAAGCTCACAGGTGATGCCTGAATGAAAGCCTTTGACCAATATTCACTTTAAAAAGAATAAAATAATAAAGAGAGTAAGTCACTAATTAATTTTTAAGTAGAAGGTGTTCTTTTGTGCCTTCAAATCAAATGAAATTCTTAAAATCAGAAAATTGTAGCTTAATTTTCCTGTTTATCTGCCCCCCATGACCTCAGCAGGCACTGGAGGTGCATTATGAACACGTTGGTGTTGCTTGGTCTCTCCTTGATGAACCTTGGGCTGCTCCTGTCTCCAGACCTTGCTCAGAGCTCAGGGGAAACTCAACAGGAGACCTGGTTTAGATATGTGAACATCAATAATCAGAGGTCTGAGGGTTGAAAAACACTCATTACCCTTTTGGTCATGAGACTCTGTCAGTCTGAGATCTGAAATTAATTTTTCTGGGACCTTATCATGCCTTTGCCAGGGCTCCAGATAACATTATACCGTGATGAAAATAAACTTGCCTTCTCCTAAGACAATGCAAGCCTTTGGCTGTACACAGTGTTGTTTGGAACTTACTTTAATACTTAAACAACTTGAACCTATCTGACTTTGCTGGTCCTGAAGCAACAGCCTAAAATATTCTAAATATTCTGCTGCCTATGTGCACACACACATGTGCCCCTGGGAGTCAGATCCAAATTTCAGTAACAACAGGGTAAATGAAGAAGGAACTCCATGGAATTATTGCCTGTTTGGGATTACTCTAAGTAACTCTAGAATAATTCAGTTCAAAAGTAGTTTATTAAATACCAAAAGACCCCACAAAAAAAGGAAAGATTATATGAGATGACTTGGGAGGTGTGCAGAGCTTGCTGTTGTCTTAGCACTGTGTGCACAAGGCACACAGAAGTGTTTACCTTCATTAGCAAGAATCCTATGCTCAGCTTTGATTAGTTTTGTTATTCTCTAAATGAAACATTCATTTTCTAAATTAACCTTCTGCAAAGACAAGGGGCAGAACAGAAGCATTATTGGTCTGAGAGCTCCACTGAAGGATATGTGAAGGAACAAACTGATAAATATTTTATTAGGAAAAAAAAGAAAAAAAAATGAATCAGGAAAAAAAAAAGTCCACCCCCAAAATCACAGGATAAACTCTTCATATCACAAGCTGAAATTCTACTCTTGCTCTTGATGGCTGCTGTTTTTATTATTAAAGATTTTGTTGAGAGTCTACATTTTGATGTTAACATATGAAAATACGTTGACTGGCACAGAAAAACAAACTCATAAATTTCAACTTTAACTATCTGTTTTAATGTATTATTGTACTTTATTGGCAATATTCCACCAGCAAATGCCTTTTTATTATTGTATCCCTTCTTTGCAATAAAGAGGGATTGGGAAATACGAAATCATTGTTTCTTGCTAGCTGTGGGCAAGAAGTAGTTTTCAAACCATGCTAAAGTTGCAAAAGTGTGCTCACAAGAAATATATAGCAAGAAATATGTTAGTACCTTTCATAAATTTTCAATACAGGGATATAGCAAGATCATTTCCAAGCATAAACAGACCCAGCAAAGAAAATATATTATCTTAAATCAGGTATCATTCCCCAGTATGACAAAAGATGGCTTGTTTAACAGCATAAAACAAGCAGACTTCAGCCTAGTACAATATGATAGCTGAGAAAGTTTTAGTATTTTACATAAGTAGCCAACCATCTCTGGTTAAATCTTTTATCCCTAACTGAAACAAAAGGCACATTGGCTTCTGAGAAATCTCTGCCTGTCTGCGGGGGAGGTTGTTGAATTAATTCAAAACTTTTTTCAGTAGCTGGCAAAAAAAGTTGAAGGGGGAATTGATGCTTTCATCCTAAACTGCATAAATAGGGTCCAGTTGTGAAGCCTACAGACTTTGTGGGAGAGAGGAAGCAGGAGGGCCCAGCGTGGCCTCAGAAACTCGTGTCACCCACGCAGGTGGCAGCAGGGCTTGGGGCACACAACAGGAGCTCACCCCCCAGCCAAGGGCAGCACCCTCTGCCCTTCCTGTCCTTTCTCCAGTCAATAACATACAGCCCTGCCTGGAACTTCACCAAGTGAACCAAGAAATGGAAAAGCTCCTTGGAGAAATTCTGTCATGTTGGGCAATGACATCACTGACACAGCTGAGCAGACTCAGTGTCACTGGACAGAACCTATTGTCACACAGGTGTTTGTGGGTGCACCAGCACATCACACCTGCCCTGTGTTTCTGGGGAGCCACAACCTGCAGACACCCACCTTTGAGCAAAGAAAAGGCCAAGGACTGAGATCTGACACAAAATCAGCCTTTGAGCAAGGCAATAATCCAGGGCCCCTTAGTAAACAAGGTTTTGCCTCCTGAGGTGCAGTCCTGCAGTCAGTCTGCACACACGTCCTAGAGAAAAATACAACATGAGCCTGCAATCAATGAGTTAGCAATCCTACTGCTGCAGAAACTCAGTAAACAGGAGGCTGAAACTCAGTAATTTTAGATATTTTTGCCCTCTTCTGGCTGGTACTAAGGTCCATAATGGAATTGTGTTAATATTTCATACAGAGGGCTAAGTTAAAACCTAGAATCCTTTATAGGTAATATTTGCATCATTTTAAAGGTAGTCCCTTTAATTTTTCATATGCAGTGGTTGGTATGAATAATTTAATTCATCCAATGATCCACTATAAAACTCAATGATTTACTGACATATTGAAAATTGATTGTAGAAGGTGGCAGTGTCCTACTCTAAGCAATAATTGATGGTTTCAGTCTGTTCCCAGTGGATTTGGGTCAATTGTGCCATAATCTCTGACACCACCTGGTGAGCCTTGAGGTTTGCTTACAACAGGCACCCGTGAGGGAATTTGTTTTTTCTGGTGTTTTACTTGCTCTGTGGTCAGATAAACCCTACATTTTTGGGGGTTCCTGAATCAATGGAAGTTGAACAGATCCCTAAATTCAGACATAAATTAAGAAATGTGGCTGTAGAGATGAACTGGTTCCTGTTAGCTGTATTTATTCCTGCAGCAGTCATGCTTTGGGGTTTTTGAGTATAAGATTTGGCCTGCAATTCAGGTTCTGATCCAAAGTCTGGGAAAGTAATTGGAGGCATCCAACTGACATGAGCAGATATAGGTATTGCCCATATAAAACACATACTACTTTTTTGATACCTCCTTTGAAAATGCTTTCTCTTAAGTGTCCAGTGATGCCATAATCATGAATAATAGAATAAGACAGTTGTATCCAAGACAGGAATGAACTTTATATATATATATATATATATATATTTTACAGGCAGGTATGTGTTCTAAAACACATATAACACATAACATTCAGTAATAAATTTGTGTGTATACATATATGTGTGCACAAATAAATTCTTAGCAAATACAATCTTACTGCAGAACAGCTCATTGTTTCACAAGAATTAGAATCAACAAGGAATTAAAGTCTAAAAATACAGTCTTTTAAAAATATGAGAGCAGTAGGCGAATTCTGAGCCAGTCTTAGTGTATATGTCTTGATTTCAGCCATTTCAGAACCTAATCCTGTAATTCTAAGGAAACATAGGCACAACATTCAATTTTGCAATACACATTTTTGGCACACCTGCAAAGTTTCAATTTTATCAACAATCCCAATAACAAGTATCTTTATAATGCCAGCTGAAATCAAGAGAGAGCATTGGAGAGCTCCCACAGTGGTCATTTATTAACTACTTTACACAAGCACCTTATCTGGGACTCCCATGGTCTGGGATTTCTAACAAGCAATGTGACAGTACCTACAGGAGATGCAATATTTGACAAATTGGTAACATGATAATTTCAATATTGTCACAAGGAGTAGATGAAGAGCAAAAAATCTGCATATAAAAACCACTGGGAGGCATTTAGAACAACATCGAATCACACATAAAGATCAAGGACTAAGGAGGAGGATATTTGTTTAGGCACTGGATTAGGGGGAAAAGTGCTCCACTCCTTTTGCCCATTCCAATTAGCAGATCCTGTCCCAGGGTGTGATCCTGAAAAAACCCTCTGTTATTCCATTCTGGGATCTCCCTTCTCCCTCTAGTCCAAAACATAGTTATACAATAGGAAACAATCAATACATCCACTCAACATTTTTATGCAGCTCCTTTTCTCACTGACTTTCTGAGGAGCACACCTCCAGTCTGCCTTAGCAATATGAGTTATTCATTAGCAAGAAGTAAAAAAGCCCTTGTTGTTATTCTTCCATTTGCATTCAATGTGAACATCAATATCACTGCTCAGAGCCATCATTATTTTTTTTTAACTCTAGCCCATAATAAAAATCTAATTATAGTACTACCATGCAAACATGTAAAAAAACCCCTCACATAGTTCTTTACTCCCTAAAACCTCACAGTCCAAACCTAGGACTGCGATGAAACATAAATAACCAAGCCTTGATCAGAAGCAGTTCTGAATTGTAGCTGCAGTGGGAATAGATGATAATGAATACATGGTAAGTGCCTCAAGAAAATTTACATCTCCACCAAACATTAGCATAAGAGGTACAGCTGAAAAGACATGGCTAAACTCACAACTTCTTGTGTTTGTTTGTAAATCTGGAATTTAAAGGATCAGATTTGCCCTGACCTCTGAGACATTCTTCCTTTCTAAATGGAGGGTCCCATTAGCTAGCACAGTATCTGAGAGACACAAAATTCCTGCTCCCCACTCGCTCTCAGTTACACCCTTTACTCCCAGCACTTCGAGAGTTTTCTGAA
Organism: Pycnonotus jocosus; assembly: GCA_013400435.1. Lineage (NCBI taxonomy): Eukaryota > Metazoa > Chordata > Aves > Passeriformes > Pycnonotidae > Pycnonotus > Pycnonotus jocosus. The sequence goes on along the minus strand of VWYP01015954.1, from coordinate 173,109 downwards.
CCCAGATTCAATCCTGATGGCTTCAATCATGTTATTTATTCCCTGCTATTCATTTTCCCAGTATTTCCAACACTCCAAGAGCCCCCATACAAACACTGGGGAAGAAGCAGTGGCTTGAGACCCATTTGGAAATGTGGTTCTGCCTAACAGTAGGAAATGATGCACTTGGTACAGGTTGGAACTGTGGATGGGCTTAGCTTGCCTGGTGGTCTTCTCCTTCCTGTCATTAATGAGAGAATCCTCTAGGCAAACCTCTTCTCCTCCCAAAGTAAAACACCCCTTCCTTCTTGGCTAGAATGTGTTATTTTCTGTCTATGAGGGCTGAATGCACAATGACCTGCCTACATGGAAAAAAGGCTCAGGCAAGTTTGCTCAAGTCAAAGGGTTTCACCTTGAACTAACTTTGTCCACAGGATACAGATTACAGATTTTTTTTTCCTTTCTATGTCCTTGTTACAGAGGAGGAAGACAAGGTCACATTAAAGAATTAATAATTCAAACAACACACAAAAATCCCACCTGAATCAGATTTGCAAAAAGCCAAATTTTCAGGTGGACTGTTACTGAAAAGGCAAGCATTTAATCCTTTAGAAAATTTTAGCTTCATTAAAATTACTTTAACAGTAAGGATTGAGGTAGAGACAAAACCTAAATCTTGAACAAAATACAGATTGCTTTCTTTCTGATCTGGCACACTCCACTGATACACAGATAAAAGAACAATTGTGGTGAAACTTTTTGCATGGTTAAATTCTGTGTTTGTCTGTTCTCTCCAGCATCTTGGCTTTTAACAGACAGATGAATGGGATGACTTTACTTGATTCATTGGCACTGTAAAGCACTGACTTCTTTACCAGCAATCATAAAAGCTTTGGAGATATGAAACAAGTGTTGCAGCATGGTCCATTGAGCAGAATGGAGAGCAGTGCCTTCCCCAGTGTCACTGCACATGAGATATTTAATGATTGCTACCCTATGTTTGGATCAAAAGTGCTTTTAGTCATCTACAACATGGGATTCCATCCTGTTTATACTTTTTGAAAAAGCTACAAAGACAGTTGTAATTCGATTTTCTGCATTCAAAACCCTGAAATGCTCTTTTATACATCAAGTCTTCTTATCGCCTTTTATTTTCCTTTTAGTATATCTGTACAAATATATGATAATAATAAAGTGCAATGCTTAAGCATTAAAAAAATGTTGATTATTGGCTGGAAAAGAACATTGAGTCTGCAACAATTTAAGTTTACTATAGCTATAAATGCATTACACCAGCATACTGCTTGCAGCTGTTCATGAAAGCCACAATATTCTACTGTCGTTCTCAATATCTTGAAACATTTTTCAACAAGCAGCATTTAGAGCTGATAAAGAAAAATGGACTTTTGTTTACCAGAACATTTCAAAATTTTTATTTGTTCAGAGAGGAAAACCAGTATTTTTTAAATTCCTGGAAAAATAGTTTTATTGATTTTTTACCTGTTTAGAGTGTTGCATTTGACTATGTGGTAACATTTTTAAAGAACAAAATCCTTTCTGAAAATGTTAAGTACTTCAGTACTGTATCAAGCAGATATTTATCTAAATGAATAAATTGATTTGTGGAGGTGTTACAATTTCCTTGAGCAAATTGTTAGGTTTTGTTTGTTTTTTGTTTTTTTTTTTTTACTTTAATATCTTTATTGGGCTAATGTATCTGAACAAACTCCAAAGTTTAAAACAGCAGTGAGACTTTAAATGTAATCTGTGCCCACTAAGGAATATTAGGATAATTTCTCATCTGCAGGAAATAGAATAGGAAATCTTGCCCAATATTCTGAGGGCTTCTTTGAAGAAATTCAGTAAGTAATTGACAGGATGAGAGGACAAGAGAAAACAATCTCAATTGCATCAGGGAAGGTCTAGATTGGATATTCAGAAAAAAAATCTTTACCAAAAGGGCCATCCAGCAGTGGCACAGCTGCCCAGGGACATGGTGGAGTCCCCATTCCTAGAGAGATGTGAAAGTGTAGAAGTGGCATTTGGAACAAAATTTAGTGCTGGGTTAACGATTGGAGTCGATGGTCTTAGAGGGCTTTTCCCACCTAAATGATTCTATGATTTAATTGAATAATTGAAAACTGACCAACAGGCAGCAGTGTGGGGTAAAGATGTCTCACAGTGAGCAGGACTGACCAAGGGCTCTCCCTGTGCTGTCCCTCTCCTGGCGCCCTGTCCCTAAACCTTACTGAGTCCTTTCTGCTGCTGCTCCTGCACACCTGAGGCACAGCACAGAAATAATTCAACCATCTCCCTCCTGTTTCCATGCTCCTGGACTGTGCCTTGCAGGGAGTTCAGGGCTGACAGAATCAACTACCCAAACCGTTTGGACCCCAAAGCATAAAAACAATCCTGACCAGTTCACCAGGGTGACAGAAGGTGCCTCTCTGGACCCCTGGGGATATGTTAAAAGTAGTTTAATTTTAAAATTGCTCACAGAAGTACGGAACAAATTTAACAGAGCCACTCTACACTTGTGTGTATTCCAAATCAAGCACCTTTCTCAGAGTTCTGTGTTCAGTACAGGGTATAATCCACAGTCTTACTCTTTTCAAAAAGACAATGATCCAGCTTAAGTCCCCTCCTCTGAGCAGCCATTTTCAGTCTATTTCATGACTTTCAGGAAAAATTTCCTCATTCCAAGAGAAGCAGATCACTTACTCCTGAATGATGGTTTCTGCTCCCAGATTATGTACTGTACCCTTAATTGTTCCGTTTGATAAAGGTAGTTGATATCCTCAGGATTTCTCTAACCTTTATTTTAGCACACTCCAGGATAGTAACACTCTAATCAATTACAGCACGCTGATGGCACATGGGGAGCCCTAAATCTCCTATTGACAGCTCATCAGGGAAGTCAGCACTTTTTTGTAATTTTCCATTTAAACAATTCCTTGGTACAAAGCCATCTCAAAGACTCTACACTGTTTGTTCACTGTCCCACAATCCTGACATGGAGAATACAGAATTTCATATAATTTTATGCCTTTTTTATGTATCTTTAGCTTACTTGGTTCAGAACTTTTAGGTGTTTTGACTTCACAGAGATACACAAGCTCATTTTCAGACATGAAAAATACTTGAAAAAAAGATAAAGGGAAATAGTACTCATTTTTTATTCTGCTCTTTGGTTTTGTACTATATTCTCCATGTTCAGGGAACTGATGGGAAACACAATTTACTCCTTTAAAAGAATTTCATTTCATGGGATGCAACCTCTAGCAGCAATTCATACACAGATACACTGTGTGAATTCAGCCAATAATCCATTTCAGTGACCAAATTAATTATATTTAAGCTTTCCAAATCATTAGATAGTACCTGTGAAACCAGTTGCATGACTATAGCAAATGTCAAATGAATAAGTTAAAGAAAAAAAAAATCAGCAAAATTTAAATTATCAAAAGCACAAGCAAGGCACATTAACATGAGAAAAATAGTTGTGAAAGTTCATTCCAAATGCTGAACAGCATTGTGCAGAACACAGATTCACCCCTACCAGAAAACCGCATCTCTGTGTATCAGATATACTCAGAAATAACAAATGCTGTTGTATTGGATATTTATTACAAAGTACTGCAGAGAGAAAGAAAAGAAAGGTGAAGCCTTTTATTAGCTGATTCACTTGCCATGCAACTGTAGAGCTGTGACATTTGCAACAAAGCATAAGAATACAATAAATGTGATATACTGAGAGAGCTTCCAGACAGACCTTTTCTATCCTTGAACCCTAAACAAGGATTTCTGCCTCCCTCTCTCCCATACAGAAGCCCTCTAAGTATTAAAATACAGCAATTTCAGATGGATTTAGATCATTGTGCAACCATGAATTGGTATTCTTTGGAAATAGCTATACTTATTTCAGAGTGAGGAATGTGAACTATCAATCCAGAGCATCTGCTGAACCTTATGTAAAGGTCAGTCAGTCCTGCTGTAAATGCAAACATTCTACATGGTACCTAAGCTTCCTTTTCATGACTGAAAATAACACTCAGGGCAGACAAGGAGGTTTCATTAAGTAAGAAAAGGAAAGAACCATTGCAAAGAGAACTGATATAGTAAGTGTTCTTTAAGACAGAAAAAAAAATTAAAAAATCAGACAAGTGCTGAATTCTTATTTCTTGTCTCCTTATATCTAACAAAGTCTATAAACAGTCAAACTTCTGAGGTCAGAATGGTAGCTTCTTAAAATAGCTCTTCCACTCTTGATTTTTCATATAGAGAGACTTAAAGTGAATAAGATCTTGATTTCAGAATAGCCAATAGCTATGAGTGAAAGAATTAAGGTGCAAATTGTACCAAGAGAGAAAAAAATTGACCCAAATAAAAAATCATCTGACATCCCTAAGGCTTTCACAGATTGGCTCTGTTTGATACTTTTGCATTCAAAGCTACAAATTGCAGCCACTTCTATAAAATTGGATGTTTGAAACACCTCTTCTCTTCTTCTGGTGTATTTGTAGCTCTTTTAGCTGCTTCTGGTGCACAAAAAAGTAAAAGAATTAAGGGGACATTTATGGACTTGAGTCAACTCAGTACATCTCATAAATTCATTGTTGTCTATAATTCTGATTAGTGAGGACTTCTCCCAGTTTAATTTTGGGCAATTTTGTTCCCAGGAGTCTTCCAGGGTGATCATGTCTGAGTTCTTAGTCAACAATTCTGCTGTTATTATAGGTAAAATACCTTGGAGGTAGAGCAGTCCCACTGATCCCATAGAGTCAGGATGTAAAGCCTGTGGATACAGAACTGCCACACATGCACTGACACCACTGGTGCCAACACCACTCCACAAACTTTATTTTAAACCTCTAAAATATTCCCAAACTGTTCCACATGTTCTTGCTACTCAGATATCAAAAAAACAAAAACAAAACCAAAAAAAAAACCAAAAAAAAAAAAAAACAACAAAACAAACAAACAAACAAAAAAACCCCAAAAAACTCCACCATCTTCTGAGAGCTCTGAACATTATTTTAAGAGTTTGCCCAACTCTTAATCTTGAACAAGATCTTCTGGCTTAATCATCATATGGTATTTTTTGCCTCAAAACAGCTGTGTCAAATCTCTTGATCAAAACACACAAATGGTTGCTAGCTCCTTCCCTATCAGGTATTTATGTTTTTTACCTTAAAAATGTTGCCTACAATTATTTACACAGCACTGTCTGACACAAGCAAGATGCTATCTGTGGAGCATACATTTTACCATGTGAAAATCCATTATAGCAATTTTTCAGAGAGCAGTTTAAATATACTGTTCCCAAGGTAAACTTCTTTGCTGTAACATAAATATGAGTTTGTAAAAGCTCCTTAGCAATGATTTACTACCTTGCAAGGTTGGCTTTGTACACAGTTGTGCAGCAGTTCTAGCTGAAACACATTTAATTCCAAACCCACATGATGACATTGTCAATAAGCTTTGTCCTTAACTCGTGACCTCAGCTTCTGGAGACAAGCTTGCCAAATTCCTGCTATGTATTCAGCTGACTGGAAGGAAAAGTAACACAGAAAAAAGAAATATCTAGGCATACATACGGACAAGGTACTAACGAGAGCAACATGGGTTCTTTGGGGGTCTCAACTGAGGGATCTACAAGCTGTTCATCAGTTGTGAGCAGGAAAACTTCTATCAGCTTCTGGTGGTATTTTGGAAAACAAACGGAAAAGGAAGGTACATAAGGAAGTACGTGTTAAAAAGCAGAGAGGCAAACAAAGATAGTTTTTTTAAATGCTGTGGAGTTTAACTCATGATTTCTCAGTTTGTGAAGCTCAGCAGTACGGGCTGCTTTGGCAGGAGAGGGAACAGAGCAAACCTCTCCAAGCCCTGTCTCAGGAAGGTCAGGACAGACAACCTGCACACACAGCTCCCCTCAGGCAGGGAACAGCTCTCTGCTCCTTGATTCATTCCCCAGCTCTCCCCTGCAGCACATCAGGAGCTCTCTCAGTCCCCAGGGGTCACTGAGCCCTGCTTTGTGCCAGTAAAGTACATGTTTTCATGTTTGCACCATGTTTTCTTAAGTGAAAGGAGGAAACAGTGTTCACAGAGATGTCTGTTCCAGATTAGTGCCATAAATAAAAATAAAAGCTTGTTCCTTTTCTCTCTGGTCTGCAGGAAGCTGAGCTGATAGAATACATTTGCTGACTTTCTCTGCAGAAATCACAACACGAGCAAACACACCAGTTCTTTGAAAACTGCAACCACCTTTGATGGTGGAAGCAGTAAATAACAAAGAATTCCCAGTCTCCTAATTAACATGAGAAATGTTTGCCTTTCTTCAGATATGCAATTGCAACGTGACTCACAAAATCAGGAGAGGAAGACTGAATGGTGGAATATTCTGACAGTTTAATAGGAATTTATTACGAGAAAGTACTGCTGCATCATCCAGAGAATTCATCACAGACTGAAAACATGAAAGTGTCCAAGTTCTAAGTGCATTCTGAGAGCAGTTCATTTCTCTGTTTCTTTTCTTCCTGCAAATAAAAGTAACACTTAGAGCAGCTACTTTCAGCACAGATTAACCTGTATATTTGTCTATCAATTTTGCAGCACGGTGTTCACACAAACAATAACACTCCTTATGTAGCCAGGGGTTCCTTATCATCATCAGGTAAGTTCTGCACAACACTTTTATGTGAATACATATTATTAAAGACTGACCACTGTAAGTGACTAAAAGCTTGNAATTTTGCAGCACGGTGTTCACACAAACAATAACACTCCTTATGTAGCCAGGGGTTCATTATCATCATCAGATAAGTTCTGCACAACACTTTTATGTGAATACAAATTATTAAAGACTGACCATTGTAAGTGAATAAAAGCTTGACACCAACAACAACAAAATCTATTTAATCTATTTAATAATATAACCTCATAGGGATAGAGAAATTTTATCTCGAGGCAAAACCACAGGTTTGGTTTTTGTTTTTATTATTATAAGAAACTGTATTCCTAGACCAATTCTGAGATTGAAACATTCAGTCTTTTTGATTACTGGAAAAAACAATCTTAACAGCAATATCAGATGAACAAAAGCAAACTAAATCTTAACAACATTCTGACTTGCAGATTCTTTTTTAAATCCTAACCTACTACTCTTAGCACTGTGGAGGAAGGACAGTCCGTGCAGCAGTGCCTTTTTGTATCTTTGCCACTGAAGTAATGTCATAACTGAAGAAATTAATTCCCTGAAATGCATCCTAAAACCTTACTGCAAAACACAAGCAAGGGTGATGACAGCGGAATATTACTGACACAGCAGGAGATTCCCTTCAGATCTCCAGGATATTCAACCTGGGGCTTCTAATCCAAATCAATCTCCAGAGATCAGACCACAACTCAAGTCAATTTGTCCCCACCAAAAAAAAGCCCAAACAACCAAACCAAACTGCTCTCTTTTATACCTAAGATGTGTTTTGATCCTGTCAGTAATTCTTTTATTCTGCCCGGTATTTCCCCACTTTTTTAATGAGTGATAGGATGGCAAAAAACTTCTCCTTTCATGAATTACACATAATAACCTTTCCCACAGGCAGAACTGAGAGTGAAGCCCAGTTTTAGAGTCTGAAGAATATTAAGGATGTCCAAACAGGGTCACTCAGCTCATCGGTCACTCGGGCCCAAACAGCTTTAGGGAAGTGCTTTCTGTTAATTTGGTTAACTAGCCTGAGCTGCAGGACACAGAATTCACAATATTGAGCCACTGGCATTAATGTGATAAAAGAGGTAAAGGCTAGCATGGTAGAAAGAGAGAAAGCAAAGCTTATAAACCTCATTTAATGGATAAAAGAAAACCAGCTTTAACATTCCAGTTGTCTTTGCTTCATTGTATTGATTTAAAAAAAAGACAAGATTTTGACTTGAGGTCTCTGATGACAAAAATAAATGCTGAGCTCTCAAAAGATTTTCAGGGAAAAGCTTCTGTGTGAGAGAGAAATTAGACATCCTAAGTTTGACAACAGCTTTGTCATTACATAAAAGTCAGTGAAATTTTTCATTTGGATAGGCTTCCTCATTGTTTTATCAGCTGATTTGCAGTAAGAATTAAATATCAGGCTGACATCTAAGAAAATTTCAAATGACTAATAATGCCCAACAAACCACCTTTTTTTAAATTTTTTTTTCCTCTGGGTTATGCAGATATTCCCACATTTCTTTAAATGTCATAGAGATTATTGACATAATTTTCAACCAAACTGCGTTTATATCTCCTTCCTCACTGTGATCACAGAGGATCACTGCTGCCACACCACTGTCTTGGTATTACACTTTTTAAGTACCTCATGTAGTGTTTCTTTTAAAATCTTTTCTTAGTTTTCTCTCTTTCGCATAAAACTCACATCCTGTTAAAATCGATGTACTTAGGAAGTTCAGCCACCAAAGGCAGGACCATCAGCCTTCAGCAGGGTCAAAATTTTACCCAATGTGCTTGTTAGCTGAATTTTGAAACAGGAATGGACTTATGCAGGTTAAATACATATTTTACATTTTGCTGAAGAGGGACCATTAAACAGGAAAGGAAGGAGTAAAGAATACAGTAAGCTTTCAAAATCATAGTTTATCAAGGTCTCCCATCCTAATAATGTACATAAAAATTTACAAAATAATGAAAGAGAAAAAAGAAATAAAAAAGGCCACCCCCAGAAAAACTTCAGATTAATGTGTATTATATTCAATAATTTTTTTTAGCGGATGAGAAATGGAGTTTGATTAAAAGATGAAGGGCTCCCTTTGCACATCAGTGCTGCTCCCCAAAGCAGCTGACAAGTGATGCTGCATCCCAGCAGGGCTGAGACACCAAACACCCAGCACAGCAAAGGAGGAATGGGCTGAGAGAAAAATCCATCCAAGCTGCCCCCACCATGGGGATGAGGCACTCAGGGGCAGCACTAAGGAAAAGGAATTTGTCTGGGTGTCATGAACTCCAAAATTTTTTTTTAAGGAGGAACCATCACATATCTAGAGAGGAATCTGTTTTCCTCATCACAGAGAACAGGGGACAGCATCCAACTGTTATCTCAATAAAATCAATCCCATTTATGATGTGAACTACCACTCAATATTTCAGCTTAGAAGCTTTTTTTGTACTATGAACCCAAGAGGCTTCTGGCAACACTTAAAACATAAGTTTCTCACTAGAGTGCGGTTAAAAGCGCAGTCACAAACAGATTTTAACTCATCCTTGAATATATGATGGCATAGACAGGAATAATATATGAATTTATGATGGTATATATATGATTAATAGGAATATATGATGGTATAAGGTGATTAAGGACTAGCTTGCTAGATACTGTCCAAGTGTGAGAGATTATTGTTGATGACCATTGTCACAATTCAAACGATTCACAATTTAAAATCACCTGCATGAATCTTCCCTTAAAAACTTCAGCATCAAGCTAGCCTAGTTTAAACCTGTTCACTAAATAAGAACTATCTCCCTATTTTAAAATTAAGCCTAGTAACTGGAACATTATTTTTCCTGGTCAGAAAGGTAAGGTCTCTTGCATTTCTCACATTCCCAAGCTTGCCTTGCTACATTTCCACACTTTATTTCCATGTAATGTTCTTCTAGGAGGAAATGCTCAGATTACTTAGAGGCTTTGGACTAAGTACACTTTCTTCTCTCTTTAGTGATAAAGAAATACATACCAGAGTGGCAGCTGTTAAAGGAAGTGCCAGGTACATCAATCAAACAGAACCTAGAGGGGAAAAAGCATCAAATGACAAATAATTACCAATTCTACAGATCTTGATTACTGCAGGGGTAATGGCTGAGTAATAAAGATCAGGACTGGGGCAGAGCCCTGAGCCAGGTGCCTGAGAGCCACTGGGAGTGGTGGACTCACCCTTCTGCTCAGTGGAGACACAAACCAGGGCCCTGAGCTGCCATGGGAATCCCTTTGCCATCAGGGACTCACTGTGACCAGCTGGATGCTTTAGCAAAGGTCTGCAATGTTAAAGTTTCAGAGTGTCAGTTAGTGGATTTTGCACTCCCCCTTTCTTGCTCTGGTTCCCAAACTCCCTCCACTAACATGCTGTAGCCCAACACTGACCATACTCGTGGCTCTGTCTCTGTGGGACTATACCAACTCTTAAAACTCGATTTTCAGTTATTTTGTGGGTTTTTTTCCTTCCTCCTTTTCATTCCCTGTTAAAAAAAAAAAGTAATTTTACAATAAATACTTATATAGGTAAAATTGTTTTCTACTCCATGATTTAATGGGAAAATTTTTCTAGTAAGTTCTTCAGCATTTTAAACTTACCCAAGTGATAATTTACTGTAATTGCTTAGAATTTAAATGTCTTTCCAAATACACCATTTTTATAACTGTCAGAAGCTCAATATTTTAGTTTTCAAGAAATGAATCTGTGGCCTTCAACTTCATTTAGCTTTTCCAACAGTGAACCAATAAAGTAAAATTATGACACTATGCTATTTTTGGTCAAGACGGGCTCTGAATCACTGAGATGTGTTTTAGGATAACAAAGAGTTAGCTAAAAGGATGGATGGAATTGCTGATCTTAAAAAAAAAAAAAAGACATAACACAATTCAAGAACATGATGTAGAGACTTTGTCTATTAAGGAGAATTGTCAACAACAATTAATACTAAAAAGGAAAATAGTCAAAAGCTACTCTGTGATCAGCTTTTTCGTTTCAGACTACTTATTGAGATTCTTTAATCAGATCTTTAGTTATTATGCTCTTGACTAAAACTCCAGGGAAAGATGGTGAGGGACAGCTGATGAAGCTAGACATATCACTTCACATAAGGATGCATAATTAACCCTAATTAATGTTATTGAGGATAATCATACAGACAGCAGATCATGAACTTTATGTCAATATTTAGTAAAAACTGTGTTGATTTTCAAGCCCATGTTGCCATAGCTGTAGGAGCGAGACAGGATCACATATTTTGAACTTGAAAAAGTCATACAAAACCTCCCAAGCCCGCAGATAAATTTGAACTGTACTTAATCAAACAAGAGATTGAAGCTCAGCACAATATTTCAGACAGGGATATGGGGGAAAAAATACCCCCAAAGCAGAGAATTATGGAAGGGCTCATGAGCTGCCACGAGCAAATGAATGGATTGTTACATGAGCCCTGTCCAAGGGTCTGATACCCAAAACAGACAAACCTCAGTCTGCTGTCATGAAAGACAAGACTGTTCTACAGCAGGAAAAGAAAAATGCTGAAAGCCAAATAAATATTTAATCAGCCTACTTTCCTCTACATCTGAAATTTTCACCCCATTTATTTGCAGAGCTCCCTGGCCTTAAGAAATCTAGTGTGGAGGTTATTGGGGAAGGCTGCCTGCAGCCTGGCCCAAACATTCTGCTCTCCAAGCTGGAATAAATCTATTTGCAGGAGCACTCTGGTTGCATTTCTCTGCTACTAAATCCATGCCCAGCACCAATAGAGGGGCATTACAGACATCCCAGCAGCCCTCTTGGCGTTACCTTGTAAATGCAGACTTTTTTACTGGTGTCTTTATAGATATTTGAGTATCCAACATAAAATATTCCATTACAAAGGGGAAGGCTAATAAGAAGCTATAACACAGCACAGCAAGGGCAGCGATCGGGCAAACGGAGAGAATTATGAAAGATATATAAATAAATTTGCTTTTTCACTCTGAAAGGTTACAGCACATACATGCAGACGATCTATAATCCTCCCGTTTGCAGCACTGACTGCAACATTTACTGATCTGTGTTACTGCTGCACTCGTTTTAGGAGAGATGAGTTAAACTCATCCCTATTACAGATAAAGCATAGTCTGTGTGCCAAAGATCCAGAGACTTGTCATCTATTTTGATACTGTTATGTTAATGCTGGACTGGCAGAGGTTTTACTTCACGGGAATGGGTTCCAGTGAAGCTCCTTCCTGTGATGCTTTGCCTGGAGTCTCAGCAGAATGGAAATCTTTATAACCCCATAAGGATTTTATGACAGACGCCTACAGGAATCTGCACACATATACGGTGTGAGCTAAAGCAAAGCAGCCTCATGGTACCTTCAAATTCTGATCAGGTTTAAATGCTAACATATCCTCATATGTTAAAAAAGACAGATAGAAAAAATATGCCCACAGAATTAGCTGATATATTTCTAAAATTTTTACCAACAAAATTAGATATCTTTATGCAGCTCAACCATGCTTTGTCAGTAGTCTTCCATGGTAGGAAAAATTAAAAAATAATAAAAAAAAAGCCCAGCACTTATATAGAATCATGGAGTAGATGGGAAAAGACCTTTAATTCTCATCTGTAATTTGCAGCCTCACAGTAGAAAAGCCCAGGAAGAACAATGTGTGCCATGGCACAGGTTTTGCACCCCCTGCTTCCAGCATGCACCCTCATGCTGGAATTTATCATGGGAACATTACTGGGTTGGTAAGGATATCCCTACTTTGAGGAGTACAAAAAAAAATTGTCTTCAGCTCCTCTGTGTGTTTTCATCCCAAATGCCACCAGAGTGACTTGCACAAAAGGACACATGGGACAAAGCTTCTTCTTCTGTACTATAATAAAGCAAAGAGCTGCAATGGTTCCATAAAATAGAGAAGTGAAACAACAGGAAAGGGAGCACCAAATTCTCCACTGGTGCAGAAATCCAAATTCTTCCAGAGTCAGAGTTACACCCAAAGGTAATTTGGTCAAAATCAACCTTCTGAAGTTCAGTGGTAATTCCCACTAAATTTTTAATTAAAACAAAACCCAAGAAAGCACAACCTGTGAGCATGAAGTGCAATGAATCCATTAATTTCCACCACAACTAAACTCAGTAGCCACATTATCCTGAAGGCAGGCTGCAGACTCAGGAAGGGTCGGAAGTAAATAAATCATCTCTGACTGTGATAAATGATCAGTGCAGGATGTGTCAGAGTGCAGGCCTGATCAGCCATCCTGCTGAAATGCTCTCCTACCACGGGAGCTTTGGGGGCCTGCAAATATGAAATAGGCTCTTGTTAGTGTCAGAACTGGGCAAATGATTTGCCATGAATTAATACAAAAGCAGAGCTTAGCCCTCTTCACATTTCTGAGCAGTGAAAAAGCAGGTAGTGTTTTCTAATAATGTGCTTGCAGCAGTTGTTCCACTTTCTTTCCCCAGAATTGTAAATTCCACTATTTTTTTCCCATGGTTATCTATTAACAATATGTCATGAATGGTTTAACTCAAGACACATCATTTATCCTCAAAATCCCAATGCTTCATGCCAGTGTTAACAAAAATTCATGCTGAAAACGTTCTCAATCCAACATAAAACATCATTAAGATGCCTATATGTCACAAAGAGCTATTAACCAGGGGAACAGATCCCATTCCTTTTACATTCCCAAGCTCAGTAATGATTGTGTCACATTTTGGTTCTTTGTCACCTATTGTGTAGCCCTGACAGGTGCAGAGACATATGACACTCAATTCCATGCTTCGAGGCATGTGCAGAAAAATATTTTGCTTTGTTTCTGTGTTTTGTTGTTTTGGTTTTTTTTTAATTAAAAAGAGATTAACAAGAAAAACTGTTAAACCAGGAAAAAAATCCCCATACCATCAATATAAACACTGAAAAACCCCAAACAGGTGACATTACAAAAAATCCCCAAAAAATCAATAACAGAAGTAGATTGTGGACTGCATTTATCTCAGCAAATCCCAGGACAGCAGCACTGGCACATTGACACTGGGGGGAGCTCAGCATCCTGAGGGGGTTCACAGCAGCCCCTCAGTGCTGTGCTGCTGCAGGGACTGGACTGTCCCACACTCTCAGGGGTGTGACAGCATCTGCTGCAGGTGACACGAGCTTCAGAGACTGGGAGAGGTGTCTGAGTTTCTGAGGGGTCAGACTTGCCAGGACAATAATTCCCAAGGCTGTGCAGGGAACACAACAGCAGCTCTCCAGGAACCTTGGTGAGGTCAGCCTCTCCCTAAAGTTCCCTTTCCTCCCTCTCTGAAGCCACCATGAAAGCCAAACCCAACGGCAATGCCAGAAAAGCCTGTCCAGGTATTAACTCTGCTACTCCTGGGATCCTTTTCAGAACCCTAACTTTGAGAAAAATCTCATATTCAGGAACACAAACCCAATCCTCTAACAAAGAGGGTCAGAACAGTTATGGTTTGTGGCTTTTTTTCCCCTGTGGTTATGCAGTTAGGTGATATCCAAGGCTGAGATTGTAGAGTGGGTATTTCTGGGAGTAACTCATACTAGACTGTTCAAAACATCTCTGAAGCTCCTTTCTTTCTACAGTTCTTCTCTGAACTTTAAGCCCAGCTGGGGTCTGGAGTGAAGCCACCCCTGCAGTGCTCCCCGTGAGGATCACACAGGAGCTGCTTGTCAGCTCCCCTCTGCCTGTGTGACTCTGTTTCCTCCTCAAACACCAAGTCTCACTCTAGGATGAGACAACAGCCACGGGACTCCCCTGAGGCTGGAGTTAATTGTTTCACAGCCTGGTCTGGCTGCACTCTTGCTCCTCTGCAGCAGCAGCTCCTGTTCCCTGCTCTCAGTGTGTACCTGAGATTTATTGTCCTCAGGAGACTGGCTCTGCCCTCACCCCCCAGCACAGCCTGAGCCCCAGGCCAGCAGCAGAGGCTGTTCCACCAGCTCTGGGTGCACAGCTCCCCTGGCAGCTGCCACACTGCCCTGCCAGCCCTTCCCAGCCCCACAGCCCCTCTGGGTCACTGCTTTCAGCATCCCCACTGCCTTTGTTCTGCTCTTGCTCTCTTTACCTGATGCCTCCATGGGACCCTGGAAGAGCCAGCTCTAGTTTGGGTTTGAATACATCCATAATGCCTTATCCAAGATAACAGCTGGAGGATGTTGTGTTTCTATTTTTAATGATGTGAAAGTATACAAATTCTGTTAAAATTCCTCCTTCAATCAGCCTTTTTCTGGGTACCAGACAAAAAACCACCAATCTGTCAAGGTCTGCTCTTGACTAATAATGATTTAGACTAAAGGCTTCTTTACAGTTTGTCAAACTTACTGTTATCATCTCATTGTAAATGTCTCTCTTCTCTTTGATATTATTGGCACAATGAAAAAATTAGGGCCACAAAATTAATTAAGATCTCAATTATGTGGAGCCTTCCTTGCATTCTGCAATTATATAAAACAGTAAGTTATCATAATTCCATAAAAAAAGAAAGGAAGCAAGACCAAGAGAGAAACACCAAGCAAATGCTGGGAAAAGATAAAGGATTTGATTTTTGTGTTAGATATGTGGGCACACAGAGCTGTATATCTTGCAGAATCAGCTAATGTAAATGCATTACCAATTTGACAAGACATGGCATAAAGAAAAGGTATGAATCCATTTGTCTTAGATGCCATCACTGATCCTGGGCTGGTTTTATGTGTCCCTGAAGTTCCAAATTATTTAGACCAGGGGTACTGAAATGTATGAAATATATCAGTGGAAACAACATCCCCAACCTTTCCTTCTAAGTTAATATGAAAGAGGTTTTTCTAATTCTTTTGGGAACAAAGCAGTCAAAACACATCAGAATATTTTTTTCTATTTCTCACCTGGGCAAAAAATTGAAAATGCTACAACAAATAGTTTTGCCATCTCTTGTGACCAAACTGAAAGTCTCATTACTCTTGTTGCTGGCTAAAACTATCATTTTCAGATGCTAGTGATAACATGAGAACCTCGGTTTTCATTATTAGAAAATAAAAACTTTCCCAGCTGTCATATCGAATACAGATCCACGATAACATGATCAATGGCTAAGACATTATGAGAAAAAGAATTATTTAAAATAAAATTGTGACTTTGATGAAGAATATTAATAGTAAATGGTTATTAAGTATTGCTTAAAAACACTGAACTAAGTCCTCAATGCAGTATCCAATACTCAACAAATAGCAACAGAATGGTTAAAATTGCACAGAAATTATAAAATATCAAAAGATGGAAATAGGAGCAAAAAATTTTAGATTCCTGTAACAGCAGGGATTTGTTAGGCAAAATTTCCAGATCATGTCCTATTGCACCCCTTTTCTATAGGATGGAAAAAACCTGCAGCAGGTCCAGCTGCTCTGAAGGAGGGAAAATTCCTGTGCATATCACAGGCAGATGTAAGCTTGAGCTCATCATCGACACCCTGCAAATGGAGAGCACAGCACACATTTTCTTGATCCTAGTTTGTCTTTTGCTACAGTGTTTGGCACTTCAGAGTTAGATGGAGAGGGACAAAAAACTCAGCCCAAGAACTCTGAGAGGCAAACCAGTTTGTTACTCCTTTATTCAAGAGCACACTGCAAGCCTCCAAAGCTTTGTGCAATATATGTGGTGCAGACAAATGTGATTTTATTTAAACCTCACAGGGGACACCAGCATGCTGAGTGCCCAAAGATTCCTGTCCCACCCTCAATTATCTCCTTCCAAAAGCATACATTTTGTGCTATATAATCCTTTCTATACACTTGCCAAGATGACTGTAGGATGAAACAGCACAGCTCATCACTAAGGCAGTGGCAAGGTGAGATGCTGTTTGTTTGTTTGTTTTTCTGTCGCATCAAATTGACCAGGAAAAGAATGAGAAAAGTGACAAAATGAAAATTAAAGGGAACAGATTACTGACAATTAAGGAAACATGTTCAGCTGTCATTTTGAGCAACGTTAATGTACAGACAGATCTTGGGGACTGCAAGGCAGAACTAACCTGAGCCCCAGTCACCCTGCTCTGAACCTCAGTGGGTTCACAAGCCACTAACTAATGTTCAGCTAAGAGGCTTTAGTAATGCAGATTAATGTTTCATGCTCTAGGGAACAAGCTTATCACAAACTGTGTGGAGAAACTCTCTTTTCCCCTCCAGGGAACAGAATTACATAACTGGTTAAGAACATCATGGTTTCTCAGCTCTTTCTAAGCCTTGGTCCGGGCAACCAGCACAAGCTTCTGCTGGGCTAGGTGGGCAAAGGGTCTCTGTTCCAATGCTCATTACCCACCAGAATGGCACAAAATAAATACATCAGCAGCATTCCAGCTGTGCTGCTCTTATTCTGTTTAATGTCATCCATTAAAACACAGCCCCTGTTTTCTATCTGTGCTCCTTGACAATTGGCAAATGACCGTGAAACAGCCCATGTTGGCAATCACACAGCCCAGTGCTCCCCCAAACAACCAACCAGCCTGAGAGAAAAGGCATATTTGTGGGCTCCTACCAGCACCTTCCCTTGCTCACACAGGGATGAAAAACAGAAAGAGAATTAGGTTCCAAAGCAGCATTCATTATTAAGGTCACATCTTACAGCAGGCATGGCTACAGCAGCCAAGCCTTGCTGCAACCTAAACTGAACGTGCAGCCATGTGATAAGAGATATAATGAGATTTTTAACACAGGGCTGCCTCTGAGTGTTCGACAAAAAGAGATTCATCTGGGGTACAATGAACTGTTATTTATTTCCATTTGAGTTTAGCAAAGGTTGTCCTACACAACTGTGAAACAATTTTACACTTTTTAAATGTATTAGCTTTGAACTGAAACAGTAAATAAACTATTTATTTGGATTTTTTTAGTATCTCAAAATGGATTAAGAAGGGTGTGTAGAGAGTATAACCACCACAGAGAACAATTTTTTGATGGCAGGCTAATGGGATTGCAAAGGGTTATTTTGCTGGAGAGGAGATTTTCAGATGCTTTCTCTCTAATGAAGGTTTTCTTCCTTGCTTACAAAGTGGTTTTTGCCTTTCTTTTTCACCCTTTTTCTTCTTTTAAACAAGTCAGAGAAAGGTGAATTGCCTTGGAGAACCACGTTGTCATTGGACTAAATTAAACCTTAAAAGATCAAAGCTTTCAAAACCATGCTGAGATCAAACTGGGATCTTTGGAAGATTTAGAGGGAAGGAAAAACACTGATTTTTATGGTTTGTCTGAAAACATATTGCTCTTCAGCTTCTCAAAAGATGCAGGAGGAACTATTCTGTGTACAAACCCCCCAATCTTGAGTGACAGCAGTGCAGCTTTTAGATAAATCAGTGTATCCTGAGAACAGCTGAAATTCACCTCAGTTCCAAGAGTCCACACGTGGCCATGTTCATTTAACTCTCTAATGGCTCAGTGATTTTGCTCTATATTTTCTCTCATGTGACCTTCTAAATCTCATCCTCCCACCTAAGACTGCTGAAGATAAAATTATGTTTAAATAAATTAAAAAAAAAATCTTCTACAGCAGCAGAGAAAGCAATTTTTAAGTCAAAAACCTGCTCTCTTCAGAAAGGTCTAGGGACTAAAATGGCCTTTAATGTCCATGGGGCCTGATACAATTTTTCTCAAGTTTGAAAATGACCTGTAGCTGCTGCTCCTGGCAGTGCTGTGTCTGTCACAGGGGCTGCCCCAGCCATCCAACAACCAGGGCTGGGCTGTGCTCAGGGCTCTGGGGTGCAGGGCAGAGGGGGCACACTCCTGCTGGGCATGGAAAAGAAGCAATTTCGGAGGTCAGCTGTTTTGGGGTTTTGCTCACAGGGCTGTTTGGGGCTAGATTATCTTTTCCCTAGTGCCAGAGAAAGGCACTGAGTGTCAGAGGATGATCTTGCCTGCAGTGGGAGCTGGTTCCACCTACAGCCATTTCTCACATGCCTGACAAACTAAGAATTGCTGTGTCCTGATGGTTAAAGTCACCTCTCGAAGCTCATTCTCTCTCCCCAAAGTCTCAAGGACTCCACCTGCCCCATGCTTGTCTCAAACTTGCAGTCCCAACAGCTCCAAACCCATTCCTGCTGTGATGGAGAGCAGCAGTCCTTGAGGGAGCTGGGACACTGATCACAGTCACTGCTCTCCACACAACCTCACATGGTTTCAAACATTTGTGAGAAAGTGGCTGGGAAAGCTGTTACAAAAGGTAAAGGCACTAGATGCAGGTAAGTGTAAAGTGTTTCACTTTCCAAAGGAAAGAGAGCCAAATGAATCAGATCTCAATATTGTACAGATGCACAATCAGCATTGAGCCAAATTTAAATGTTTGCCTTCACCATATCCATCAGATTTTTCCTTCAAAAAGCCATTTATTCATAGAATTAATGTTCCTGTGTGAACATTAAAACAATTTTCTGTGGGATTTCCTTTAAAGAAATTATGATGGCACACATTCCTGGAAAAAGTAAATTCTGAGGAGAAAGAAAAGCAACATGAAATGTATTCATTTAAGTCCTCAACTTTTGACTGTTAGTGCTCACAATCACTTCAAAGCATTTACAAATGATTATTTAGAGTTTAAGATAACAAAGATCAATCTGACAGTTTATACTAGAAAAAATATCTACATCAAATTATTCCAGCAATATCCTCAGTGGATTTAAATTGCCATGAAATTCAATATAGGGTATGGAATGATCACATTTTACAACACTGCAGCATATATTTTAAAAGGAATTCAGAGTTTTAGCAGTATAATAAAGAATTAAAAGTCTACATGGTATTTTAAAGAGCAATTCACTTATCTATGTTAAGAATAGGACAGCAGTTACAAATTTATTCTATTTCAAAAGGCATAATCTGTAATATTGGCTAGACTGAATCACAGCTTAATTCAAACTAATTGTGTCAGGTGGGGTTACACCACACAGTCATCCTGTATTTCTTTCATTTCTAGAAAGTTTTCATGTCTCTTACAGAACATTTTAGCTCAGTACCCTCCCTAGGTAAAATGGAAATCCACGTTATTTCTGACAGGTTATGAGGGGGCAGAGAGGGGGAGAACTGGACCAACTGAGTATTTCTGAGACTCCAGCAGCCAGGTTTTCTGCTTCCAGAAACATCAAAACTATATTATGCTTTATTACAATGAATTTATAAATGAGTCCAACAAAAAGATAAATCCAAGTATTCCTCATGGATGAGCTCTACTGTAAAACAGGATGAGAAATCACTTGGCATACAAAATACAAGAAGAGATGGAGCATATAAAAAAGTAGGTTTACTCTGTGGTTTTCTCACAGTCCTCCTGAACCATAGTGCAGGCAGCAAGGCAAAAAGGACCAAATAAAAACATCTCAGAAGCTGCTAAAAATATTCAGCCTGTTCTTTAGCACACACAGAGATGCTGTTAATACCAAAGGAAGCACAGCTTATGCTCCCAAATGCAGATTTATCAAATTAGAAAAGTAGAAGAGAATTTCCCTCACTCTGATTTCAAGAAAATTTACTTTGCTCTGAAATGTACACCTCATTCAGAGTCTCCATCCATCTCCTGAAGTATCCAACAGATCATGTTTTTCTTTCACTCCCTTCAACAAAATGGCTCAATTCACCCAGCAAAACATGCAACAGAGGTCTCTTGTGCAGCATCACCTCCTTTCTAGGACATGTTGTCAAATTCGAGTCACAAATGAGAATTGTGCTGTATTTTACCCAAGGTTTCTGAATTCCTTGAGAAACTTTCATTTATGTTCAAAGTGTGACTTGAAACACAGCAACCCCCTTTGGGAAAGGTCCAACTAAGCCTTTAAACACATGCATGGTACATTTTATGTGAACATGAACATCTCCACCAATGCCATCAACTCTTCAGCAGCCTCAAAATTAAATATGGGCTTAAAGCATTTTCTGGATTAGGCCCTCTCTCCTTTCTTTATTAAAATAGGACAGTGGCTATGAGCCAGCAGGAACTCTAGTGATAAAGTAGAAGACATAAAGTTGGAGAGAGGTGTGATAAAATTCACTTCTATACATGAGGAAATGACTTCCATAACTCATTTCAGGCTTTACTCCTTGTAAATAGCCTGGCCCTGTAAAAAAGCCTTCTCTGTATCATTTCTGGATGCACCCTGCACTGATTGCTGACCAGCTCTAACTCCAGAGAACAGGGAGAATCACCACTCTGAAGGGCTTTTTGCTTCATTATCTTTACTGGATTTGTTTTTGTCCTCCTTTTGATTAAATAAGTGAATATATATATATATTAAAAAATTTCAGAAGGAAGACAGATCTACTGAAGAGGCAAAACTCACATTGCAATTTCACTTCTGTTCCACGGGCTGAATGGATGATCTACCTTTCTTTTAACTTGCCTTTGCTGGAGGCAAGAATAGTGACAGTATGTTATAGGACTAGCCAAGGTGCAGAGCAGCTGGATTCCCCAGCCTTCTATAAAAAGCCCAACAGGATGGATTTTGGTAAGGTCTAAAACTATCAATTACCTTTACATAGCTCTTACAGCACTGACTGCTGAGATATATAATCTGGAGAGAGTTCTGCTGGCCAAACACACGTTCTCCATTTCACTGTATCGTGTAGCTGTCAAAGAAGTATCTATCCAAATCTCTGAAACACACAGCTGTGAAGGGATTTTTATAGGGTGCACAAAATCCCAAGGCCACTGTGACTTCTCTTAGTTTGGGGTTATTAATTATCTGTCATCCTCTCATATCAGACACTGCTCAAACAGAAAAAAACCCCAAACAACTCCTACCTTAAAGTACCAAGTCTTTAGTGACAAAAAGGCACAGAAGATAACTGGAACAAATTTATTTCTGCAATAAAAAAAGTTAGGGGATCTTACATTTAAAAGTGTGATTTCTGAAAATAAAGCTTTAAAAAAATTGAGAAAACAAAACAACAACAAAGTACTGTGCTTCCAGAAAAGTGTCCTAAAAGCAGATTTTACATTGCTGAACAATAGGAACACACAGGCTGCTGTACCCAGCACAGTACTATAATATCCTTTCAGTCTTGGTCATTTGTTAGGAGTATAACATTTATATTCCCTGTGCTGAAATAGATAAGAAAGGTAAGCAAATCAGACACTACACAACACTCTGGTCTGAACTTGGCTCTTGCAATTATTGCAACTCAGTAGAAACTCCCTCACCTTATTATAAGTGCATCCCATAAAGATTGAGGATAGAGGAGCTTGGTGTGCATCCAGCTTTACCGAGAAAATATGGATACTGTGAGACACAAAAAGTTCCCAAGTGTCCTTGGGGGATCTTATAATGTCACAAAGCCTGAAGATTGTCCCCAGGAGACATCTCCACGTTTGCTGTGGGGGACAAATCTGAGAGCTGCTCTGGCCTGAGTGCTCCTGGCTGGATGTGTCTGCCCCATAAAGTATAAAACTGCAGAACAAACATCCCTCACTCACAGCCAGAGACAGCAACTCAAAATGAGCAGGACTGAGGAGAACTTAAATGATTTGAATCCTCTGCTGGTCAGCATGCAAATCCTCAGTTTGTACCTTAGTAAGATCTTCTGCAGGAAGCAGTGCCTGAACAGCAAGGAGAGGCAGAAATTACAGCCCAGGGCTGAGGCACCAGCAGCCTTTTCCTCATCCATATTTTGCTGTTTGGGTGACAGACTGGTCAAATTTAGCTGAATTTACACCAGCACTGGACTGGTAATAGATCGAGTACAGATCTTTTTGTGAATTTAGTGTTAATACAGGACTATAAATATAAAGCATCTTGATATTTTTAATATATTTAAAATAAAATTTTAGTAATTTTCTTTTAAACATTATAGGCTGTGTATAAAGTCATGCTAACAAAACCTAACAGGATCCAGGCAATGACTTGGTATTTATACAGACAAAGCCTCTTAAATTTTTTAAATCTACTAATATATAATCAGAATTGTCACGTGTCTTTTAATGTTAAAATTCACTATAAATTTTTTTGAGAGATATTCCCAGCAAATCTCAGCTCCCTTCCTTCTCCTAGCCACCACTATTAAACTAAAAAGGAAAAATCATGAGAAAGAATATACATCTTCAGAACTGAATCATTGACATGAAAAGTTTTCTATTTTCAGGATATTGCCCTGACTGAATATGTTGACTTGAATTCAAGTAAAAATTGTCTTGTTGATTTTTATTTTTAAATTTCATTAGGATTTTTTTAAGCTATCTTGTCCTGATTTCAGACATGAGAGGCTGTTCTCTCATTCTACAGAATGCTGGTGAATCTGATGAGTTCAATACATGCTTCTGTTAAACTACTTGAAAAGATAAATAAATACCTGTTCCAAAAGGAAGGTTCACCCTAGGAGACCAACACTTGTCATGAAGGATGCCTTCTGAGACAGTATTTAGTCTTGGAGTGTTTTATGAGGGCCAGTGAACATACTGCTACTTAAGCAAAGCCCCAGATAATGTTAATCAATAACTAATCAATTGCTTTAAATGCTGTAATTTTATTATACTTTTGCCTGGCTATAGGTGACCCCACAGAATGAACCAGCTGAGGAATTGTAGCAGCCATAGATTCAGATACTGCTTCTTAAGAAAGAGAAAAGGAGAAATTTAGATAGATAGGTCTACTTTGCAGACAGATGGCAAAGCTGTTCTTTGATAGCCAGGATTTACTTTGAAAATAGAAGGACTGAATCCA
This sequence comes from Pycnonotus jocosus, assembly GCA_013400435.1. Taxonomy (NCBI): domain Eukaryota; kingdom Metazoa; phylum Chordata; class Aves; order Passeriformes; family Pycnonotidae; genus Pycnonotus; species Pycnonotus jocosus. The sequence continues at coordinate 149,723 of VWYP01015954.1, read as the reverse complement.
TCTTCACTGCCAAAGAGCAGCCAAACAGCTGAAGTCACAGCCTGATGGAGTGACTGTACCTGTGCCTCTGCAGGAATGCAAAAAATACATGGATCATGTGAAACTTCTGAGAGAGGGAAGAGAAGAAGAGAGGATTCTGTTGCACACATGTTGTAATTATTCACAGTAACAGCAAAAAGCCTCTCCTGACCTCCAGACCAGCACAGGTTTTCAGACAATGACTCTGCAGACACAAACCCAGCCCTTGTTTAACCAGACCAAAACCCCAGCTGGAAATGGGACACACAGCAGCCCTTGCTGTTATCCACCCTGTGCCTCACCACTAATGAGACTGGGAGGAAAAGTTCCTTTGTGAATGCACACAAATCACCAAAAATGCACACAATGGAAATGAAATCCAGGCATAACAGCCTACTTTCTGGTAATGAAAATTTCATGTATAATTACTTGCATAATTGAAATCCCATTGGTTTTAATGGGAATCTCTGAATAAGCAAATGCCCTCTAATCACCTGCAAGACATGCAGGTATGTATAAGAAAATACACATTATCAGAATTTCAGTGTGAGTGTAAAGAAAATGTTCAACATCAGCTGTGGATTTTGTGTGTTTAATTGGCTATCAGATAGTGATATTATTATTGTCCTCCTGATGAGTTTCCCCACAACAATAAAGATCATTATCAATAAGAGCCATTTCTTCCTGTCAGCCATGAAAGTGAGGAGTTGAGTCAATGTACATGGGAAGAGCCATGTTTGTGAGGACATGGAAGTTGATGTTCATCAAAGTCTCTGTTAATGAGCCTATCTGATAAGAACTTGTTTTTTAAAAAAAATCTTTTCTGGTTTGGTCTTGATATTTCTTTACAGTCTGTATCAGCTCTAACAAGAGTATGATTTTCTGATTAATGTTCCTTACATCATCTGACAATCTTTACTATTCATCTTAAGAACTCCTTTTGGCATTTGGTGGAGCCAGTTGTGCCTGCCGGAGCATTTTTAATTCAATAATAAAACCATGTGCTAAGGCAGTCAATTGACAGCTGTTAATATTCAGTTCTTGTTCTTGATTTTCTGCATTCTTAACTGGCTCTGAAATGAATATCAATGCAGCTCCAAGGGGGTAGGTTCTGTCACCTGCAGACATCAGAAACAGCTTTCTATTAAAGCATTAATTGAACAAAATTTACCTATGAGGTGTTTGCTCAGACTGAAATGACAACTCAAACCACGCCACACCAACTCCTTCACTTGGATCTCCAGCCCCAGGGGGAGAGAGCTGGACAGTGCTCCAGAGGGAGGAGGCTGCTGTGAAGGTGGGGGCCCGGGGAGTGAGGCCTCCACCATCAAAAGACCTCAAGAACAGTAGTTTAATCTTCAGTTTCTAAACCCAAATGTATCAGTAGAACATTTATGCACTCAACAAGTTTCAGTCACTTTTCTCTACTGTAAGATGTAGAATGAAGCCCAGGTGCTTTAGGATTAGAAATGGACTTAGACATGTCCTCAGAAGTTTGAATAAATGAAAGCCTTGACGCAGATATATATATGTATATTGGTTCTATATATGAGTTTTTAATCACAACCTCACAATAGATTTCAGAATAAGCTTGAGAATTCCTCTCCCTTCACATTTGTTGTCATAAATCTGGTCACACTGTGGAAAGGCTGATTTTCAAGGTAATCAACATGCTAAAGCTACCACCCCAACATCAAAAATAACAACTGCTAACACCTTTTTGGTTTTCCCACACACTGCTTTGGAAGCACCCAGTAGCTGCAGCAAGGATTTTTTTGAGTCTGGCTGAAGTTTCCAGATTGCCTCTGACTGAGTCTGCAGCAGTAACCTGTGTCACTCACCCACAGAGCAGCATGGGGACATTCCTCAGCTGAATTCTGAGACTTGCTAATACTGTCCATTATGAGAATATCCTCCTCAGACAATATCAGAGAGAAAAAGTTTATTTATCAGAAGGAAATGAGGCTTGCACAACGGTGCCGTGGAAAGGTGAGTTGGACCCAGAGCTGCCAAGGGTAAAGGGTGACCACTCAGGAAGCTTCTTCCTGGAAAAGCATCCAAGAAGAGGCCTCCTGTTTTGGAGAAGCTTCGTACAGATCAGAAACTTGAACATGACTGAATATCCAGAACACACAATTACATTCCCACATTTGTGGTGAGTTACATGGTGCTGCATTAATAAAACAGTCTCCAGAACACACAGCCACTGGTGCAATACATGGGAAAATGCTGTTTCCCTCTCTGGATCCCAGTGAACTTTGCCTTTTCTTGCCTCACTCTACTCTCCTGGGATTCCCTTTCCCAGCAGCTCCTGATGACAGGAGCTGAGGTAAGCTGCTGGCTCTCCAGAATGGGCTGGTGACTTTCTGAATTGTCCCCCACATCACTTGGCTCTGTTGCCATGAAGAGACTCCAGAATAAATAACTTTCTTGGTGTCTCTTGAAGTTCTGACTTGACCTGCATTTTCTTTTTTTTTTTTTTTTTAATCAGTTCAACCTCCTCTGTTACAGAAAAGAATTGGCCTGAATAATCAGATAAAAGACTGCCAAGCAGTGATAATGCATAGTGATTTTTCTATTTAAATTACAGGGCCAGTGAATAACAGAAACATTTGTGGTTCTCTTTAAATCCCAGCAGGCAAGCAATGAAGCCCTCAACTTATACCTAGGGGATACAAAGGAGCCAGAAATTGCTTTCATGACAATAAATATCTGCATTGCCTTGTAGTTCTACTGCACTTGGAATTGATTTTAGCTGCACTTTAAAAAGTCTGAATTTGAATCAATTTGCATACTTCCTAATAAAGTGCAGATGAGCATAATTTCATTAAAAATAAAAGTGAGTGTGGCAGTCCTCAGTCCTTGCCTGACATTCTCAACTATTCTATCCACCACAGGGATATGTATAATCTAAATGTTATTACATTTGTAGAACTTCACTCAGAGGACTCTGGAGACATTTGTTATTTTGGAGTTTTGGGAGGTGGGGAGAGCAAGGGAGATATTTTGCGATTTTTTTCTCTTTTTCAATAATGGAAATACATTAAGATGAGTAATAATTAAGGAAAGTAGGGGTTTTGTTTTAAAACAGTACAGATAGTGCAACCTGACAGAACCTCAGCTGATACAAGGAATCCCATGGGTTCTGTAGGGCCCAGAATGTCTCCTCCTAGATCTTCCAAAATAAATTAAAGCACATTTGTAGAACACAGACCAAGCAACCTCCCAAGCCCAGATGAGGTTCTGTGCACTGTGATTTACATTTCACTGGGAGAATAACTTGACTCCTCGGATTTCCTGAGCCTGCCCCTACTTAGAGGCCCTTGATTTTTTGGATGAGTTTGACAGCTTCCTTGGGAGAGCCCATGGAGCAGATCCTCCCCAGGAGAGCCCAAGGCTGCAGAGTCTCTGTGCAGTGACAAAGACAAACCCCTCAAGGTCTGAAGGCAGCACCAGCAGATGCCTCTTTCAAGGACTGAGTGCCTTGCCCATGGCAAGTGGAACAGGAATGTTTTCTGCTTGCATTTTCTCATCCATCCAGTCCTCTGATTGCTACCACATCTTCTTAGCCACACAAGCAAAATAAAAATTTGCCCTTCCCCTGTCATTTTGCCACATGGCTGACAACACATTGGCACCTTGAGAACCTCAACACAGGCAATGAAGGGGTCTCTTACCCCTCTAGTCTTGCCCAATTTCTTTTCCCTTTCCAAACTGAAGGGCAGTCTGGGAAGCTTAGCAAAATACTCTAGCAGAGCTAGTGGTAAGGGTTTTTCCCCCATATTTCTGATTAATAATTAAATACTTTTACCTCTTAATTAACAGAATCATACAAGAGCTCTGGAGTATCACAACTGCGCTTTTTGGAAACAAGTTAGAGTTTTCTATCTGAAAGCTTGATGCAAATTCCAGCCCAAATCCAGAAAAAATGTGTTTGTTTTAAGATCTTGGAAACCAGGTAGATATTTCATGCAGCATACTTCAATAAGAAAAACTGTTACTTTCATATCTCCTTTTTGCTGATATTTCAGAATACTCAGAAAATAATAACCAGCTTTGGGCTGTCAGACAGATCCAGAGATAATTCAATGAGAAATATTGTTAATCCAGAAGAAAACTTGACAGTTATGTAGATGTAGCATTCATTATTAGTTTATTAATACTTGATTAATCTTGTAACAGGAAGTAGTGTAGGAGCATAAGTATAGAGCAGTACAGACAAAATCCATTTTGGTAATATTTGAGCTGGGGTGTTTTCTGTGGGCTTTTTTTCCAGAAATAAAAGCCAAAAGTGTTAACTTGGGAAAGAATGAGCAAGACTTTCATGGTCCAAAGCCATAGTAAAAGGAAAGAGTATTATTACAATTAGAGCATCTATGAGATTAATGTTAGCATTCACTATCTGTAGCAATGTGTGCACCTTTATCCCATCAAATACCCACACACGGCTGGCAGCAATCCTAAAACAAATTCAGTGCCCACACTTTTCTAATTATTATCAACATTAGAATCTAAACGATCTGTAAAACCTGAGATACAGGAAAAAAAAATTGTGAATTCAAAGCATCAAAACCAAAATGCTGTGTTATGAAATTTTCATCTTTCCCTGACTCACAGGTCTGTGCTTTCCTCACAAGCCTTAAGAAGCCTTTTACAATATTTAGCTGCCCAGAGGTGGAGCTGCACCTTTCTGATACTTCCACATAGTTAATACTAGAATGACAAGAATATCAGAAATATATCAATAGCAGAAAAGCTACTGGCTAACTTATACAGGAGGCCCAATGTTTCCCGCAATGTTTTATTACAAAGTCTTGCCTTCCCTTCCAAGGCATTTTATAGGATGCACTGCAGGGGAAGAAAAAGATTAAAAGACAATATCCTATGGACTATTAATTAAATATATAAATTGTATAATCAGTTTGGTAACAAACTAGTGCTGTGCCTGAAACTATCAAGACAAGAAGTCATATCAGCATCTATTAATAGCAGCAGAGTTTAAATGAAAACCAGAAAAAAATGAGAGTATATGATGGGGAAGAAAAAGCCTCTCTCTAAACAATTGTCTTTTCAATTTATTACAAAGGATACAAAGGGCAAAAAGAGCCTTTTAGATGAGATTTTCAAAACTTTCTTGGAAATAACACATTCATAGATTTTCAAGACTGACAGAGGCCACCACAACCATAACTTCCAGCCCAACAAACCAAAACTCATGTTCCACATTCACACGCCCCACAAATCTTTTGGTGCTCCTGAAAGATCTTCACTGCAATAAAATCTTGCAAATGTGTGAATGTGTGATCCAGCTCTGCTGCCTGTAGCTGCATCCTCTGAGTGTCTAACATCAGGTTTGACAACCTCCTTCCCGTGTTCCAATCTCCTCCAGGCACCAGTTGCCTGTTCCTAAATTGCTTTTTGGGTGCTCCACATTTATACAAGTGTGTGCTTCCCCTTTCCCTCAGGGTTTTCTCTCTCCTGCCACTGCTCCACGTGCTGTCACCAATCCTTGTGTCATGGAAGTTGCACATGACTTTCAGAAGTTACCTATTCCATTCCTTTTATTCCAAGTCAGGGTAACCTGTATCTTTGTTTTTAAAAACACCCCAAATTAGGGGAGTGCCATCCCTTCATGTACCTGCTGCCATCCTGCCACGTCAAAGTAAATCTCTGTGGGTGCAGTTTCAAATCCTGTGTCTTGCTTGTTCTATATGGGATGCTGTGCTTTCTTTTCCATCTCTCTGACCCTTCTCATTCCTCTGCTCCAACCCCTCCAGAGAAAGCCAGTTCCTCCTTGACCTGATCACACCAGGGAAGCCTGGGGATGTCCAGAGTCTCTTTCACACCAGACCCACTGGGGCTGATCTTCCACCACTTTAGTTTATTAGTGATAACTCCACACCACAGAAACCAACCCCACAGATGGGTCCCCATCAGCAATATCAGTCTGTATTGATGATATTTAGAATGTCTTCAAAAGCCCATCACACATTCTGACACAATCTATTTTCCATAAAGCTGCACCGACCCTCTTTACCACCTTCAATTCCATATTTATCAGGTCTTGTATAATTCATGCCATTATTAACTTTGGAGTCAGTGTTGGAGATGTGTGTCGTTACAGACTCTAATGTGGCCACCATGGCTGTAAAGCCTGGCTGGTACAGCCCAGGGAAGGGCAGCTCCAGCACAGGGACATCCCAGCAAAGGACAAGCAGTGACAGACCCTGGCCATGACTGAAATATCCTGAGTGAGAAAGGGACAGCAGTCGGGGAGGCTCTGCTTCACACATCCCGTGCTCTTTGAGAGTTCACCCAGGCAAAGCACACCTGAAACCAGGGCAGGGCAAACAGGGGGCTCTGAACTCATTTCTTTGGCAGTACCTTGAACAGCATCTCATAAACCTTGCAATGAGCAGCTTATTTTGCTATGCTGATCATGAGAAGTCTTTTATTAAATTTTGGTAAAGATTTTTATATGATTTAGTCCAAATTTCAGCTTTCTCCTTCCAAGAACAGAATTAAAACTCTGGCTGAAGCTGCCTCTGGCTTTCACAGCAATTTTTTAACGTGCAGATGCAAATTGTCCAAGAAAGGTGGCATGTTGAACTCCTTTCTATTATTTTGTCAAAGAGTGTGACTATATCCCCCATGGAATTCTTCCATAGCCAACCAGAGTTCCTTTTCATGCAGTAATAAAAATGAAAAGTTTCTAAAGCTGGACATGCAAGAACCTTTTTATGTCATGTTGGCAATTTACATTTCAATTCAAAATAAGAATTCCTTGGGAGCTTTTCCCCTCCCCCTGCCCCGGATGCTGTTCTCTAAGATACAACACTAAATTCCACTGATTCATTATTCCTATTAAAACAAACAATAACCTCCAATCGCTTAGCAAACCAAAAAAAATTGCAAATAGTAAATTTAAACAGTAAAACAGGGAGCACGTTGGGTAAATGTTATTTCCCTGAACAAGGAAAGCTTTTGGCAAAGTGCTTAACTTGAATACAACAAAAGGCAATTTAATTTAGTAATACAGCTGGATGAAAAATGGAAACCTCAGGTTTAATAAGAATGGAAAAAAAGACAAGCATATATCATCCAAAAGGATAATTATGAGAAACTATTTTGTATGATCCAGCTAAATCAAAGCTTTTAATGCTTTCTTACTCCTGTCAAAGGAGGGAGATTTAGTGCTTTAAAAATGGGGATTTTGCAGACTCCACTACCCAGAAAAAATGATTTGTCCCTTGATAAATTACTATTGGGTTTTCTACTCAAAAAAAAAAAAATACACTTACATTGAAATAAATGCCAAGGAATGGCTAGAGAATTTATATTATTCACTCCTATCTGTCACTGGATTGGTTGAAAAGAGACAGGGCTATTAAAAATGTCTTCTTGCCTCTTGACAGAATGGCACAGAGGGGCCATGCCAGCGTTTCCTGAATGGGAAGGGAACCTGTACCGTAGTAAGAGTAAGCAAATTTTTATTCCCCTCCACCATCGTGACACACCAGGCTCCAAAGAGTGACTCTGGGTGTCCCTGGGTGTATTTTATGTTTAGAAGCTGCCAATTCCAATGAAAACACCCTCTCCCACTGGGATGGAAATTGCTCATTCATTTTCCTGAGGATTTTCAAGGGCTCTTAAACAAATCCTAGAAATTTTTTTCTCTCTTTTGACAGAGGAGAAGAGCATGCATGCGTATATGAAGGCACCTGAAGAGCTGCAGTGCAGTAAAAGCAATTTTTCCCCAGAGAAGCCCCTCTGAGGGTCTGTTCCTTTTTCCCCAGTGCTTGGACAAGAACTGCAGGTGTCATCAGGAAACAGAAACCCTGGACACTCACAGGCACAGGGAAGGGAGTGGGATACTCACTGGGGAGCAGATATCTCTGGTGGCAGCTTCCCCAGGGGCTGTGTGGGGAACAAAGGGATTGTTCCTGTCATGAGGTTTTGTGGCTACCTAAAAGCAGAGGACACAAAAATTTAAGGGAATAAAAGTAGTTCTATTTATTGAGGGGCCTTCAGGTACATCTCAGGTGGATGAAACTCCTCAAGGGCTGCACCCAAAATGGATGAGAGGTCACAGGTTTTCACACTTTTGTCAGTTTGGACCATTTGCATATTAGGGGTTAATTTTCCAATTATAGCTTCAGGTAATGAAGTCATTCACCCCAAGTTTGCTCCCCTCCAACTCACTTTTTTTTCCACCTCTCAGTGAGGTGTCCTTGATCCCCAGGCCTGGAGAGGAATTGTTGTGTCTGACCAAAATGGGAGAACAGCAGCAGCCCCCACTGTGTGTGGAGTTTAGAGTTACACGGTAAAGAATTGCAGGATTACAAACATATGGGAAATATAAAAGCTAAAATCCCAAGGCATCACCTGCAGGTATCNATGAATATAACTGAGGTGCCATAGGCAAGGTTCATAGAGCCTTGCCCAGGTTTGTGAAGCAGATTTTAGCTGTACTGAGCTCTCAGATGTTCATTGATTAGTGCTAATTTTACACACACTTTTCATTACAGTCTAAGAGGCTCCTAAAAATTATTTTTTTAATTTCTGAGTTTGATGTGATCTCGATAGACTTTCTGTTATTCTGCTCCATCTATAAGATTTCCTCTTTTTTAAATTAATTTTAGCATCAAGTTTCCAGCACATGCAAGAGATCTTTTGCATATTTAATCACTGACTGACACTGACATTTATCTGTCTCCTGAGAGTAGTAACAGCTACATGTTTTAATGTTTCTTTAGACCCTGGACAACTTTAATGCCTACTAATGAAATGAGTATCAGTGGGAGAGCTCAGAAAGCACAACAACAATCGAGAAGTGAGAATAAAACTTTCCCATACATGCACAAAGCTTTCTTTACAATCACTCAGTGCTGAAATGTAGAACAGAGGACAAGCTGGAGTGAAATAAGAGAGGAGTTTGACTTAAATGCCACCATTTTTCATGTAGAGTGCTTAGTCTATAAAATCTTTGCAACAGAAACAAACTTTTTTCTCCTTCACTCCCAGGAACCTGCCATCCCTGGCCCTGACTCATGAGCCCACCATTTAGAAACTGCCAGAATATGAAGACAACAGCAAAAAAAGAGAAGAAATTCTAACTTTAAAAGACAGTTTAGAAAATTTCCATCTGAACAAAGAAATCAGTCTCTAGAAACCATAACTACAAATTAGCCAAAGTTAGAGGCATTTTATGCAGTAATTTCAAAACCATCTGGCTTACAGTCTTGAAGTGTCTACTGTTTAAAGCCATGTGGGGCAATGCCACCAAACCTGACCTCCAGCCCTTTAAGTGAATTTTACATAGTTGCACATCACTATTCCAGGTACAAGGGTACTACAATCTTCATTTTTACTTTCTTGTATCCAAGAAGATTGACAGAGCCAGTGAAATCAAGATGATTTCACTGGAAAACTGCTATCTGCTCCAGGGCTGTCTCATTTTTAAATGCAGGAAGAACCATTTTATTTTTGTTTTCACTTCAAAAAATGTAGTTCAGTTTTGGAGTTCAGCAAATGCAGAATTTGTTAGTAATCTAGTGAGTAACAAAGAATATCCAAGTCTCTCTCGGTAAGAAAATCATAAAAATTAAATCATTTAAAGTCACAGAAAGTATGAATCATTGTCATTCTGATGTCTCAATTCTTTTTTTCATATGGATTATGCCAACAAAGCAAAAAAAAATTCAATCTATATCTTTCTTCTGACAAGGTCTTCTCCTAGAATTCATAATTATATCATCTCTAGCCATTTATCTTAAGTTAATAATTCCTCTGCCCTTCTAGGACTGGGATTTTGCAAACACACTATGGAAGCTACTTGAGGCAGTAATTTATTTTCAAATAACATCCTGATGTTATCCTCTGGCATGTAGGCTTAAGTAGATTGCTTATCTATAAAAAAATGAGTGTATTAGAAGGTGTACCTCCCAAAATAAGTTTTGTGAGAAAAAACAAATTTCTTTCTAAAAAATTCAGTTCTAATCACTAATTAGCATGCAAAATTAATACTACATGGAGAAACAAAAGAATAAATAGGGATTGGAGCAGAATAATCCTTCCAGAGCTTTTTTTTTTTTTTTCCTAGTCTATTGTTTTCGTGTTCTTAAATCTTTGGAAGAAATAAAGAATAAGGCAAGTAATTGTGTGTCTGTCTTTTGCAGGTGCTCCCTTACAGTAGTTACTCCTTAGAATTGCTTCCAAGGAAACTTCCATCACTGCTGGAGTCCAGGACTCCCTTCAGCCTGGCATTTCCAGCTTTGGTGGAAGGCACTCAAACAGGATATATCACAATGAGATTCAGTTGGTGAAAGCTGATGAGTAAAACATGAACAATTTTGAATTGTTGGGATAATTAACCTCTGGAAATTCTTTAAGATGAGGTAGAGCCTCCATCCCACAGTGTCTTCAACAAGATAAAGAGCAGAGAACAAAGCCTCAATAGGAATTATGAGCTATGTTGTTAGGTCTTTGTCACTGCAGACCATGGAATCATGGAATGTTAGAGAAGGGACTTTCAAGACCCTTTAGTCCCTTAAACACCCTTTAAGTCCCTCAAAGACCTTTCAGTCCCAGCTGCTCTGTCAGGGACACCAGCCACCAGACCAGATTCCATAAGGGCTAACACAGCTGTGCCCCATTCATGCACTCTCCTGGCTACACCCAACACTGGATCCAGTCCTTGGCACCCTTCATGCAGCCACAGTGATGAGATCAGAGTCACTATGAGACTCCTCCTGTGAGCAGGGAGCTCTGTGCCCCTGGGATGCCTGCTGCTGAAAGCACATCCTGTGCAGCCAGTCCTGCTCGTGCTCAGCAGCACCAGGAGCCTCACAAGGCTGGTCCAGGCACTCCAGGATCCCTGGATGGGATCCCTGACAGGGCTCCATCACTTTTGGTAGAGGGACAGAGCTCACAGCGCTTCCAAGGCTTCGATCAGTGCATCATTAATACAAATCAGCTGATGATTGCACTCTCGATTTAGTGATCTCTGCTGGAATTTATGGGGCTGCAGGACATTTTCAGTTCAAAGACGTTTAATCTTCAAATCTCTTCCCCTTTGATCTTAAACTGCTATGTCTTCTGACAGCCAGGACAAAGGATAAATCCACAAAATCAAAATGGGTTTCTAAAGCTATCTTTGTCAAAGGAGTTAAGAACAGAGGACACCATCAGAGCTTCTCTCTTACAATCCAAGATCAATTCTGCAGGCCAAATCCTCAGCCAGCATAAATCAGTGCAACTTCATTCAGATAAAGCTGACAGGATTTTTTACTACCTGAGGAATTGGTATTGAGAGTTCCACAATTTTGTGAGCCTCTTCAATGTCTGCAAAGGCCCTTAATGAAAAATAGCCAATAAACAAATGCTAATAATCTAGCCTGAATGCATGCAAACAAAGTAATCAGGTAAAGCAAGCTAGAATTACACTTTTACAAGATACTGTAAGCTCAAGAAGAGATAGAAGATAGAAAATGCATTCATGGGTCTACCACTTGCTTTATTTTTGTTTTAAATTATAGCCCTGTAAATTTTTCTGGACTGTTTATTCAACATGCAAAAAAGGCAGCCTGTGTGTGGAGTAGCCATTGTGAATCTCCTCATTTCTATACCCATTAGCTGAAAGTATACAGCCAATTCTCAGCCTTGTATTTTAGGTCATAAATCTGCTCCCTCTGTTCCATGGGCAAATTAAAAGCTATATATCTTTTGTCAAAGTCTTTCTGACACAGAGCTCCTACCTTCACAGCCTAAGGCTAGCTGTGTGTCTGGGAAAATTATATACAATAGGCACTGACAGCCATGGAGTCCAGCATTTAGGCACTAGTCAACATATTTTTATGCATGTAAAAATCATTCTACCTCATAACTTGAGCACAATCTATACATATCTAAAAGGATTATGGGGGTATGAAAGAAGAAAAGTGCTTTCCAAAGGATAGGAAGGTGGTCTGAATTCGATACCCCAGCCATCTTTAGAGCTGTTCTGCATTCAGCACATGCATTATCCCCTGCATTGCACTGGCACAGCCATGACCTATTTCCCTGTGCTCTAACCACTGCCAGGCTTCATTTTCTGATGAATGTCTGGGCACTGCTTTTGATTTCAGCCCCATGTGCAGACAGTATATGTATTTTAATTAAATGCATACAGAATTATATTGTCTGGGAATTCCAGCTTTGTCATGTGCCATGGCAATGGCTTATCTGGTTATATTGGAGTTTTAGGGCCTTAAAATGAGGCATTGCAAAATGGCCATAGTTAAGAAGGCCCACTTGAATCTTGGCATTGTGGAGAATTTTCTAAACGGTGGGCTCCTGCACATCTTTTAAAAGCTGCAAGAAGCTCAACAAAGAAACAATTTTTACTATAAGACAGAGAAAATATTTATGAGAAACTGAGGGTTTCATTTACTTATTTGTTCAACAGTTCTTCCCCTCTGTGCAAGGCAGCAGCTCTTCACAGTGTCTCATTCTCCTGACACACAATAACCCTTGTTCCACACTTTTATCTGGAACACTGCTTGCCCTCCTTAGACCTCCTTGGTTTATAGCTGCCATTTTCACGATGTCGTATCTCTTACACTGTGATCAGAGATGTTCATCTTTATCCTTTCCTAAGTGATATTGTTGTCACATAATTTACTTCTTCAGTTATTCTTTCTGGAAAACCTGGAAGGCTTGTCTTCCTTCCATTTAACGCACAGCCACAATGTCAATGCAGTTGGTAGATTTGATCTGCAGTTTCCATTTATTGCTCATTCTGAAACAAACACAAAGTAGTGCTGCTATCCAAAAATAGCTCTTGCTCCTATTTTTGAATGTGATATATATTCTTTAGGTTCACTTTCCAACTGTCATCTTTTGCCCTAAAGCAACCAGCTTTAGGATGCTTTTATGGACTATGCAATTTTTTCCTTCTCAATGCTGATGATGGTAGTTAAATTTGAGGATGTGATGCTGCTGTCATCCCATTTCATGCAACACTACAGGAAGGGGAGTCATCTCACTTCAGAACAAAAGTCACTTACAGAATAAGAAGTGATAGAGAACAGCTTTAGAACTGTTTGCAGAGTCTTGCAGTCAGGTTCCTCTGACTTCCCATGCTAGTTAAATACTTGCCCAGGCCTTGCCAGTCTTAAACTTCTTACAGATTTTATTGTGTATCTCACACCAACTCAATTTCAAATCCCTAAGTCTGATTTAATTAGAAAGGCAACAAAATCTGGGAAAGCAACCCGGCATCCAAAACTGCTGCACTCTGTAAGTGAAGTAGATGATGTTTATTGGCCTCTCAGAACATATAAACTCCTCAGCATGGCTGGCACTCCCAAACTGACAGCAGCTCCCCTAATGGATGAAAGACCACACTTTTAATAATGCCAGTCTCCAATAAATGAGGCTTCCCTGGGCCCAACCCACAGCTGGCAAAGCTGTGTCCAAGTCATTCCCACACCTGCAAGGATATGGGAGTGCTCACACAAGCAGAACAGCCCTTAAACAAATCGGGTGGACAAGGATGTCCAGGGTGGATAAGGATGTCCAGGGTGGACAAGTCCACAGCTCCCCCAGCAGAAAAAAATAAAAAGTCACTGTACTGCCAAGGCTTCATCCTGAAATCCATCTCTACCTACACAGGTGGAAGACTTTTTTACAAAACCCAGTTATTTTATGCTCTTGCATTTTGTGCTACACCTGTGGAGTTTTATTCATTTCTTGTGAAAGTGGCATTTTACAATAAACACTTTTCTACTTGCATTGTTTAGTGACCTGACATTACTAATAAGCCTTTAGAGTGCTGGCCCTGTGACTTTGCTTGTCTGACCCACACTTTGTGTCTTCAGCAAACACTCTGATCTGGGCAGGAACATTTAAATAATAAACCATTGCTCCATGTGAGGAGGACTATCAGATGACAATCCCAAGCAAAAAGAAATTCTCTTTTTAAACTGCTTGAAATGAAAAACACCACAACAATGGCATATCTGCTTGCATTGTTATTTTAAATTATATACACACACCATCTTAACAGACAAAATTATATGCTCCCTAGCTGACACATTTCACAGTTAGAAATAGATGTTAAAGTGTTTTCAAATAACAAATTGACAATCTTAGTCCTGCTTTCCATGTGTGTGCATTCCTTAAAACCACAACCAGAAGGGGGAGTAAACAATTGGATTTATAACCCACTGCTTACAGAATTTGCAATCGTTGTTCCTTTTTTAAAAATCAGTCAATTGAGAGAAATATTTTTTCCAATTTCCTTTTGAACTTTTGCTAAAGGTCACAAAATCAAAGATAAGAAACTACAAGAAATATACAGAAGATGTTTATGTATTCTGACAGCATTAAAAAAAAAAAAACAAAAACAAAAAACAAACCCACAAACATTTTTATGCTTCTAAATAACTTCCTAATTTCAAAATGTTTCTTTTTACCTAAAAGACTGCAATTCACATTTACACACACAGAGTGCAATTCTGCAGTGTAACTCTACTAACTTTAAAATCTCCAGGTGGAAGTGCTGTCACATAGAGTAGCACGAATCATTAGGTCAGGAGCAACCTTTGTGGAATAATTTCAGCTTAATGCTGGAAAAGGAGTAAATAAAGCTCAGAAGAAATGCAGCGTACTGAATATCTTTCAAAGGGAGTGAAGAAACCCTCACAAAGAGTGAGGTGAAGTGGCTGAGGCATCTCGCAATTACAAGGTGTGGTCCTACAGATTTTTGTTTTCATCTGTTCATACCTGGAACATTCTCCCTCTGTCAAGAACAGAAAGTTTTCTTCAGTGAATTGCTATTTTCAGAGAATGCTGTTCTCCTTTTTCTACCACAGCCACACTGCACACTCAGAACCACACTCACAGGAGGGACAGAGCCTCCTCCTACTGCAATGTTAGAGTATTGAAAAATCAACTCCTTTTGCAACACCACGGGAATTCTCTCTGTCCTGACACCAACCATTTACATGAAACCCCGGGATACTTCAGTGCCATCATGAGTTTTGTTCGTATTTAGCAACTATCAATAATCCTCAGCCAAGGAGCAGCTCATGGCTTGGCCAAAACTGTGCCAGCCACCAAGTGCATCACTCATATCCTGTCACAGAGCTGAATTAAACTGAAGAGCTTTGTTAAAACAAGATTGATTTCCCTTCCTTGTGTCTCAAAGATCAAAATCTGTTGAAATGCTGAATAGTTATGATTAATCAGTGAGGAAGAAGCAGATTCAAGCTGCATAATGTCAGGAACAGAAGTGCAGTACTTCCTCATGTGCTCATAGGCACTATCCATTACTCCTGTTAGCCATATTCATATTTAATATAACACCACACACTGAACTATAAAATTATGATTTCCTCTACAAATTCTGCATAGAAATACTCCAGAAAGAAAGCAGAAATGCTCCTGAATCATAATTCTTGTTACAGGAAGGAAGGAAGGAAATTAAAACAGAACTGGGGGTACCTTCCTTATCTCTGGTTTGAGGAGCTCAGAGCTGTTCAAAGAACAAATAATAGCAAAATTTCCTCTGTCTTGCAGAAGTCCACAAAAGAACAGCAGAGAAGGCAATTAGTTTAGGGAGCAATTATCTTCCCTGAATGTCTTTACAGGACGGAACTATGAGACAAGGCTTGGAAAAAAATCAGACTTTGATAAAGGTCAGTGGCATATAACCTATTTTGGCAATTACTTGTCAAATATAAGAATGGTTTAAAATACATTGAAGCAACTCAGGAAATCTGGTGACAGGACTGCTTTAAGCAATGTACTCGCTATTCTTCAAAGGTAGCTCTGAATTTAACACTGGCAATACTGATATAAAACTGGGTGTGGGAGAGCAAGGGAAGAAGCAATAATGCAATCCCCCTGAGTGTGAGGGTTTCTGGCACAGCTGTGGTGTGGGATCTAAGGCCATTGGGGTTGGTTTTGTGCCATCAGCCACTCCAGGCTCTGTTCTCCACCCTTGCCCACTCTCAGACACGAGTCAGGCCTCAGTGACCTGCTGGCACATGAGGAGGGCTGACCCCTGTGCTCCAGGGCAGCTGGAAAGCTTTCAGGAGGATTCCACACCCCACTATCGAGCATCCTTCATTTTTGCCGCATTGAATTCCAATTTTCTCCCCTGGAGATTCACCCTCCCAGGTCCCCATGCAAAGATGAGGGATGTTTGGGGTCAGATTTGAAATGTTTGACTCACCTGCTGTTCCAGAGCTACGCAGGCTGCGTTCCCCCACCAGGTCTGACACTGGATGATTTCATCTGTGCCAGTGGTGGAGGCTGATTGAACATCAGGAGGGAGAGAGAACATTCCATAAAACTGCAGGCGGAAAAGGTTTGCCAATTATTTTTCTTCTCATGACTTTTAGGATGCACAGATTCCTTTTGGCAGTTCCCCTTGTTTTGTGGCCATAAAATAAGTTTAATAGCTGAATTTTCCTTAAGATAATCAGAGGCTGTATAATTTATGCATCTGAATAGCATTGTAGCCAGATGTAATTTTGCTTGAAGTTTCAGCATTACAGTTAGTAATGACTCTGCTGGCTGTGTTTTGTGGAATTTGCAATTTATTTAACAGTTGACTGAGCACTGACCCCATATAATATCACCATAATCAAAATGTGGCAAAAATTAAAAATTAAAATCTAAAAAGCAATCTGTGCCTTCTGGGAAACAGGCAGCCACCAAGTGGACAGGGTATAGAAGCAATCTCTAAAATGACAGGTAACTAACATGGTCTTTAAAGTTTATGGCAGAGAAACTAGCCAATCAAAGATTGAGCTGAATTAAGGTTTGAAACATTCTCTAAGTAATAGTTATGGCTTGAGGCATTTGTTTTGTCAGCCTTTCTGCCATTCAAGTCCCTCTCCCTGATTTGCAAGAGTTTTTTATTCCATGATCAGACACAGGAAATATCAGAGGGCATCCTGTGCTTCCAAAGAGCAGGGGAGCCTTAGAGGGAGGAGAGTTAAATTTTGATTCCTCTCTGTTTCTGCCATGGCCTCCCAAAGAGCAGCAGAGCAGTGCCAGGTGGGAGCTGGCGCTTTCTGAAGCACACAGCAAGGGAACTCCCTTGTTTTCCAGAACAACTCCTCCACACTCTGCTGAGCTGTCCCAGCCCTCCCAGGGCTGTCCCACTCTGCAGAGCCCTTCCTTGCTGTCCCAGGCACTGACCATGTCCTGCTCACCTCTTCCAGTACCTCTCACACCAGATCCACAGGTCTGTTTGTGTCAGTACTTTATTTTGGCCCTGTTTATAATAAGGTTTGCAGTTAATCCACCTTTTAGCCCACCCACTGGGTGACATTTAATAAATTGTATTCTTCATTAACATTTCCTTCTCAAGCATTATGGATGATTAATGGTGATAGAGAAATACAGTGTCATCAGCATAAAACAATGATTTATGGTGATAAAGAAAACAGCATCATCAGCATGAAAATAATAAATTATTAAGTTATTTGAAGAACTAAAGTTAAGATAGGAAGAAGAAGATCCAGAATTCACTGCAAGTTCAAGGTTTTCTCTCCAAGTCCTCGGCAGTGGCTGTGACTCCTCACTGCATCCCTAAGCCAATTTAGATCACAGGCCAGCATTGCACACAACTTGCAGCAGGCTGCACTACAATCTGTGTGGGATACAAAGAGCCGTGAAAGATTTCCTTTCAAAGCACTCACAAGGCTGAAAAGATCTCCCAGCCGGTTGCCATTTACACTTAATAATCCAATTGGAGGGAGAGTGTTGCTAACAAAGTTAAGAAATGGCAGCACAATCGAAGACAGAAGCCCAAGATAGGAACAGCATTTAAAAAAATGGAAAAATAAGTGAAAGAAATTTTTGCCTCATGGTTCACAGGACACTTGATCCAGTGTGGAACATGCATTCAAGACTACAAAGCTTTAAACCCCAAACAACTTCCCAAAGTTTCTCACACCAGTGATTTTTTTTCCCAAAGGAAATAAAAAATTCTAATGACAGCAAGAAAGAAATAGAAAATTGTGCTAAAAATTCACATTATTTTGATAGTCCATTAGGAAAGGGCATCTGACCCTCAGGATTCTCTGAAACAGGGATGGGCTACACAGCATGATAGCTGGTTGCATCTAGGACACAAGGAAAATCTACCACCACAAGTTCCATAAAAAAACCCCAAAAAACTCCACTGTAAATCTTTGCACTTTTCTCTAAGTGTCACTCATTCATAATAAAATAAACAAAACAAAAATCCAACACTTTAATAGTTTGGAGGAGGAGGGTGGTGGAGGAGCTGGATAACCTATTTTCATTCTACAGTCATATCCACGGCAGCTACAGAATCAGGTATGCCAGTAGTCAGAGCAGTTAGCTACTTGATAGCATTGTTCCTAATTATTTGCTGTTCCTTCCCATTAATTTTCAAACTTGATTATCTTGATTTCAACACTACTGAAAGAGTCATTTAGAGAAATAATGGAAAAGAATGGTTCCAGTGCCAATTCCTGCTGTCCTCTTCCATAAATCGCTCTCCAACTTTAAACACTTCCATTTATAGCTACGATATTTTTGACCTTTATGGTGTTTCCAAGCCTCTTTAACCATCAGCAGCAGACTGACTACTGTGAGATTTTCCCTCCTGCACAGTCTGAGCGTCCATATAGAAGCGCCACTGGCAGAGGAAATAAATCTGAAACAATTCTCCCCTCTCACAAAGTGAAAACCTCATGATTATGTCTTTAGCATTAACATGGCAAATTTAAAGCTACAGACTAAAAGTGCAGTATGTTGCACTTACACAAAACCATGCGCATTTGAGGCCAAAGAAGGAGAAATGCTGCTTTCCCCTCTGTACCAGCCCACAGGGAAGAGCTTCTCCTGAGAGCAGGAGGGGTAAATTGGGGTCAATGACCACCAGACACATCAACTCCCTACTTGCAGATGCACCTCCCCACAGTGTCAGCAAACTGGATTTCTATATGTGGCTTTGCATGTCACAAAGACAAGATTTTCTCTCCTGACACAAATTACAAAACTCTCTATTCAGGTCAGGCAGCAGCCAAGGTCTTCTACCAAGATGAGGAAATGCTCCCTGAAGAGACTGGGTGAGTTTAAGAGAGTCATCAAAAACAAAAGGGGAAGGGTGGTAAGAACAGCCAACTATTTTCTATACATTTGTATTTAAATATTTGAAACAACTCACTTTGACCAAGTTCATAGTGTTTAAATTAGGATATTAATAAAAGCAGAGAATTCTAAATTAATTATGGAAAGCGTGTGCTTGACACCAAAAGTCATTCACTCCAAGAGTACGTGATTGTACAAAATATACAGGCTTGGGGTAAAGAAACATTTCAGGCTGCTTCTCCATACAACAAAGTGAACAAAGTTTCCACATCAGGAACTGGCTTGCAGAGTTGCTTTGAACAACAAATTAAGCTCTGTTCTCTACCTCACTCCTGTGTGGACTGTCTTGAGCGATCTGATATTTTTTAACTATTTTTTTCCCCTAAGTTGAGTTAAAATATATTGCTTCCAGACCCACAGCTTTTACAGGTGAAGTGGAAAGCAAAAACAAAAACAAAACAAAACCCCACCAAACTAGAGGCTGAAAAAATTTATTTGTTATTCAGCTGAGAAAGGCAGGATTGTTTTACTCTGCCTATCTCACTTGTTGGCTGTTTTCTTTTTCACCTGTGAAAGCAGTTACTGTAATAGCAATTCAGTTCTTGTTCCTCAGACTATGCAGAGATTTGTTTGGGCTTGGATAAGTGCCCAAAACACACTCCTAACTATTCCAGCTCTATTGAGTCTCTGAAAAAGCCCTACATGTATCTTTTCAGAATTTAGGTCTTTTTATTTCAGTCTCAGATGAAAACACAAGAAGTTAAACAAGGGGAAAGGGAGGAAAGTGATCTGAACTACACAGAGATAAAGAATGGCTCATTTAGAGCCTGGCTGGAGTTCTGGATGAATGACCAGCTAACTTTTGCCTTATTCCAACAATTCTTCCAACCATATTTTAACCCTGAGTAACTGAGATTCTAACTTTTGCCAAGTAAAAGTGGATAATGATGATGTTACATTTTAAGGCAGAAGAGATGTATGCAAAACTTATTTTTTCACTGAAAGTCAACAGCAACATATTAACAACAGTGTCATGAGAGATGGGAGCAGTCACATCAAACAGAGAAGTTCTCACCTTGAAATTGGTGTAAAACCATTACAACATAATCCAAACTTTTAAAAATAAGAAGTCTCCCAACATCTATCCTTCTAAAACAGCAATAAGTTGGGGTTTTTTGTTTGTGTTTTTTTGTTTGTTTGTTTGTTTTTTGTTTTGTTTTTTCCTTCATGGGGCACTTCTCACTAGAGATATTTGTAGGTGATCTGGGCTATCCCCAATGCCAAGCTGTCTGTGAATGCAAGGCAAATGTCACAGGAGCGAGCAGTGAGCCAGCAGGTAGAGCAGTACATCATGGTCACAAACAATCACCCCAATATCAATCATCCTTCAACAGGAGGAAAAAATACCTTGCTCTCATTAATACACATGAGTTTGTTTTCAGATGAAATCCCCTCCTTATTGCCTCAAAACACCTTTCTAGGAGCTGCAGATTGCTGTTTGGGTGAGCAGGTATGTCCTGGCTGCAAAACAGAGAGGTCTGCACTGCTGTTTGCATTTGAAACAGCTGAGCAGCAAAAGAGAATAGGCTTCCATGACTATTCACCTATTGGTAATGTTCATTCATGCTTTAAAAAGTTCAGCTTGTTCTTTTACATCTTTCAGATTCTCTTTTCACAAAATATCAGAGTGGTCATTTTTTTCTGGCTTTTAAATTATCTGGTGCTGAGCAGGAGGCTCACAGAACCCCTACTCTCCATTTACATGCCTCTACAATAATACCCCAGAGGAGGAGATGCCTGTCCCCCCAGGATACCTGCCCAAGGACTTGTGATGGGAATGGAATAAAATACTCTGCTCTAGCAAAGGCTGGGTTTGAAAAATGCTCCTTTAATAGACTCTTCCACTTGAAGCAATTAAAGCAAGCCAAGTATGGGTTCCACTGTATCACCTTCCAGAAGTAACAAAATCAAACAAAATTTGAATAGTCTTATATGACACTAGAAATCAGCAAGTGGAATAATAATGAATGTTATGCACCTCATACACTGTTCAGAAATTGCAGGAAGGAGTCAAGAACTTTAAAGCTCTTGAAAGATAAGTACATGTTGTACAGCTCCACCACATGCAATCATCACACACAAGAACCTACTCAACTATGCTGAGACATCTGAAGCAAACACCTGACTCGTGTCATGTTTGTGCCATGATGGGGAATGTGTCTGAGCATGGACCTGGAGCAGTCCACCCCACTGAAATGTTGGCTTTTATACCCTTGGTCAGCCCAAAGCTGCTCTCTCCAGCCCCAGCCCTTGGTAGCACAGCCATGGGCTGCAGGAGCCACACAGCCCTTTTCTTTCTTGCAGAAGGCACAGCTTTGCTCTTGAAAAAAACTGGCATTTTTAAAAGGTTATAAGATGGTCACCTTTCTCCCTCAATTCTCTGCTTGACAGAGGAGGTACAACTGACCCTGAAGAAGGCTCCAAGCATCAGCACCTTGTTATCTAGAAGTCTCTCATACCTTTTCTGTGTAGCCTCCCATGGGCAGCTCCACTCAGCTCTGGCTCTTTCTCTCCTTCATTCTTCCTTCTGCAGCTCCAGCTGGCTCCTTCCTGTCCCAGCATGGCCACCAAACCCTGCCTGTCCCTCATGGGACCTCCTGTCCCTCCCTCCTCACAGCACAGCCAGCAGACCCCAGCTGACCCTCTCCCACCTCACTCACTCTTTATCACCCACAGCTGCGAGGGCAAGGCTGTTCCCATTGATGGTAATTAACACAGCAGCAATACATCAGGGGCAAGATTGCCTTCAGCACCATCTCTACCCATCCTCCCACACCGGCCATTCTCTCTTCTGAGAGCATCAGATCATCATCAGGCCATGGCCACCTGTGCAGCCCAAAGTAACTCAAGTACCCTCAGGTGTTTTGGCTGGGCTCAGGTAACTCTGCTGGACCATAACCTCCAGCACAATCACCTGCTGGGGGTGTTTTAGGTGGACAAAGTGTCCATAAGCTCTCCAGTCAATTTTGCCGCAAGCCCTTCCCTGCTCACTCCCCCTCTCATCATTTTTTACAGGGCTTGGATAAACTGTGTTTTTTGCTCTGTATGGAACAGTCCATACCTTCAACTAACACAGACAACCAAGAGTTGTCACAGCTTCTTTTGTAAGAGAACTCAGTATAAAAGAGAGTCAATCAGCTACACAAATAGAAGGAAAAACCCAGAGCAGCCCTGACAGTTGCCTTTCTAATAGTTGGCAAATTCAAATGTAACACAATCCTCCAGGTGGTGTTCCAGGAGCTAAATCTGAGAAGTTGCAACCAGAAATGTATTTACTGCTAATTGTGAATCCTGCCAAGGCTCCAAAGACTGAGCAGAGACCGCAGGGAAGCAATGTAACCTTTGTTTCAAGTGCGGTGGGTTTATTACAAGTCACTGAATGGGTGCCAAGGAGAGGAATGTTTTCAGACAAAATGACAGGAAATCCCAACAGTGTTAGGTGTTTGGTTGATTTGGAAAATTAGATTGTTAAAAACTCGGGTGGTTTGATGATTTAAATATTAAAAGAAGAGAGGAAGAAATGAACGGCAACAGGAAACAAGAGCAATGACAGATACTGGAAAGGAGCAAGGAAAAGCAGATGCAATAGTTCAAAATCACACAAAAAGAGAAACAGGAACAGATGGATTTCCATAAAGAATAGAAAAATCTCTGTGTTTATTTTCATTTGAAGGCAATGGAAGAAAGAAGTCCTAAAGGCATTGGAATAGTTTGATTTTCAGAGCTGGTCTGGTTGACATTTTCTTTTGAACACCAGATTAAATAACACGACTCAGCTAACAGCATCTTTGCTATAAATGCTATGGGGCTAAAGACCAGATAAGCAGCAGCATTTAAAGCCTTTTTCCCTATGCAAATAAGTGCTGGTAAATACTATCAACATGCACATATTTTGAGTAAAATGAAAATAAAAAAAAATGTTGACTGCTCAAATCCTAATCCTGATGGCAACACCTGACATACGTGAGCCTGAGACTTATGAGATGATGAATCCAAAGATGTCCTAAAAGAGACAAATAGAAATCTGTAAACACATTTAGAATGCCATTACTCACTACTTGCAGTAATGTTTGAATTTCTCACAGTCAGGATCCCTTAAAACGAAACATGAACACACTGACACAGCCATCAGGGTACTTGAACTTCTTCACCTGAAGCTGCCATTTTCAAAGGCAACAAATTTACAAGAATATCAGTTCCCATGTTAAGGTTAGACTACAGGCCTCAAAGTAATAAACAGAACTTCCAGAAAATACTCCAAAATTCAAGGTTCCTCAATTCTTCACAGGGAAGCATCAAACACAGAAAATTTAGATGCACATTTCAACCTTTATATGTTTTTGTAATTTTAAATTGCTTAAAGTTGCATTATTTTAACTTTTAAAGTTTGCAGTAATATAAAAATGTGCACATTGAACAATACTTTCTGATTCAAAAATGAAGTAAAACGTTAAGAAAAAAGAGATCAACAAAATCAATCAACCAACCAAAAACAGTAAAAAAAAAGAGTGAGGACTGAAAGAGATTTTGGGAATGTCAGGCAGAGTGCCACAGCAGCACTGAGGTCACCCCTTTGGGTGCCTCTCTGCTGTACATTTGCAGCCTGGAACCAGAATATATCCAGCACCACATGTCTGATACAGGCTGGACAGTAATGAAGCCTTGAAGAAGCTGGTGGATATTCCATTGGGAAAACAGGTCCATAAAGAGCCGGTTCCATGGAGAGGATCTCAATTTTATTACCATTTTTTGAGTCCAGACAAGTTTTATACTCTAATATGTCTGCAATAACGTCTGATGTATCTGACTTAAAGGACAGAATTGTAATAAAGTTAGAAGCGTACAAAATTGCAGAAAGGACAATTTAAACTGAAGCTCTCAACATTAACATCCAGGTTTTGAGCATTCAAAAGTGAGCTATGAAACACCAGAAAATTGAGGCCTTTGCTAAATGTCAACCAGGGGAAATGTGACTTAGATTATTAGAGAGTCAAAGAATATAATCCACAGTAGATCACTTCAGCCCTGGCTAATTACTAAAGGCACCAGTTCATTACACTGCTCTAAGTGTACGTAATTCAGTTTGCTCTGCACTTCATCTATTATGTCTTTTTTATGTGTTCCTGCACTGGCTGTTCCGTCTACAACCTGCTCTGAAGGTGCTTCTCAGCTCCTGCCATTCCCACTCAGTAAATCCAGAAACCATGGCTGAAGTTTGCTCAGTTTCAAGCTGATTTCTCATCAGCAAGAACAAGAAGGAAGAGAGAAAAAAAAAAAATTAAAAAACCCCCAACATAGGTGAGGGACAAACTCATGTTTAAAAATCAGGACCACAGCTGAAACACCTTCTGTAACAAGTTAAGCAACTGGAGTTGGTTAATAAGAAACCATTGTCAGATGCAAATTTGAAATTCAAAAGAACAAAGCTATTTAACCTATGATCAGACCATTTAAAAGATACATTTCATTATAAAGAGCTACTGAAATTTATTCCCAGGAGATTCTGTTGGTGCTGAAATTTTACATGAATTTAAGACTTAAGTATATTCATATATTCAGAGGAGGGAAAAAAATCTCATTCAGGGTTAACAACTACAAATATCCAAAAATTTGTAAGTCACAGATAGTTGGGAATGTATCTTAGTAGGTCTTTTTTTACTCATGTATTTTTTGTGTTGTCTGCCCTGGACACCTTTTCTTGACCAATGCTGCTTAGCTGAACCTTTGTCTTAGTAGCCTGGCTTAATATGATCATTCAGGCAAACTCCTACCCCCTCAATCATTTAGCAAATATTCTGAACACAAAGCTCAGTTTTTGCACAATTTGTACCTTTTCACAGAGCAAGCATAAGGCAGTAACAGCTCCACACACCTCACAAACCTCTACAGCATTTGAAAACACTTCAAGGACTTCAGAGCAGCAGCCAAACACTTATTAGCAGGAACAAATATTTCAAGTTGGGAAATCTGAGGTGTCAGTTCATGAAAATCTGTACTCCATATCTAAGAATATTTACTATCCATATCTGACTTTCCAGTAGTTAATAATAATAAAAACATTTTTTTAAGTGACCATAACAAATTTCTTTTACACAGAGCGTGCCATTCTTGTCACTTTTATGGCTTGGAAATACAGCAACATAATGGATATTAAAACTGACATACTCCCATATTTTAAATAGCTCTCATCTGCTCATATTTTTTATTTATAGGGTTCTCAAAAGTCACTCACAGCTAATTGATATTAGTTTTAATTGAGTTTTGTGTAGGTATTAGAAGGAAAACTGAAAAACCAGCTTGCAGTAATTTCCCATACAATGAATCAAAAAATGCAGTATGTGTGAAGACAGTGGGTGAATTAAAAATGACTGAAAGGCACAAGAAACTGTCAGACAAATATGATCTGTGAAACAGGTCCTGTTTCCTTCTGTTTATGCAGTGAGTGGACAGTCCAGCTCTCTCTCCACAGATGAACAAGACAATCAAGCAGCTTAAACTCACCCTTGCAACAAAAACAAAAAGCCCAGACTGCTCTGGAATGGTCATGCTGGAAGGGAGCAGCTTCTGGTGACAGCTTCAGAAACTTGCCTAAAATCCAAGTTACCTGCATTTGTCTGTTCATGCCTTTGGCCTGCCCCTAATCAGTTAACCTTCAGCACTAAACCACCAAAAATAATGTTTCCTAAACCCTCAAGTTATCAATAACACAATCTGTTCCCAGCAGCACTCTTATCACATCCGTTGCAAACACGTCCACAATTCCCAATACAATTTTTAAACACTTGGAGAGCAGTGAGAGCCTAATGTAGACAAGCCCTGGACAGAGCCTTCCTTCCAAAACCAGCTCTGTTTCTTCTTTCTCCACAAGAGCTGCTGAGGCCCATTTCCAGTGGGATGGTTTGTACCTGCTCTGAGATGTCCTGATGTCTCCCTGGCTCTGCACTCCCCAGATGTGCCCGTTGTCTGGTGACAAGTGAGGACAGCACTTTGAGGAATGTGATGGCAAGTGACTGACCAAGCTTTAACTCGTGCAAGCACATTAACAGGTCCCCTGAGCTGCTTGCAACCCACAGGGTGTCTACACAGCTGATGCTCCTGCTCTTGGGTTTTGTCTCCTTTTTAATCTGTATCAGCTAAAGGAGGGCAGGTGACATGTGCCTCCTGGCTCTTCAGCTGTTCCTTTACCCAACACACCACAGACACATCTCTAGGCAGCAGCAAATGCATCAAGCCTTCTTGAGCCTCAGAGCCTCTTAATCCAAAGGAGAGATAAAACCCCTGAAAACTGCATGATACAGAGCAATACAGCAGAGTATTGGGTGTTATCACCTCCTCTCTCACCAGAGCTGACTTTCATGTCTGTGATCACTTTTCCTCCCTTTAAGCCCCAAACCTTCACACTTAAGAAGATAAGGAATGAAGGAACATGGAAAAAAAAAAAAAAAAAGGGATTTTATAGTCTTTTTCTAGACCTTCTGCACTACCAGCAAGCCAAATGCAACCATTGCTACCTGTGCTGGAAAACAAACCCCAGCAGCAGCAGGCAGTGACTGCATCTCCTGCCCCACACCTGGCAGAGACAGCCACTGCTGTGCCACCAGCACCACGAGTCCAACAGTCCTCTTTCCTGTCCCAAAATCAGCTCACAAGTCCCCAGCCTTCAGATTGCTCCCTGAGGGCAATGTCCTTGGAAATACTCCTGCAGCTGACATCTGGAAAAAAAGCTGCATGGTTCAGGTGCCCCTCATGCTTCACTCCAGTAAATAAAGAACAAATTACCTTTTCTTCATTAATGCTCCCCCACTGCATCATGCAAAAACAACAAAGACATCATCACACATTGTTGCCTGTTGTCTCCTTCATTTTCATGAAGTTTCCCATGTAGTCTGCAGGTAACTCATGGGGTTATTGATGGCTGTACATTAAATAGAGCAGGATCATTTGTGCCCCAGGTCCTCCATTCAACACAGTAGGCAAAGTTCTGTTTTCTGAGGGCAAAGTGTAGAGATGATGAAATAAAGACTTTTATTAAGGCAAAATACAAAAAAAACACACTGAGAGCTGAAGGCTGCAAAAATAAAGAAATGCTCAGACCCTGGTGTTTGCACCAGACAGTTCTTTTACTGTGATCTCAGTCCAGATACCAGACATCAGAGAAAGTAATCAGTTTATTGGAGTAATTTCTGCTAAAATATTAAAAGGCTTATCCATCACCACATGACTTTAAAAAATTCCATTTCACAGCATTCAGAGAAAATAAACTATGTAAATACAAACAAAAAAGAACTGCTCAGGCAAAGAAGGTAAAAATCTTAATAAAAAAAAAGATTAAAATAATTTGCTAGGAGTGTTTCATACTGCAACATCATCAGCAATACCTGGTGACCCAGGATGCATTAAAGTGGTGATGGAGACACATTTGGTAGCGTGAGATTTGAAGTATTTTAGATCTTTGAGCTAAAAGTTACCCTGCACAGAGTGCACCAGGCTACCAACAGATCTAATCACAACATGTTTAAAGTATGCATTCCTATTATTTGGACCCTTAGAGTGAGCAGAAGTGACTTGCTTTCTTTTCAACACTCTTTTCTGTGTGTATTTATATGTGCCAAAACGTTTATATTGTCTTTCTTTCACCACATCGCATTTGTAATCTGTTTACAATGATAATCTCTAAAACTGAATGTTTGTGACCCATTACTATTATTATCGTAACTATTATTATTAATTATTATTATTATTATTACTATTATCATCATCAAAACCTGATTTTAAGATTAGATTTCTGAAATAAAAACCTTGAAAAACTTTAGAGAGACTATATATCTTTCAATCCACATATGGAGAGGGGTTTGGTTTCGTGTCTTTTTTGAGTTTAATGTCATCTCTACCTTCATTTTTACTTTTGAAACAAATGTAATATTTTCTCTCAAAATTGAAAACCCCAATAACTTGCTTTCCACAGTATTTGTCTCCTTCAAAACTACTGCCATCTCGTAAAATGGTTTTAGTAAGGATGGTATTTGGGAGCCAATAATTCTGTGTTATTTTTTGCCCAGTAAAGAGCAGTTGCTGGGGGATTTCTGCCTCGTGTAGATTGTCATGTGCTAAGTTACTTAATGAGCAGAGGACACGTGAGCTGGTGCATGTCCTATAAACTATGGAGCAGTACTGCCCTTCCTGCTTGAAAACCACCCCAATGTTCCAAATCCCCTCTTACCCAGGGTGGACATCTACCCACACATTTTCCTCATGTCCTTCAGCTTCAGCTTTACTTCTACACTTCTGTGGGCTAAAGGAAACCCAGCTGGAAAGCACTGAGTTTCTGAAAATGACTGCAATTGCAGGTCAGAATTAGAAACCTACTGAGTACAGGCTGCCCTGGAACCTGCCATACCTGGACTTGGCACAGTTTTTGACTGATGTCACCTCCCAGCAGCAATGTTTACTGCTTCAAGGTAAAAGGTGAAGGAAATCTGCTGTCCTTCCATTTAACATTTTAGCAGGTCCAGGGAAAAAGCCTTTTGACACATGGCCCCTTACAAAGAAATTGAATAAAGGTGCAATCTGTTAGAGGCATGTTACAGCACACAACTACTTGCAAAGGATAATTTTGTTTCTGTTCTTTTCTGATTTATGTGCTCGAGTGAACGATCTCTCAGTGCTCAGAATTTTTATCAGAACTGTAAAACTGGGAAAGCCAGTGGCCTTTGCTTGGCAGCACAGCCCTTGTTCATGAGTCCCCACGCAGCTACGAGGCTTGTGACAAAAACAAAATGTTTCCAGTGACCTCTCCTGCCTGCCCAGTCCTAAAGATGCTGCCTCTGCAGCCAGTGACAGGTGAGGAACTGCTCAAAAAAAGAAACTGGCAGAGCAGTGAAAGGAAGAATGCAGATAGGAATGGTGTGCACTGAATAAAATCCGTTGGAAAGGATTCAGTGGAGGAGAGGGCAGAACCAGGCAGGCCAATGCTCAGATGATGCCCAGCAGGGCAGGGCAGGGCAGCTCAGAGGCTCTCAGCCTTGGAACTGAGCTAAGGCACTGTCACCCTGCTTTTGCATGTCTTAAACTTGCATTCTGACATTTTTGCTAAGTCTACTGATGTTTATAGAACTCAGAGAGAGTTCCCATGCTTTTTCAAGTAAACAAGAGAATGTTTGCATTCTTCTGCTCCAGGAGGAGCATTTGAGTGATGGGGATGTTCACCAACCCCATTGATGGGGTGATCATCTCTCTCTGGTCAATAACCGGCCACTTATGTACAGTGTATAGAAATGGAGTCAGAAATTTGAAATAAAGAGAGAGAACACTTTCATGCCTGACCTCGCCCTGTCCTGCCTGGTTCTTTCGTGCATCTGCAGCATATGGTGATGACATTGCCACAAGGCACAGCCTCACCCAGCATTTCCCTGCTCTCCAGACAAGCATTGTGGGCTGATGGAACCATAGGGATCAAATCCAAGGAAAGAAATATAAAGCAGCTCTGAAACAACATTTCCCAAAACATAAAATATCCCATTTTGTTCTTGAAGGACTATTTTTCCTCCCTTCAGGCATCAAAAAGACAGATAAAAGGCAAAGAATATATTGAGAGCAGCCCTGAGGAGATGAGTTTGGACACTGGGGCCTGGAGCAGCCTGGGATAGTGGAAGGTGTCCTTGCCCATGGCTGGGGTTGGAACAAGATGAGCTTTAAGGTCCCTTCCTACTGAAACCAATCTGTGATCCCATCACAGAGAAAGAAAAAAGAGATGGGAGAAGATAGAATTTTGAAATCAAATTCCCACAAAAAAATTGCAAAATCTCATACTCTGACTCTGTCCCCAGTAATTTTTACATAGCAGGCCTGAAACTAGTCAAGATGGTGAGCAGGTAAAAACTTAAATACAAAATGAAGAAAACTTGTTCAACACGTGATTCACCCAATAATACCCAATCTCTGAACAGTCCTATTTTCACCTGCAAAATAATTTGCATACCAGCCATCTCGTTCCTCTTCAAGAAAGTTTTCCAATTACAGGTAGATGCCACAAGACAATATTTGAATTTAGTTTAATTTATAAATTACCTTGAAGCAGGTTTGTCTCTGGTGAATTTAAAACATTATCTAAAATTTCATGTTTTATCTGCAGCTGTCAAGTGAGTGATTTTCCTACCTTGAAATATATATATAAGGAAAAGTGCTAACCCTGAAGAGAAGAGAAAAAAATTAACCAAAATCTCTGTCCTCAAGAAAAAAAGAAAAAAAAAAAAAAGTAAAAAAAAAAAGTAACTTGGTGATAGTTCCTTCCATCCAATAAAATTGTGATATATTACTGACCCAAACTGTACCCAAGAATATGGGGTGGGTGACACTGGTGTAACTATTGTAGAATGTGGATAAAAGGTACAGAGAACACCCTGAGAGAGCTCAGCCTCCTCCCAGAGCCTTGGGTGAGTGCAGAGGAGCTTTATTATCTCAGCTTTGCAGAGGCCCCCCGAGCTCAGAGCTGCCCGTGCCCCCAGAGCTCCTGCCAGGAGAGGAGCTGTGTCTCCATCCCAGTTTAACTCTGCCCACAGATCCTGCCCCTCTCATGCCTATCCTGGCTGTCTGAGCTCATGTGCAGCACCTTTATTCCTCCTCCCCTCCACAGCCTTCACACAATTTCCAGTTTTTCCTCTATAATGAGATATTTTTTAGCCATTTCAGGACAAGGGATGAGGTGATGGGGCCCTGCACCTACAAGGGCAAGCTGGAAATCCCAACTTGTGGAACAAGTGCCGGGGGAATGCTCAGCTGGGTCCGTGCTCTCTGCTGCTGCCTCTGTTAATCCCACTAACAAGAGTTTATGCCAGTGAGACAAACCCTTGAAAACTCCCTGGACCAACTCAAACAAAAATTACTGTAGAGCTGCTTTAGGACTCCAGCTTCAGCCCTGCATGTAGTGGTGTTACATAAACATAAGGGTTGGCATGAATGATTTAGTGGCTGACCATGGATGAGACAAGCTGTCTCATCAGCACAGCAGACATAACAGTTTGGGCTTTAATGAAACCTTGAGGAGTAAATAAACATCTCCTATGGGTGTATTATGAAGCGTTTACTCCTAATATAAGTTAACTTTCAAAAGAAGAAAAAAAGAAGTAAAATTCCTTGCGAAGAGAAAAAATTAAAAACATTGCTGCAAATGATCGTACCGCTGCAATCATCTGCAAATTTTACAGTCCCAAAATCTTTAAAAATCCACTAGATCTTTAGGAGCACATTTATCAGCCATCTTTTATCACAGTAGAAATGAAGACAGTGTGCTGACGAAGTCTGACAGAGTGAATCAATGGCAGAACTAAGTACTGAAATCCCCTGATTCCTACTGCAAATATTACTCCACATTACCAACATTATCAACTGCCTTATATATGTACTTTTACTACCAAGGCTGAGTTATAAAGTAACTCCATTTCATCTCTATAAACTTACAATGAATAACCTTTTCTGTTATTTTAACTTTGTGGGATATTTCCTATTTCTTGGAGGTAGATGGCAAATCCTTGTGCCTTCCTCAATTTTTCACTTAACAGAGCTCACCAAGAGAACATTTCACACACTCCACAGCCCTGGGCACCACCCATTTCCCTGCTCTCTCCATCATTCCTGGGTTTTTAATATGAAAAATGCACAAGCATTTTGCACTCCCTCCCCTAGCACTTCTGATGTCAGGCACTCATAACAAAAAGTCTTCCTGAGACAAGGGCACCAGTTTTCCCCAGTTTCCAAGCCAAAAAGGGGACCAAAGTTGAGCTAGCAATAGCTGGATTCCAGCTGGATCTTCCTCCCAAAGTTGCACTTTGTAGGAGATTTTGTGGTGAGGGAACAATTCTTTATCTCATGCCCACTCTGGTGGAGGTGGCTAAATTCAATATGCACGAAGAAAGAACAGACAGGCTGCCTGTCGGCACAGAGACCTGAATCTGGACACCCACACAATCCATCTGAAATTCACTGGCCTTTGGGGTGTTTGCTGTGTTTGATATTTTTGTTTGTTTCTTTTTTTTTTTTTTTAAATAAAACACTCAAAAAAGGGGAATGTTTGATTAGATGGAGTAGAACTGTTTAAAACCCAGAATACCTGGTGTTTCTTTTGTGATATGTTCACATGCTTTAAGGTGCTAGAAAACACTTGATGTGCCTCAAGGACTAGAAAACCTCTTTACTACAAACTCTTTGTATTGGAGAGGGCTGGCCTGTGCAATGGATCACATTATGGTTGGTATACAAATAAACAGACTGTTACTTTTCAAAAGTTTATCATTTAAGTACTAAA
This sequence comes from Pycnonotus jocosus, assembly GCA_013400435.1. NCBI lineage: Eukaryota > Metazoa > Chordata > Aves > Passeriformes > Pycnonotidae > Pycnonotus > Pycnonotus jocosus. The sequence continues at coordinate 117,226 of VWYP01015954.1, read as the reverse complement.
ACATTACCATTCTATACAAACTCATTGCAAATTCTGCAAAATATACTGATCAAACACAGATATTCTCTTCCATCAATGCCCATTCACAGTTCAGATGAGGGAAACTCTCATATATTCCAACTTCAATCTGGCTGACCTAAAAAATGCAATATTGATATGAGACCAGGGGAATCTCACGTGAGGGAGCAGCAGCATTCCCTGAAATACAAGTTTTCTCAGCACACAAGAAATTGGCTGCTATTGCCTACAGTCAGGTGAGAAAAAAATAATGGGGGAGGATATTAATTCAGGTAGTGTAAACTCAATCATCTCAAAAGCTGTTGGATAGGACTTGGGACAACCAAGATGATCAAGGCTTTGTTGTTGGCAATGTTAGACAGACAAAACAAAATCTTGGCACCCATTTGCACCAATGTGCTTTTTGTTCATGGTGATACCCTCAGTGAGTGAGGGAGCAGTGCTGCCAGTCTGCCCTCACATCCCTGCCAGGGTTTCTGTATCAGAGATGCTTCCCAGGGCTGTGGTGGCCTCTGCTTGGACATTTGGCTTTGTCCCAAGCAGCTGTTTGCTCCAGATGCTCAGCTGGAATGAGAACAGGAACTCCTCTACCCCACTGTCACATCCCAGCTGCACCAGCACTGCACAGACCTTGCAGCAGCAGCTATCCCTGCAGTGAAATGGAGGGGACAAAGATGCATCACAGGGAAAATCACATCAACTATTCCTCTCTGACTCAAACAGGTTTGAAAAAGTGGCTTATTTCTCCCCTGATTACCAGCCCTTTAGACAAATTTACAAAACATCCCAAAAAACATTGTAGCAATGAATGCTGTTGCCATCTTCAATACATCCCTGCAAGGTTGGGGGTTTATTTTTCTCTCAAGCCTAAAGGCAAAAGCAATAAATTGATAAAGAAAATGAATGATTTTAGTGGCTCCCATAGGCATCAGTGGCAGAGGAAGATTTAAAAAATGAAGTGGCCTGTTTGCTCCTTGGTATTCTCTTATTATTTCAATGTCTATATATATATATATATATTAAAATTAGTATTTTCATTAAATAAAAATTCCTAGTGCATAGTGTTAACACTGCTGATTTTAGATCTGAGTGCTGATACTTCAGTATGTTAGACCCATAAATGCAAATTGAAGCAATCACACAAGCACGGGAGCTATGTGAAAACAGACCTGAAAGTTTTCTAATCCAAACAAACCCAGTCACTTGATTAAAGTTCTTGAGTAATTTGCCCTTTGTGATGTTTTGGGGAAATCTACTGATATCCAGGATATAAATTCTCTTTTCCTTGGGGTACCATCTATTTCCATTCTTGCAATACAGTGGAAATATTTCCAGCTCCCTGTGGCCTTGCCAGCTGTGCTGCAGTTCACCTCTTTTTGGGAGCTGTAGAGCCAGATTATCACAGAGCTGTGCCCAGCCTGGCTTGGTGGCCCCAGAGCAGCCTGCCAAGTGTGCTGCAGAGCAGTGTCACTGTGCCATGGCACAGCAGCCCCAGCAGGCAAAGGAGCTGCTCTTCAGCCCCACACTGTGAAAAGAAGCAAAACAGCCCCCGGTGTGTGTGGGTGCATGTGGGACACATAAATTGCTGCTCTGTGGGTCTGCAGGATTATGGATGCACATCCCATAGACCACAGCCAATTCAAGCTGGAAAGGTGTTCCCACTGACACCATCCATGGAGCATTCCCACTGACACCATCCATGGATTCCCACTGACACCATCCATGGAGCATTCCCACTGACACCATCCATGGATTCCCATTAACACCATCCATGGAGCATTCCCACTGACACCATCCATGGAGCATTCCTGTAGATGACCATTCTCTGGCTGTTTATGGAGCCACACACCTGATGGAACTGCTCCTGTAATTTCTGCCTGGAGAATTTCAGATCTGACACTTTTCACACATTCCTGGTGATTAGCACACCTTGCCATTCCAAAACACTCAGCCCTGTGAAGAAAGTGCAATAAATTCTTCCAAGTCATCTTTCAGTGCAAGGTGTCATTAATTCTAAGTGCATCTTGCAGACATAGGTGTTCACATATTATCATATAAACATGTCACACGATACAATACCACCCTAAATCACTTTGACTATGGATATTAAGCTTTTTTTTTGTTTGTTTGTTTGTTTGTTTTCTCCTTAAAGCAAACACACCAAACACTGTGGGTTTATACTAGAGCAAGCTTTGCAACACCACAAAGTAGTGACTTATTTTAAGTCAGTAATGATTTAAACTACAGAGAACTCAGATGTACTGGGAGAAATGGATTGAAACAAATTGCAACCAAAAGCATCAAGAATCCATGATATCCCTACAGGGCCAGTCCTTTTCTTAAATCTTTCTTCCTGGAGACTTCCAGTAGCACTTTGAATTAAAACAAATATTGTGAGTCCTTCCCATGCTCAGGGAAACCTCAAACTTAAAGGTTTGCTTTATGCCCTGTTCAAAAGCCACCCTGCCTGTGCAGTCCTGGAAGCTCTGTCTACCCATCTCTGTCCCATCCTGCCCCTGTAGGAATCCACCTTGCTGCCAACTAAAAATTACATTGTTTTGGGGAAATAACAATTCCACCTCCTGCCCCACACACCCCCAGGGCCAGCATCAGAGAGAACAAATTCTCAACAAGATCAAATTTGTATAAAAGAAATCTGGGGGGTTTGTAGGGCCTTTTGGCATAGCTGTCAGGTAGCAATAAAAACCAAGAGTCTTTTATGGCTGTCTGTAAAACACAGAGCGTATCTGCTGTCAAAAGAAAAGTAGAGGAGACCATTTTCTAAATCAAACTCTTTTCTGTATTGACAAACTCAGAGAATATACACCAATGATTTGCAGGAATGATTACACAGTTTTTGGAAGTAGAAATGCTCATAATTTTGTTTCTCTGGGTTTTTTTTTGGGGGGGGGGGGTGTTTGTGTTTTTGTTTTTTTTTTTTTTTTTTCTAACATTAATTCTGAAAGATTCTGTAATTGTCAGGAGCATTTCAAAATGCATTATTATTAAATATTACTTGGAGAACGAGCCATCGCTTCCCTCTCCTGTTGTCAGTAGACAAAACATTTAATGTTTTATCTGGGACACTATCAAAACCAAAAAAGAAGTCACACAGCAGCACTTTCATACCACGTAGATGCTGTTGCAATTCTATTATTTATTTAGTCTGCTTATTTAAGCGATTTTGGGTCAGTTATAGGGGCAGCTACATTGATACCTTCTCTTTTAACTCTACTTTTTATTAAGAACTTCTCTGTAAAATACAAACAAGACAAAAAAAAAAAAAGAAAAAGAAAAAGAAAAAGAAAAAGAAAAAGGTTGCTTGACTGAATCCAAGATGCAGATGTTAATAAGAAGAAACAAGAGAACAGGTCTCTTTTCAGTCTTAGGTCAAAGCAAGAGCTTGGTCCTATATTATTGTGGATTTTTGTTAACACTAAGACCATGTTAATGAATTTTTTGCTGGTAGGATTTTTTGCTGCTGCAAATCTTTGTGGAGTAGTAAATAGCAAAGGCAGGTTACTTTTACTCTTGCAGAGAGATGTGAATCACTTGCAACCTAAAAAATGCATTTTAATACAGCCAAATGCAACATCATACAACTGGGAGCACAGTGAGTCTACTAAATCTACAAACAAATCTGCAAAGTAAATCTGCAGGCTGAGAAAGCCTGTCTGGGAAAGCAGCAACACAACAAGATTTAAAAGTCACTCTTTAGAAAGTTTTGCAATTTTTTGTGACAAATAGTTTATTTGCTGAAAAATACACTTAACTGCACTTGAGGGAAGGCAAAATTTGTTGGGTAATTAAGGTGAAATTTGTGATAGCTTTCAAAGGTGAAAATTCAGGTTTTTGGTCTGTTGAATATCACTTCTGTGGAGTTTAACCATAAAATATGTGCCTGCCATGTCTGGGGTGGTATGCATACATTGAGCAGCACCTGAGTGCCACAGTGCCCACACTGCAGCTCCCAGGGAACATTCTCCATCCCTGGAGTGGGCTCTGAGGGACACCACGCTCTCTGCCACAGCAGGACAAGCTGCTCTCTAAGGTGCTTTGGAAATGGGATTGTCACACAACTCCTCTGACATTTCAGCAATTTCTCAGACATGCACATGCTGGGTTTTTTTCAGTGGCCTTAAATGATCTGTTTGTTCACATCTGGCTTCTCTGCTATCACCCTTATATTGTCCCAAAGGATTGAGTGCAAGATTCACTGTTACACTCTCTGCCCCTTAAGAAGAGGCACAGTTTCCTACCCACTTCACAGCTCCAGCAACAGGCAGGAGTAATTAGTGTTTGATGGTCTTTTGTTTCAAGACCTCCATGTCTTGTACTTTGAAATTGAAATTCCTTTGCCTGCAAGGCCCCCAGAACCTGATAGCTGACTCCTTGAACTTTCCTCAACTGCAACAGCAAAGAAAGTAAATCTATCAGCTCTGCCTCTTACAGTAATAGCATTTGCTAAGAGAGGGATAAAGAAAAAGAAAAAAGCAAACACTGCTGGCATTGTCTACTAAAACTACTGTCCTCACCTTTTCTTTTTTTCCTCCATTAGTTGAATTAAATCTTATCCATTTACAGACTCTATTGAACAGATCTGTTGAAGTTCTGGTATATCTTGCTTGGATTCAGCAACTCCAGATGTCAGAAACATTAGAGAAGGAAAAGCACTTTAGCAGCTGCATCAATTGTGGGAGAGCTTGGGGGAGGGGGTGGTGTTTGTTGTTTTTGTTTTTGTTTTTTTTTCAGAGAAAGAAATCTCTGCCTTTGTTCTGCTTTGTCTTCTTCNTCGATGATTGTGGGGAGAGTTGGGGGGGGGGGGTGGTGTTTGTTGTTTTTGTTTTTGTTTTTTTTTTCAGAGAAAGAAATCTCTGCCTTTGTTCTGCTTTGTCTTCTTCACATCATCTCTTTGCACCCTGAGCTGTGCTAATCCACTCCAAGAGAGGGAAAAAACCCCAAACAAACATAGAGGAACAAGCCAATAAGGAAAAGTAAATATTCTTAGAAGATAGAACCCTGATGCAATGAAGAGTTGTACTACCAGAGATCATTTCCTTCTGGGTTCAAAATTCATCTACCCTTTTCCATCGGTGGTACAGAATAAGAGCAGGTATTTATGGACACCAAACACATTTAAAATGTGTCAAATCTCTTTTCTCCTGACATTTATTAGTCCTTGCTGTACCCCAAGCTTAAGGGAAGCTCTTCTCTAGGAATTGTAACTGAGGCAGGTGAGGATCAAAGGGAGCAGTATTCCCACAGGCCCTAATGACATGTGGGAACATTTCTGTGGCCACATCTAATCAGCAGTACCTTCCTCTTTTTGAGTGGCAGCATTCCCTTCCTTCATTGGAGTGGCAGCATTGCATTCTCATATTAATATTCTCTTAGAAAAGACTCTCTCCTTGTGTTCCAGGAATGATCAAATCTCCCTTCATCCATAAAATACCATAACGGAGTAATAAAGAAATCACATTTTTTTCAGCTTGAGGAATCATTAGCTCAAGAGAATACCCAAGTCATGAGACTCTCCAGTGTTTTTTCTTTCCCCTAAAAGATGCACCAGTATTTTAACTATTAAAGTCCCGATTAAAAAAAAAAAAAAAAAACTCAGTGAGTATTGATACTTTTTGAAATATTTACCTTAAATTAATACTAATTTACCTGAAGATTTGAAATATTTACCTCAAATTGGAGAGGTATGAGTGTGTTAAGAGTTGTTAAAGAAAGATTCAGGCACCCAAAGGGTTTAGAATTTGATGCAGGAAGAGGAAGGTTTCTCTGTTCACAGAAGCAGTTATTGAGTTTTCAAGACCAGTTAAAGTTCAAGATTTAAACAGAAACATATCTTGGAGACCAGAAAAAGCATTGGGAAGTCCAGAAACAAAAAGCATCAAGGCAAAATAAACAGAGAAAGATAAGAATTTATGTAAACCCACAGATTTCTATTATTAGGCCAATTTCAACTACTCTGTCCCATTCAGAGCATCTCTGAAAATAGTCACCTTTAGTAAGCAGAAAGGAAAGAGGCAACTCTTGAAGTCTAAAGCCTTCTGGACAGCCCTCTTAGAGCACAGAGAGTGTTAGTGTCTGCCACACCAACCATCAGTTGCACTCCTGCATTCTGGGAGAAGGATTGTTGCTTTCAACACAAACCAATGGGGCACCACGGTTTCAAGTACATACAGTTTGTAAAATACCAGTACTCTTCTCTTTCAGATACAAAGTTCATTGCTTTGAATCCATCCAAGCATAAAGAGGATGCTCACGCTGTCCTCAACACTCCTCTGCAGCAGCCAGGGTGTGTGAGAGACAGAAAGTTCCAGCTCAGAGCTGGGGAACCTGTGTCAAAGCTCAGAGCAATTACTTGGCTCTTGCATGTGTCTGTCCCATCCCAAGCTGTCACTCTGATTTTTCTAGCCTTCTGATTGCTTAGCATTTTGTAGTGGAGTTTTTTCATGAACTTTCACATAAACTATGTATATTTTTGGAATGATTTCTTTTGTTTACATATTCCTATCTCTAAGAAGAGTTGGATGATTGACTGTGATGTGGACCAGTGGATTGGAGAGGTGGCAACCTGATTGTCCAATCCACAGTCAGATGTCCAAAACTGTATAAATCCCAAACACAAAACAAACTCACTTCTTCCTTTGCTCTGAACTCAGCTGAGAGTCTGCCTCATTCTTTCATGTCCTATTGCAACATCAAACCTTTCCACAAATGTTTAGGATATGAATTCTCCAATCCAAGTGGGAACACTCCCACAGCTGAGAGCCAGGTAGCTTTCTGTTCAATTCCACACCTAGTCCTGTATCCAGCACTTACTGTGCTCCTGTTTAGCAAATTCAAGGAGAAACTGATGCTGTGTAACAGACAGCAACAAATAAGAATATAGGTACTTCTTTTGGACTGGACTTGGGGCCCATCTATTTCAATAAGATGGCTCTTAGCAGCCCTCAGCACTAAATACTTTAGGAGAAGCAGCAAAATCTGTATTAGGTAGATAGCAGATAATCCTGCCTCAGAGTGGATCTCTTCTAAATTCTCAGCAGAACCAGAGAAAAATCCCCCAACAGTAGAGTTTTAGATCCTCAGGGTTAAATAAAATGATTTTCAGGAAGCTCATAGGTTGAAAATAAATAAATATTTACCAAATAAAGACCATTTTATTAAAAAATCAGATTGTCTTGGGGGAGGGGAAGGAGGAGGGAGAGGGAAGATACATTACTTCTCTACTGATTCATGAGGTCTTCTACTGAATTTTTATTGTACTGAGGATAAGACAGAAAAGACTACTGAAAATTCCTTCCTTTAGTGCCAGTGTTTCTATGTGTGCTGCACTGGTGTGTTGAGCCTAAACATATCAAAGATGTTTGAATCATTTATATCATACCCTAAGCCACTAAGAACTGTCACATGCTAAGCATAAGAGCACAAGGAGCCAACCCATTCATAAGCAGAAAGACTTTTTCTTCTCCCACAGATGCAATCAAAACCTACCAAGACAGCTAATTGTAACTTAATCTTGTCAATTCTATGTGCAAAACCAATTTTAGGTATGGCTGGAGAACGTGCAGAAGGAATAACAACAGGGTATTTCTAGCCCCCTCTGGGATTTAAAAGCCAGATTCAGTGGAATTAAGTAAACTGGCATAGCTACATTTGCTAAATCAAATAATTGCACTAATAAGGTCATCTGGAAACAGTTGGTATCAAGCAACACTCAGTTTGTGTTTCATTCATGACCTCAAAGCATGGCTGGAACAGGGGCACTGCTGTTTGCAGCACAGGTGCCCAGTGCTGGACACTGCAGGGGAAGCTGGGGACAAGAAATTGGGGATAAAATTGTAAAATGTATCTAAGCACTAATAATTGATTCAAGGTTGGCACATTATTTAATGAGAAGAGATAGTTTTCTCTTCATTAGCATATTAAGGACTGCATTTAACTTTGTCTTCTCATATTAGACTTGATGGTTGGGGTTGCTCAGGGTCATTGAAGCCTCTTGGTGCTCTCAGGGTCCTGGCAGTGTAACCCCTCTGGTTGGATCTGCACTGTTTTATTATTTTGGTGAGGTGTGCATTTTTATTTTTATTTTTATTTTTATTTTAAATTTTTTTTATTATTTTTATTTGGAGAGAGATTCAGCTCCTAGGATGTTACTGTTAAAACAAGCTTTATTCAGTTCAGTTCTGCTGACTGACTTACCATGGCCAAAACCCCTTAAAATTGAACTCATCTCATTCAATCCAGAAGTGCTTTGGTGGAATCTCAACAATTGCCAGATATTGCAAGATTAACCACTGGACTATTAAACAAGGACTCAAAGGACATGGGGTTTAGTGCACAGATCTGTTAATTAAACCCAAAAAAAGCTGGATATGCAACAACTATATTTCTCCCTCATCTACTATATAAAAGGCTACTAACTATTCTTTGGAGCCTGTTTCTGAGGGCCTTTACAAAGGGAATAAAATATCCATGAAAGTAATATCAGCAGAAGTCAACTGAGCTAATAATAGAGCTGGCTTTTATACAATGGGATCTAAGAAGAAATGAATAAACTTTTAAAGCAACTAAATTTAAGACAAGTAATTTAGAATACTTTGTTGTTCCTATATTGATTTTTATAATCTGAAATTTATCCCTTTTCCCCATAAGATAAAAAATAGACACTGTTAATAGCCTGAATTTTTGCAAGTTCCACTGCTCCTGGAGTGCCAGACTGCTCCTGGAAAACTTCTCCATTGGTGTCCATAGGATTCTCTCCTTTTCTGCACAGAAAGGATCAGAACTCCAGGTACAAGATCAGACTTGTTTTCTAAGAGAGCTAAACTCCCACAGATCACTTAATCCTGTCAGCAGTAACACTCAAGAGCATACAGAGAACTATTCTGCATGCTATTTTTACATGATCTCTCCCAGCATCATAACTAAGTTTATGCAAGGAGAGAAAAACTGAAAATCCACAGTCAAAAGGAAAAGTCATGTTCTGCAACACATTGGTAGCTCAAGTGCTACTTGAAGATGATCCAGTCACCTTGGGTTTTGACTTTACATTCTTTAGAGTTGTCAAAGAGACTGCAGTCTACACTGAGACTCATTTCAAAAAATTCAACAGCTGCTTAAAAAAAAAAAAGGAAAAAAGAAAAAGATAAAAAATGCAACCAGTGCTTCCCTGTTAGTACAGCAGATCAGACTTTCATGAGATTACTTTATCCCATATGCCCAGCCTTGTCAGACTCATAATCCTCTCTTTGTTAGGGACAGGATAACATCTGCTTACAGTGCCAAATTCCAAGCCAGCACCATGAGGCTGGGGCTCTGCTCCTGCAGCCCTCAAAGCCTGATCAAGGGCATGGGCAGGTACAGCTCTTATGGGCTCTGCTCAGCCACCTTCCCTCTCCTGGGACTGCCTCCCACCCTGGCCCCACTGGGTGTTAAATAGCTCCAAATCTATTTCCTGCTCTCAGCTCTGCTCAGTCATTCCAATTTTGTGTGCTGGAGTTCTCCTTGCAGGCACGCTCTGTGCTTTGATGACACTCTGTGCTCTACAGCACTGAAATAAAAGAGGGAGCAAAGGTGAGCATTTCCCCTCTCAGAATGTCAGGGATCCTGCCTGACACGGTGTGGCCACTCACAGCAAGCTGTCCTGCATCCTGGAAAAGTACAGAAGGAAGGGATTCTTATTAAGGACTGGAACAGCTTTCATTAGCAAGATACTGAGGGAGTTTAAGAGATTTAACAATTTTCATAGCGTGTGAATTATACCTGTACACTCTCAGTTCACCTTTGAAAAGAGAGACACTGTAACTGTACAGCCTAGAGACACAGGCTGGATCAAACAATGTCAGGGAACACAGTATTGCTTAAGTAAAATTTAATGAAAAATATGAGCCTCAAGCTAAACACAGGAACCTGTTATCATCTCAAAAAAATTGGAATGCTAGGAGTTAAAACACAGTGAGGTAGAGGTCTTCTGGTTGTTGTTTGTTTTAAATGTAACAAAAGACAGAAGAATGCAAAAGTTGCATGAAAAGAGGAAGAAATGAAGAAGAAATCATTTCACTTCTTTCCTGTGGAAGAACAGGCCAGTAAGACATAGTTCTCAGTGAAGAGTTGCATGATGAAACCTTGGGGCAGCACCTTTCATTTGGGCTTGGTAGTAAAGAACTACAATCTAGACAGTTGACTCCATTACCAAGCCTTCCCCAAAACTGAGCAGCTTGCAAAACCTGTGAGTTTTTGTCTACATAAAATGACTAATGATAAAGAAAATGAGGTGCCAGAGTAAAACAACAAAATGGAGCAGTCCAAGCCTGGAAAGGCAAATATTGAGACTACTAACAGGAAAAAAGGGAATTAACTTGAGATTATTTCAGCTCTTTTTCTGCCTCATAATATGCAAAGCCAGCCCCTTTGTCCACGTAGCCTTGACTGTGCACACAATATCTGTTAACTTCAACTCTTTACACTCTAAACTCACATTAACTTCAACAGGGCATTTATCTCCACAGACGTATTCTGGCAATAAAGATTGCAATTCAGAGTTCTGGAGTTCTGATGGCTCCAATAATGTATGTATTAAGTTTAGGAGTGGTGTAATTCTTTGTAGGATTGGGACCCAATATTAAAATCTCTTCGTGAAAGAGACAGTTCCTTCCTGTGTTTTTATACCAGAGCCACGGTCTTTATTGCAGCTTTTATGAGCCGCTATAATTCAAATTTCAACTTCCCTAGATTGCAGCTTTTTCTTTCTCCTATTTTACTTTTGCATCTCATTCCACATGCCCTGCACAATCCACAGCGAATATGAACCACCATGTTTGCCATAACAAAGGAAAACAGAAAAGCACCCTTGTCTGCAGCAGCCACCATTTCTGCCTGGATTGCCATTGATCCAGTGATATTTTTTCCCATCCATCCCTCGAGATTTATTCTTGGAAAAGCGATAACCAGTCAGAAGAGTTATCACCTTGTCTCCTTGTGGAAATGCATTGCCACCCGAGCCACAACTCATACAGAAAATATCAAGGCCAGCAGTGGAATATCTCTGAAACTAAAAGGTAGGAACATTTCACCTAATGACAAAACAAAATCCACAGCAAAATCCCATTACACATTTCTTGCTGAGATAGGTTTTTTCCTGATAATTTTTGCTCCAAAGGCAATTGGAGTCCATATTGCTCACACCTGCATAATGAAACAAATCAGACAAAACCTGCTCTTTCCCATGGCCATTATTCACCCACAACTCGCATTATGGATCACCACGTTCCAGCAATCAGCAATGTGCTCTGTGTTGAACATTTGTTTCAAATGGAAATAGCTAAACCAAAATCAAAGGAAAGTGTTATGTCTTTGATGTAGTTCCATACATTTGTTATGCTGCGAGGGCTGAGGCTGCTAGACCCAGCTGATGTCAATGGATTGGTTAAATCCTCTTTCAGACTTTGTGGAAGGAACAATTAAATCCCTGTAGATACGGCCACGAATGTTTTAGTGATGCCACATTTTTTCCAGCTATTCCATTGCCTGGTTTGTTCCCATTGTGCTTCTGGGGGAAGGCCTAAAGAAAAGAGCTGAGACCAGGATCCAGAGATGAGACAAAGGGAGCTGGTTAATCACAGTGTCAAACTGGGGTACCTGGGCAAGGTGACTTCCTGATTGCCCTTTCCTCCTGTGACCAAAAAAACCCACCCCCACATGCTGTCTGTGGGGAGAAACATCACCATATCTGAATAGTAGATACCAGATTTTGGTGATGACTTCAGACAAATAACTAAGCTTTTAAACTATTAAACCTGTAATGATATGATAGCTCACCTAAAACTTACAGAATAAGACCCAAATATTTGCCAGCTCATGTCTGTCATAGCAAACATGAGTGTTGTCCTGGGCAGAAGGAATGTGAAACTTGGAAATATGTAAATTCTTCAAAGGCAGATGAGCTCCTGTCAGTCACGCAGCATTATGATGGGGTAGAAAAAAAAACAAAGAAAAAAGCCCAAACAAACCAACAAAAAACACCAACAAGCTGTGCTGGCTTTTCTAGGGGAAAAAGAAAAATAATTCACACAAGTGGCATAATTGTGTATAATATGTAACCACAGGAAATAACTACTTTTACCATGCTCATCCATTCAGAAAGGAGAAAATGGAAGGAAGGAAAAGCTAATCCCTTTCAGGCGTGCACAGGCTGCCTCCTGCTCCAGCAGCTCTGGTTTTGTGCTGCTAAAGCACAGCCCTGAAAGCTGGGTTTGACTGGGCCTGTGCACACTGAAAAATGAACAATGCCTTTCCCACATGATACTGCATTCAGCACTCAGAGACAGCACTCAGAAACATTCTGGCTGCAGTGTGAGAATCACTCGTGTTTCCTTGGAAAGGAGCTCCACGGGGGAATGGGATATAATGGATGGTTTGGTTCGAGCTGATTGGGCTCCCCTGGCCAGCCTGGAAAATGACACCAGAATAAAGGGGAAACTCGAGCACATGAGCTACACAGCAAAACAGGAAGAAACATTAAAGCACCTGAAAAAAACCCAAATATGTATTTTGGGGCTTTAGAACCACTTACAATCCAGACAAATATTTTAAAGAGGTTAATATATCTAAATACGACTTCATTTTTGGTTTCTGCTGTTTGGACTTTTTTGTTTTTGTTGAGTGAGTTTATTTGTTTGGTTTAGGTTGGGGTAGTGTTTTTTTGGTTTTTGTTGTTGGTGGTTTTTTTGTTTTGTTTTGGTTTTGTTTTGTTTTTTAATACAACTTCTGGGATTTTTTTTTCATTCCAACACAGAAGCAAACCAATTTTGCAGTGTAAAAATCTTTTATATATGGAACTTCCTCTACCATAGAGCTCATGTCTGGAGTATCACACCACGGTGCTTCAGAGCAGATCTCACTAGAGCATCCAGTAAATGGATTAAATGGATCCATTCAATGGAGTTGGTTTTGGTGTTTCATAATCCTACCTAGACAATCAATACACACTTGCTGCTGACACAACTGATTCATTACAGAGTCTGCACTGCTCTTGCACCAGGGTGATGTTACCTACCAAGCCTCACTGAAGCATTTCTGCAACTCAGGCATGGCTTGCTAGGAGGGTGTTGATCCTGGCCCAGAGGCTGCAGAAAATCTTGCCAGTAGTTGAAGCTTTCTCCACAAGTTTTGTACATTTAAAGCCAGAAATCACTGAGCAACACTGCCAGGAACTCAGTCAGGATCAGCTTGAAGATCTACATTGCCAAGGGTTTTACTTTATTTTAGTGCAATTTTAAAAGGGGAATTTATAATACAATATTTTAAACCAGTTTTTTGTTTAGGATTTTTTTTAAAGCTTTTTAAAAAAAATTTAAAGGTTTTAAAAAATAAAATTATTGCAGAAGAAAATATCTTGCAGAAGAAGTTAAAGAAATGATAATTTGAGTTTACGTGATACTATGATTTATAATAAAATTTAAGACGTGCTCTTGACATGGGAGCAGTTGAGCATGCCATAACAGCCACATGCTTTCTCAATAGTGATCAGCATGGTCTGATAAAAACAAGTCCTTTATACACAGAAAAATGAACTCAGGAAAACAGCTAGGCAAAATAATAACCTTTAAGTTATGTACCCACAGCAGAAGTAAGGAGGAAAAAAAAAAAAAAGACACCATTTCTCAGATAGTTGAGAAACAATCTGATTGTATTGCAGATCATTTGCAATACTTTGAAGAGAAGGTCATTTGGGCAGTAGCACTGTCAATGTATTGAAAGAATTAAGATGAGCAAAGAATGCTGTTTTGCTATTCTTATAATGCACAGTTCTCCATTTGAAACTCCATCTGAAAAACATTCACTCCTAGCTGTTCACAGCTAATGCATCAGCAAAATCCTGCAACAATAAACAGCATGGAGGAGAAGATCAACTTCCCTCCCTTGAGAAATGCTTTTGGTGGGTGCAGGGGAGGAGTCCCTTTTAAGGCTATTTAATACTTCAGTGCATTTGTCACTTTGAAGAGGATTTCACTTCTAATTTTCTAACTGTGGAGGTGCAGCTTTTTTCAAGCTGGGGATATTCTTGCTTAGCTATCTTCTCTGCTACACATTTCATACAGAAATTTTCACTAGGCTACAACCTCAAACCCTTTCAATGCTGTGGCACTCAGGCATAAATTCCTATTGCATAACCTGAAAGCAGAGCTGGTTCCCATATGAGGAAGTAGATCCATGAGAATCTGGATTCTTCTGAGCTCTGCACACTGGGAAGATGCCAGCTTTTCTGGTTTGTGAGTTCTCAGTGTGTGCATGCACACCAAGAAACAGTGTTTGGTGCTGAGCTACCCTAGGTACTACAACAGCCACATCCATCACCCACCTGCTGCTTCATACCTAGAAAAAGGAGCACTTCCATTGATGCCTGGAGAGGATGATCTGGAAGAGAAGCTAGAGAGAGTTAAAGGAACAGAGTAGGTATTTTATTAAAGTAGGTGTTTTTTAAAATTAAAATGTTATAAAGGATACACCTCGGGCAGTACAAGAGCCTGGCTGTGGCTCTACCCAAGACGGACTCTAGATGGATTCCAAATCACGAGTTTTCACACTTTTATAAATTTTGGTCCATTTACATATTGGTGTTAATTGTCCAATTACAGCTTCAGGTTATGCAGTCCCATCCTCCCAGTTTACTCTCCTCAGTTCTCTGCTGTTTACACTTTTTGGGCCTGAATCTGCAATGGTGTCCTTGGCTCTCAGGCTGGAAGAGGATTGTTTTGTCCATCTAAACTGTAAAGAGAACTTACTAACAGAGTCACACACTGAGGCAGTACAGAATCTAAAAAATATGAAAGCTGAAACTCAAGGCATCACCATCTTCCCTTTCCAAACCTATTTTCTTTCCCATGGCCACATCAAAGAAGAAATCAGCACTTTAAGTGTCAGGTAGCACAAGGAATATCTCTCCAAACACTGTTTCATTCCATTACGGACATAAACAAATCCCTAGTGGTTGTTATAACACATTTTACCTAGCAAGTGGATGACTCAGGATCACCAGGTAAGTTACTGTGGATCACAAAATTGTTTTATGCCTATTACTCTTAAATCTGAATCTAGAAAATAACATCTTGAATGAAGAAGATACCAAAGTTAAGCAGAAAATCATAATGTAACTGAGACTAGAAGGGTTCCTCAAGATGTCATCATGATCCAAGCTCTTCCTCAAAGCAGAGGTAACTTTACTGTTGGATAACATTTTTCAGCTTTGTTTCAGTTAAGTTTTAACTCCTCTGAGGATAATTTCTAAGTTTTCTGCATATCTTAATAAAGTACATGAAGTATATAAACAGCCAAGAGATTTTAACTAGAATTTGTAATTCAAAAGGTTTTTTCTATGCAGTAGAAAAGTCTTTTTGACTAAAAGATTTGACACTATCCCGTACTCAATTTTAAGTGTCTGTATGGTGCTTCCAGCGATTAACAAAAGGAGAAAAAGAAAATTGCATCCTGTCTTAAAGTTCCAGCTGAAACTCCACCTCTAATAATCTTATTTCATCAGATTTTCTTTATTTAGCTTTTCAAATTAAAGATTTGCTACTATTGCATACATCAGAGGTATCTATTTTTTTTTGGCAACTAATCAATAATTGGGCAAGTCTGATGGAAGTGGGTTTGTCTTGCCATTTTTCTTTAGAAAATTATTTTGTAGACAAAGAAGCACAAAACTTTTGCCATGCCATGAGTCTCTCTTCTAGAAAATGGAAGAATGTCCTATTGAAGCTGCATAGAAATGATCCTATTATATGTGAACCGTTTAGAGCACAGTGGTTTCCTAACAATTAGAGCTTTATGTGTTTTGTTCACAGCTTATATAAAAATTCTCAATAGACTATTTGCCCTCGCCTTCTCTCACAGAAAGTTTGAAAAGACATCAGTAAAGATTCTTTATGGCATCTAATTTATTCTCTTGAAATTACCTGCAATTCCTTAGTAAAAGAGACGTTTTCAAATGAATTATCTCTCTGCCAATTACAACCTCTCTCATCATGTTCTGGCTCTGCAAGAGCACCAACATGACAACTTCTCCTAGCTAGGAAAAAAAGCAATGTGGTTTTTTTTTCTTATGGCAATTTGTTTCTAAATTCACAAGGCAGCCTTTGTGAACTGTATTCAGAACTCAGGTAGAAGTGCTTTGTTTTACAGTCCTCTGTAATACACCTTTGAAGACCACAGAAGCGTGGAAAGAGGGAGATGGTGGTGATCTCTCTCCCATAAAGCAGCTAATTACATGATCATCTTGAACTCTCTGAAGTCAATTACTGTAATTACTGCAACTGTTGTGTTGTCATATTTCATTTGGAACAAAATTGTAGCATGAGAGAAAACTGCCAAATGTGGTGCTCCAGACTTCTCCCACTTTACAGAAATGTGTTTAAAATGAAGGCTGTGGCCAGCCCCTAAAGTGCCCATGAGCTCGAGAGGGACAGTCCCTCGTGACAGTGACCCTGCTGATGGGAAACTCGGTGAAATGGAATAAATTCAGCACTCCAGGGCCTCAAAGCCAGCCCCAGCAGCAGCACAGAGAGCAGCAGAGGAGGCAGCCCTGTCCAGGAGGCAGCCTCAGAGCTCATTACACTTTGCTCTAAACTCCACTGTAGCAAGAGCAGCTTTGCACAGAGTCACCTCACAATCCCCTTCCACATCCTTCTGCCAGACCCCAATGCAAACAGGACAAAATCAGCCACCCCTGCAGGCAAGCATTGATCCCCAAAACAGAAAATCCAGCTGGAGAGAAACTTCTGCATCCTCAAGAGGTTTTCAGGAGTTTGCTTGGCTTAAAACAAATCTTGAATAAGAAAAAACATTATAATACAAGGTTAAGCTCAGCTCCATCCTGATGGAACTATTTATCTGTCATACAAAGGTAGGTATATTCTCCCTGGACTGCTTTCTTTAAGGGCACATACATAAGCTATTTTCTCACTAGAGTGAGGATGTCCAAATAAATCTCTTACAGGCAAGTAATAGGAAATATTTCAGCTCCAGATGACTACACTCGACTATTTCCCAACCTTCAGGAAAGCCAGTGAATGTCTAAAAGTATTAGCACTTCGAAAAGAACAAAGAGAGAGGAGTTTACAAAACACAGCACTAACAACCTCTGCATTAGCCCTCTGCTCTAACTTCAAACACAAACTCTTCTAATACTCATTACCACACAAAATGTGCCACACTCTATTGCAATTCTGAGTTTTGCTTCCTTGAAACAGGATACAGATGGTGATACAGGCAGTAATTTTTCTGTGCTTTAAGGTGCCATAAATATTTAAGCCTCTCTTCTGTAACTGCCTACCTCAGGAAAGGCTGAGCAGATTCTCCAAGGAGCAATACTGAAACAGATAAACTGTGAGCCCTGCCGAGGGACCTGTGGACTGCATTTTGATTTTGACATAGCTGTGGTCACCACAAGATTGCTGGGATGATGTGCAGAGGGCCTGGCAAAAATTCTTTGAAAAAATGTTGCACAGAGCATCCTTTGTGCCCCATCAAGCCTTCTAAGCACTAATCCTTATTCAGGAATAGCATAACCTCCCAGGATAAGTGTGTCAGACCAGCACAGGCTGTGCCAAGGCAGACACTTGGGTTTGACACTGTTCACCTTCAGCATGGCAGAGCTGCTCCAGTCCATGTAGAGACAGCAGGGCTAAAACCCTTCTTGTGTCACAGCTCATTTCTCATTCCCTGTCTCCATCAGGTGTGTCAGACAGGCAGGGTAAGGCAATGGACACCAGCAGGGCTTTGCTTGTCCAAGGCCAATGAGGAACATTGTTTTGTAGGGAATTGTGGAGAAACCTCAAACCTGATAAGGTTTGTTTGTGCTGACTTCAAGCGATTCAGGATTTCATGATTAAATTCTCAAAGATAACATAAAATATTGAGGGGAAAAAAAATCAGAACCACTGCAAATTAACAAATTCTGTCTGTAATGTTAAATGAGGTAGGCAACATTACCACTTTTTCTAAGAAAGCTCAGGAATTTCATCTTCATCTGCCTTTTTCTACTACTTCCTGAAGACACTGGCAGTAGAAGGGCTACTTTTTTGGTGGTGTTTTTGTCCTTTTCCTTATGACTCTTTTGAGATTACCTAACTGCTAAAGAGAGCATGTGAAGAGATAAGGACAATGCAGCACTTTTATACTGATATGCATGATAAAATAAATAGTTTTCATTCCACAGAGTTAAATGTATTCCATGTTCTCACAATGCCTACTTAATAGTTTTGGGACTGTGTGTGTTTCCCTTAGAAGAGAAAAGCAGAATGCACTACACCATTTTTTTTTCTCCTCCTGGATCTAATTATTCTCTAATTTAAATGCAAAGGCCAATCCAGGTTGCTCCTGAGACACTGTAGGACTCTATTAGGATCTTTTACATTAAGACTTTTTATGATAACGATTATATGATAAAGAGCATCTGGAGTCTAACACAATATTAACACTATTTCTTAAAGGTGTAACCCTATTTTTTTCCCAATTTAACACTCACCTTGGCTGCACTTACACAGCCTGGCTTAAGGGAACAGGACTTTTTCTTCCAAGGAGCCTGTGTCAGTTATGACAATATCAGAAAAGCCTGGAGTGGGGACCACACCTACTTTAACATCCCTTAGACACAAAGTTCTGCACTTCAGACTCACTTGAGCTAATTCTCTGCTGTTCCAGTATCTTCTACACAGAAATGACTCCCTATCTGCTTATGTAATTTGAAAATTAATATCATTAGAACCTTGAGACAGCCCCAGAGAGAATTCCCTGGCACATGTGCTGGAACAGAGCATTACATTGCAGCTCTTCCTAAAATCTCCAGGCCAGGCAGGGAGACCCTGATGAGGATTGTGCCAGTTTGTAAAATGGACAGGGCAGAGCATACTTTGTGGGACCCTTTCAGCTGTCCTGAGGAAAGCTGAGCACAGCCCCAGCCTCAGAAACCAAGGAGACAGGTGGAACAGGGGAAAGGTGAAATCTGGATTTCATCAAGCAGATTCCCCAGAGTCTGAGGCATTAAAGACCACACTTTGTTGTTGACTATCAGTTTGGGCTTTCACTCTACTGTACTGTATTACAATTCAATGGAAACAGATTCTGCTACATTAGGAATAATCTCCATTTTTTATTTATAAGTAGGAAAAAACCCCAGAATTATGATAACATTATGATCTCCTGCACACAAGTAGCTTACAGATAAAGAAACAAAACATTCAAAGAAGGCAATGAAAGACAAAACCTGGGATTTTCACCTGCAGTGCTTAAAGTCCCAAAGGTTCATCAGTTTATCCACAATTTGCTTCTTTCTATTATTCTCTCATATTTCATGCCACTGCACAGGTATCTGTGTACCCACCCAATTAACAGACATGAGCACTTAGAAGATTAAATTTAGATTTGATCCAACTTCAAAAAAAGCTTGAAACAAACAGTTTTTACTCTAGATAGTTGAAAAGGGCTAACCCTTACTCCTTTTTCAAGCATAGCACAAACTTTTTGTTTCTCTTTTTGATGAAATATTAAACATATATGTGAAGGAAAGTATCAGGAACATGAAAATGCTTTAAGAATTTTTTCTAATCATTAGATTATACAACTTTAATAATTTTATTACACTGGCACACTACTGCAACTGCTCCATATCTCTAAAGAAATCAGCAGGCTAAAAGAACAACAAAGCCACCTTGCATTTTCCCATGCTGAGCTGTTTGTTCAAATGTTTCATCCGTGCCTTTTTGTTTTACCACTAAACCAGCAATTTACACATCTGTACCTTGCCTGTTATACCAACATAAACTTATCACAAACAGAACAATTCCACTGATTGCTAAGTACAGTGTCCATATAAGACAGCAAAGTGTTTTTTTCATCACTCTACCCTTGAGATGAGCTCCATAACCCACAGGCTACACCACAAAAAAAAGAAAAAAAAAAAAAAAAAGAAAAAAAGCATTTTCCAGTCTGGGATAGGTTTCAATCTGTAATTAATATACACATAAGTGCCTCGTGATTTCTGGACAGACTTGCAGAAGACATTTTAACTGCACATTTTTAACCAAATAGGGCCTATTAGCCACCAAACTGAAGCACAACAAGAAGAAACTTCTGTCCTCAGTTCTGTGTTCAGTTCTGGAGCTGAAAGTGCTCCCAGAGGGCACCCCTAACACAGGAACCAAGCTGAGCACTGCCTGCCATGAGTCTCTTGTCTCATGGTGCCTTTTCCAATTCTCTTGATGCAAAACTAATTCACGTGGTCTCAGGTTCATGTTCCATATTTGCACTTCTTCTGTTCAGTGAGTGAAACCAATAATATTTATTTTGGTTATTTTTACAATGTTTTGTGAGCCTGTTTATACACTTCCCAAGAAATTACACATAACTGGGGAGGAGCAAGATCAATAACCTCACAGGAATGTTTTCAGATGTTAAAAGCTATCCCATGAGATCAAAGACTACAAAAGATTACTAAAATAAAATGTAAAATCCTAGTATCTTTTCACTTAAATCAATAGAATAAATTTTATTGGTTTATAAGTCTAAATTATTCACTCAGTTTTGAGTATTTCCATGGTCCAAGATAGTGACAGGAAAGAATGAAAAAACCCAAACCTTAAGCATCCTGACAATATCTGACCATCATTTAGATGCAGTCATTCTCTAGAGAAATTAATGCAGCCTTGAGCAAAACAAGAGTGCTCAAATTTATGTTACAGGTATTCTTTGCTTTCCAAAGTCAGAGCAGACCATTAAATGTGACTCTATAAAACCAATATCCAGAGTTGTGTTGCTTCTTAAAGAACCAGGATGGAATTTTGCACTGGAAAAGGAAAACCCCACTTTTATACTTTCCAATTTTTCATTCCACTGGATGTCAAAACAAATATAAGAATCTTTCAGAAGCCAGTTTTAACATAACTAAATTGAAGCCCCAGGGATAGAAGTAGGCCAAGGACCAGCATTATTAGTTTTATTTTTTAGTTAAATCATATTTTTGATAGCATTTCATGACACTGAAAGTTTGGATTCTTAGATATGCTTTATATGTGACTTGTCTGTTCATTATAATATTTACAAAACCCATTTCTTAAAAAAAAAATAGAGATACTAGAATAAGTTATTGATCTATGATTAATGTTGTGTTATTAGAGCAGTCTTTATAAGTATTATAGGAATATAGTGAGAACAATTTCCCGTTGTTCTCAATATGTCCATTATAATCCAGATGACTGAGGATTTACTATTCCATTGCCACCTATAATTATGGACAATCTGTTTCCCTGCATTGTCCAGGAGCTGGTTGAGAGTCCTTGACAGCATTCCTACCCTCAGGATTGATGAAACATCTGACACAAGCACAACGGATCTAGTTCATTTAACCAACTCTTTCCTGACTTTGTGTTTTTCATACTTGCAGGACTGTACAAATGCATGAAACAAAACAAACCTATGTTTGAGGGATTTTAGTTCAGGATTTTTGCATGGAGGAAAACCAAAGTCAGAATGTCAGCTCTGTCATTCAGGATTCAAAACTGCCAGAGCAAAGCATCTGAATTTCTTTATATGATATGGTGATATTCTCTGACAGAAAATCTCAGAAAAATTTAGATATTCATTTACTTGAATTTCTCATTATTTTTAACATTATCTGTTTCAATGCTGTGTTCTTTCCTGCATATAATAAAATACAAGGTCATCTAATTTAAAAATCAACTGTCAATGTTCTTGGAGGATTTTAAGGGCCAAGTTTTGTGCCTTCACTTTCATTCTGCCTGTGTAGGGAAGAACCACAAAACCTAGAGAAGCACTTCCCAAAGGAAAGAAAAGCCAAACAAGGAGAAGTGCAGCAAAAGGTAGAGCCTCTGGCTCAGAGTCTGGTACATCCTTCAGGCAATCCAGGGAAATCTGCATTCCAGGGCCACGTGTGACTGGGGACAGCCAGGCACAGCGATGCCTTCCCCTGCCAGCCAAGGCAAGAGCCAGTTCAGAGGGAAATCTTCTTCCAGTTGCACATCCTTAGGAGTGGGGCCAGGGACAGGTTAATCTTTCCAGTGCCCTACACAAGGAATGTTCCAGGTTTTGTCATTTCTGACAGTTTCACATCACAGGTGGCACATGGACAGAGTTGTAGGTTGGAAAGAGGCAAGATCTTTCTTTAGCCCCTACATTACGGGGCTAAATCCAAGTTCATATCTAAGGAGTGATTATACTGTACTGAAGGTAGAGACAAAAATATTTATTTGTTTTTTTAGCATGTTGGCAGTTCACAGGATCAGACCTCAGAATTTCAGGACAATTCCTCTCTCATGTTCCTGTCTCCCTATTCCTTCACAGCCCACAACCTTCTGGGAAAACGATCCCAGAATCACAGATTCCTTCAGGTTGGAAAAGCCCTCTGAGAGCACGAGCCCAGCTGCTCCCCCAACATTGCCAAGGCATCACAAACCCACTTCTCACATCTACACATCTTTTAAAACCCTGCAGGGATGATAACTCCACCACTTCTCTGAGCAGCCTGTGCCAGTGATTGATAACCTGTTTAGTGAGGAAATATTTCCTAATAGCCAATCTAAACCTCCCCAGGCAAATCTGGAGGCCATTTCCTTTTCTCCTATCACTTGCTACTTGGTACAAGAGTCAGACCTACACTTCACCTGCCACGTCCTGCAGGGAGTTTTGGGGAGTGATAAGATCTCCCCCAGCCTCCTTTTGTCCAGGCTAAAGACCCTCAGCCTGCTCAGCCTCTCCTCATTAAACTTGTGCTCTAGACCCTTCACTGGCAGCATTGCTCTTATGTAAAAAGAAACTCTGAAACAAGATACATACTTATTAAGGCCAAAAGGGATCATTAGACCATTTTAGCCTGACCTTTCATAAGCCATGTCAAATATTTTTCACCAGTTGCTCTCGCACTAGGGTTTAATAACTTGGTTTTGATTAAAACAGGCCATCTAGTAGGGACCTACATGGAAAAACTGACCAGCTCTATGAAGTGATGGCAGTGCTTGAACAGTTAGTGAGCCTTGTTGTTACAGCTATGATTTATTTCTAGTCAGAGTCTTCCCAGTTTTAATGACAACTCCAGTTTCCATGGCTCTGTGCTACAGTGAGTGTAAGCAGAGGTTTCCAAAACAAAAATTAATTTAGGACCACAGAATAAGTGCCACTGCTATAAAATTGAACATTTTTTGACATGTGGTTAAAAGTGCCAGTGAGATGGAGCAGCTTTGGGTGCTGGCAATACAATTTCTGGAATCCTCATTCCTTACTGCATGGGATTGCACCTGTGAATGGCAAATGCCAGATGATTCCTCCAAGGAAACAAGCTGAACGTGCATGCATGGCCCTCATACACAGAGCATGGCTGCTGCTTGTGGACACATCAGCCTGATAAAGAGTGAAACTATTTATGCTGTGGGACATTCCCAAAGCTGCTGGAGACCATCACACAGACCCATTCCCATATAATCCTATCAGAGCTGCTCTACCCTCTAACAATACTACAGCAAACCCTCTTGTTATTTGGTCTTGCCTCTATTAGACCCTAAAATAAAACACTATTTTCTGTATTGAGAAAACTTTGTTCTTTGCATGTTGTTTATTCAATTTTAAAATAAATGAAAACTATGTTAGAGTAGTGTGGTGCACTCCTTTATTTTCTGGTTGGGCAGCTATTTTCACAGCTAGGATTTTTATTTCACATTAGCACACAGAGAACAGCTCTCATGCAGTCAGTGCTCTGCAAGATTGGGTAACAATTTTTTTTTAAGCATGGTCAGGCCAAGCCCAAAACCCAAGACTGCTGCACATTTTCTATATGAGGATTCATCACTTGTGTGTGTGTAGGAAAAAAAGGGTTAACAAGCAGCAATCATGTAAAGGAAGCCCTCACACTTAATAATGCTCCATAAAGATCACACAGAGGGCTTTAGGTGACAGAAGGTTTTACAGATAAGAGCTAAATACCAACAACCTAAAAACTTTCATTCAACAGGTCTAAAATGAAAAAGCAAAAAAATAAAAACCCAACAGCAAGTTCATGAACTTCTTTTCTTCAGTGGAACTAACAGATGGCTCATCCAGTGGCAGAGCAGCTATTTACCTTTCCTTCATGCAAACAGAGGCTGACAAGTTCTCCCACAGCTGAACAGCTGCTCCTCAACTGCCTCTAACCCACGAGTTAGACTGGCACAGGGGACTAATGAACAGAGATGTGATCAAAGACCTGTTGTTACAGCCACAGAGCTTTCCTGCAGACATCTGAAGGGTTTACTCCAGGTACCAACAGAAGGACTGCTAACAGAAGGACTTGTGCTCTCCAAGCTCGACAGTCACTACCAGAGAACTGTGGAGAGGAAGATTGCAGAGGACAGCAGAGGACTTTCCTGGAAGGCCCAGGGAACAGCAAAATCTGTGAGGAAGAAATCTAGTCAGAAAGGGAAAATATTTGTTCGACACAGGGAGTAGAAAAAGATCATCAAAGCTGCTTGAACT
Organism: Pycnonotus jocosus; assembly: GCA_013400435.1. Classification (NCBI taxonomy): domain Eukaryota; kingdom Metazoa; phylum Chordata; class Aves; order Passeriformes; family Pycnonotidae; genus Pycnonotus; species Pycnonotus jocosus. The sequence goes on along the minus strand of VWYP01015954.1, from coordinate 92,677 downwards.
AATTTCTCAGTTAACAAACTATACTCAGGAAACAAAGATTTATGGATATCATGGACATCCAAAGAAAATAGGGTTTGATCCTGCAAGCACACACCACTTCTCCCTGACATATTATTTTCCTTTAGGACTTGTAGTGACAGAGAATTCCTGACTGGTAACCTATTTCACTGCTTCTTTATCCTTAAAATTAGGGGCTTTCCCCAATGTCTGGGTTGTTACTTTCTTGCAAAAATTTACTGCTTTGCCATCCAAGTACAACACAGACTATTCCTTTCCCTTTCCAGCACCTTGTTATCTGTTTGATCTGTTCTTATGTGCTCTTCAGACTTAGCAGTTCAAAATAAAAGCAGCCCTTGCTTTCTCAAACATGCTCCCTAAAGGCAACTCAGCATTCTGGTGCAGCACACGTGGCCAAAGAATAAATAAATGATAAAGACATTTGGCCAGCCATGTCTCCTGGTGATTCTGCAGGGACATGCTGCCCTCATGCACCTTGGAGGGTGATGTTTTATTGTGGCATCAGGCATGTAACTCAGAATTATTGATGCCAACAAGATGCCAAAGCCAGCGGGTGCTAAAGGCAGCTGGAAATGTGTGTGACACCAACATGTGCCCTTCACACCTTGGCTCTGCTCCTCTCCCTTTGCCTGAACATGGACAACAAAACAGAGAGGTTTTTCTGCTCAACCACAGCAGGGGCTCCAGGCAAGCCACTCTCCTCCTTGCCCTGCTTTTCCCACTGTCTGCTCCCCCAGGGCAGGAGCACACCCCTCCAGCTCCAGGGGAATAAGGGAACACACAGGGGAGCCAGGGAGAAGCTGTGATTCCTGGCAGGTGGCACCAAAATCATCAATTATTCAAATGCTCCGGCCATCAGTACCTAACACCACCTCATTTTCTGCTCTCTTTAACAGCAAGAATGTCAAACTGACCATTACTTAAAACATTCCCAGAGCCTACAGAATTACTAAAAATGTCTCTGATTAAATGCCACTCCTGGATTATTCATTCACCAGTTTTGAAAAAATATTCAAAAAAGAACTCTTATGACCAAAATAAAACCTTTTTCTTTTTATACTTTACATCTAGAAATGTCATTGAAAATAGCATTTGTTTTCTGCTTCTGGTGTTTATTTGCTCTTTTGCTTAAGATTTTATTTCTGTTTCACCTTCTATCAAGCTGGACACTAAAATGTGGTCCGAGGTAAAATTTAATATGCACAATAAAATTTACCATGTACCTGAACAAAAAGTCACTGCACCAAAAACGGTCCAGTCCAGCAGTTTTCTAAATGATGTAGGAGAAAAATAATGGGGCAGAGTAGCAGAAGCCTGACCCTATTCCCATAAGACTGTAAGATTTATCACCTACATAAGCAGAATGCTACAGAAAAGAGATCTATTGACCACAGCAATAACTCACAGCCCAGTAAAGCTAGCTGAGATGCTCGGCTGCTATTTGCTGATAGTACCTTTATTATGTGGCACTCAGATTTTTATTTTTTTTTTTAAATAGCTCTGCTCAACAAGTTACTGTTTTTAATATTATGCACCACCTACTCTTTTTTAGAGCAGCCACTTATTTACAGTACTGTTATTCAGGAGAGGGGGGAGCTGCAGGGAAGGATTTATAGGAGTGGGGATTTACTGTTTGAATTAAAAACTGTGTTGTCGCAATTGTGGATTTCAGGAGAGGGGGAGCTACAGGCACATGCTATCCTGGTATAACAGAAATATTACTCAGACAGAAATATGTTTGCATAATACCTTGTATTTGAATAGAATATTTACTGGGAAAATGAAAAAAAAAAGGCAGAAAACTGCTATCACTTGCAATGCGTGGATTGAATTTTTTGCTGTTTTGTGTAAATGTAGGGAAATGCTCTGCTGGCTTTGTTTAGCAGAGCATTTCTTCAAGGGCTTGCAGAGCAAGGGTGCAAGGTCCTTAAGCCATGCTTCGACACTGGAAGATGACACTGAGGGCACTGTCACAGGAGGGGATTGGGTCAGAGCCCCAAGGGCAGTGCTGTGGGGACTCTGCTGCCAGGGCAGCTCCCAGTGCTGTGGGAAGGGCTGGGAGAAGCTGGCACTGGCCACCTTTAACTCAGGCCAGCAATCCTTGACTGCCACCTGATCTCCACCTGTGCCTGCCCCTGAGGATTCCCACCAAGCCAGACCCCAACCATGGACTGGGCACCCTAATCCATCCCTAGGATTATCCTGGAGAAATGGGATTCTCTTCCCTCAGCCTTCACCTCCAGTGTAGCTATTTTACCCTGGCAAGAGAGCAAAACATGAATGATGGACTGAAGAAACAGTCCACCTCTCTATTCCCTTCTCCACATTCAGATAGGCTTCCTGTATTCTCTCAGGATTTAAAAGAGGACATAATGATTTTAGGAAGTTCTCACCAATCCCAAGCTGTAAACAAAACATCTGTTTATGTTTCATTAAAAGTTACTTCAATTATTTGTGCAAGTACCAAATACTACAGAATCCTAACAGAAAGACCAGCAGCTTCATCCAAAAGGATTCTTAGAACTACTGTATGGAAATATTCTGTCACCAAAGCATAACTGAGGGCATAGTCTGAGAAAGGACAAAGACAGTGACAGAAGTGTCAGCAGTTCAGTGGAAGCTGAGTCCCAAATCCATTCCTCAGCTCGTGCTCTGCTCTGAAATTACTTTGCTTTTCCACACAAAGCTCTACTTTCATCACTCCTTTGAAACAAAAGCACAGATCCAGGATGAAATAAGGAAAGCTCCTCTCTGGCTATCAAAGGTAGACCACTTTCTAAATTAGGAACAACAACATTTTCATTTCTAACATGGCCTGCTTGCAGACATTTTGAGTTCCTCCCAAATATTCTGTACCATTATCTTTACCATACACCAGCAATGCTCATCAAGAAGCAAACCCTGAGCTCTGTTCTCTGGAACTCTGAAGATCCTCTTGACAATACAAGTCCTGCATGTGAAAGGATCGATACTGGCTAAAGGGTGATGTGCAGCTGAGTAATGGCCCAGTTTTACTTTGGCCTATAACAAGGTTTGAGACCAAAATCTCATTCAGTGTAGAGGTTCATATTTCACACCAAATAAAAACCAAAGTGAAAGAAAAAAAAAAAAAAACCACCAAAAAAACCAAAACAAAAAACCACAAACAATACCCCAAAACCCAGCAACCAATCTTTGCTCATGAAAATATAATTACCCCAGGTAAAATCAAGTTACATAATTAGAACAACAGAGAAAAAATTCTAGCACACAGGGTCCATCTGTTGCCATGTGCATAAATTCTCCATGACTTGCCAAAGTAATTTATCCACCCAGAACACACATCCAAGCCGGCCAATATCTGGTACTGAGCAGAAAGGAAATTTAAAGAAAGGCACATCATTTATCATTACAGACAGCTCAGCAATATTGTGAACAGGGAGCACAATTTCAGTGGAGGGGGAAGAGGGAGTGGGAGAATGAAGATTGGAAATGCTTGCTGAGCTCAGAGCCTGCTGTAACAGCCGCCTGACATCGGGATCTCAAGGGCTACTTCCTCTGAGAAAAGAGGAGCACAGAAAGCCGTGTCTCAACCATTCAACCCTGTCCCAACACACATTGTAATTCAATGAATTGCTGTTTTGTGATGGGAAAACTCGCTGTCGGAAAATTTGCCACTGCCTTTGCATAGCTGGCAGTAGAATTTAATGTGAAGAACAAACTCACCACTCCATGGCAGTCTTACATTAAGCCTGAAAGCTCTCAGAATTAACAGTTACAAAAAGCCCACTTTCACATGCTGAATGTAAAATCCTACCCTTTCCTCTCTTCACTTAGAATGGTCCTTGAAGTGGGGGCTCAATGCAGTTATTGAATACAAAATTGAATACAAATCCTGTGACAAATTTTCAACACACTGTTCAGATTTTGAGGCTCCAAACTGCCAAGGCAAGGGTATATTATTAAGGGAAATGTCACTGTTTGATTCGCCCCTAGCTTGATCAATGAATCAAGTCTAGGTTAAAGAATATACTGACATAGGGGTACAGATTTCACCCTACAGAATCTCATTTTAGATTAAAATCATGGGAGTTTTTAGCTCCTGATCTCACAAAAGCAGTCCTGAATCCATGAGCAGGCTGTAAACAGTGTCTTTGTGAGGCTCAGGCTCCTCAGGGCTTATACACAAGACAGCATTCTGTTGTCCTTGATGATGCATCAACAGTGATGCCCAGCGAGATACTTGGAGGCAAGCAGGACGTAAGGCAGCTCCAGATTGAAGAGGTAATGGGAGCTGTGGGGAGTAAATTTTACTGGAGGCAGATTTGAAACAAGTAGTTTGGGAGATGTCTGTGTTTTCAGGAGCTATTTCAACTGAACTGCCTCCAGCAGTCCTGGATGAAAGCAGGGTTTGCAAGCTGCTGGATGTGAGCCCTGGATAGTTTGCTCCTACCACACTTTACAACTCTCATTCCACTTCCTAAGTCAGCACAGTCCCTCCTGCTTCCCCCTCCTTTTGGAGATGCTCTGGCAGAAACAATTCTCTTTCACCTATCCTGGGCTTGGAAGGAAGAAGCAGCAATGGTGTAACTGTGTGCACAGTCTGGGATACAACAACAGAATTCTATTCTCCTCCTGCATGTGTCCCAAAGGAATGTGTTTGCAGCTCCTCATATCTGGGAGCTCCTTGAGTGAGACACACCAATGACACAGTCATTTCTCTGCCACGGAGCTAAAATGCAGAAAAATCAGCCAGCTGCACGAGAAAAACTAGATTATTAAAATGCATGTCTTCAGTCATGCTGGAAAACTTAAATAACTCTCCAGTAAATATTTTAACTATCATGAGATCCTGAAAGCCTACAGCACTGCACTGAAAAAGCGACAACAAATTAAGGACCAGGAAAAAGAAGAGGAGGAAAGAAAATCAGAACCCAAAATACTCTAGCAGTGAAACAAGTGACATGCTGTTAATGAAATGTTTCAGTACAAGGTAAAATAAAAGGGCAAGGACTGAGCAAGGTTCTGATTATTCCCAAACCAAGACTTACATCTGCCATTGCTGGAAGATGAGATCCATTCTGCCTTATCCCTCTCATGCCAGAAGTATCTCAGGAAGCAAGATGGCATTTCTCTCCATGTTACCATCAACCTGCATCCAGCAAAATGCAATGCTGCTGCTTATTTCTGATCAAGAAGGAAAATTAAGCCACTTTTCTGCCTAAAGTTCAAGGAATTCTGCTCTTAGGATCAGAAAGATGTGATTGTACTGAAAGTGTTCCCTTGCTAAGGGCATTCTATCAGAGCACACTTGACTAATGAGAATTGAGTTGATCTGATTTAAACAGAAACAAACAAAAAAAAAAAAAAAAAACCAAACC